>VZTR01006149.1:41568-74784 GCA_013400775.1 Chaetops frenatus | reverse complement strand
AAAAAAAAAAAAGAAGAATTCAACAGATATACTTTGGATAAGCATTTTTAAAGCACAACAATATTTCAATGAAGAAATATGATAATTATTCAAATTATCTTTTTTCAATGAGAAAAAAGAAGATATCGTTTTTAAAATGTTGGCAATCAGAATGTGAAGATCAAGGAGAAAACACCCCTGTAAAAGCAAAAAAAAAAAAATTAAAAAAAAAATTGAAAAACAGCAGGAGAATACAAAGAATTTCCATATATGTTTGAAATAGTTTTTGAATTGTCAAGAATCAGCTTACACCAAAGAGGTTCAAAAGTGAATAATACAGAATATCTGGCTGGAAAATGTTGAAGTAAGTTTGGACTATTCATGGGAAACTCTGAAATTAAAAAAAAAAGCCAAATAGGAAGCTGAAAAATGAATAGAAGCCTGAAGAAAAATACAATTAAAATGTGATAAAATTAGAGCTTGATGATAAAATACAATTAAACAAAGCCATTTCAAATGATTCCTCACATAGATGCTTTCAGAATGCCAGATCATGTTTCAAAACCAAATGATTAGAATTTACTTTTTCAGATTACTCTTGTTCATCACTATTCGATCTCAATCCAGAGTTGCCAGTCTGTCTTGAGATATTAGGTCAATTTACTAATTAATTTTCAAAGATAAACCCTAAAGATGCACTTCATAAGAATGCATTTGTTCTACCAAAAAAAAAAAAGACATGAGAATCTTGATAGTTTTAATTCACATTTCCCCTAACCTGGCTCTGAAGTTATGTCAATTTGACAAACTTTTTGGATGCAGAAGAATTACAAGTCTTTGATTCTCTAATATAATGAGGAAAACCCATTTCTTGACAGCTTCACCAAGAGAAAACATAAAATTACTTATATGTTTTTCCATGTACGGCATGTGTTAAATTACTGGAAGTTTGTTGATGCCTAATTATTATGAGTGAGCATTCTAGTGGTGCATAGAAATGACACAGAATGGGTCAGGGTAAATCTCCAGATAGCTTTATGATCAGAATTTAGGTATTATAGACATGAAGATCTTCTAAGCATGCAGTCGTTGTCTCAGGGGTGGAAGCTTGGAGGCAGAAGGAGCCTGAGCAGCACCCCTGGGAGCACTCTGCTCCTGACACCAGTCAGACTTCAGCAGTGTCTGTCAACAGACAGGCAAATAATACACTGAGCCTTTACCAAATGCAGCTCTGAGTCAAGAGGAGGCACCCAGAAACACAGCTGGACCAGGAGGTTGGAGTGCACTCGAGCGAGGCAGCCATTACTGACGTGTCTGTGTTTAGCTGCATTTAGGAATAAGTTTGTGGTAAAGGTGAAAAGAACCTGAACAATGACAAAGTTGTTTTATACTTATTAAAGGTAACTCCACAACCATGACTACACAAGTTTATTATTTAGTTCCACTGTATTCTGTGTCTTGACTTAATAAACAAAACACACCTGTGCACAATTTCAGGCTGCAATCAACCACAAAAAAAGACCTGACTTTGAAAGACTGCACAATTAGACTTTGTCCAAAGTCACATGGATAGTTTAGAGCCCTTATTATACCACTGCAGATACAACATGCTAACCTGGTTTACAGTAATACAATACATTTCAGGATCCATGAGATTTTTGCCTATGCTTATTTATTCTTTCCATAGCAAGGAATTTTGTTCCATTAGGTATAAATTGGCCTCAGTGTCCTGACTTCTGTGGTACCTGGCCAACTGTTATCAAGCACAAACCACGACCTTCAATTAAAACTTGCAGAGTACTCATGGCTAAACAAAGAGTACTTGGGACTGGGGTTTGTTTTTTTTCCCCCGAAGACCTGGACAGTGCTTTCAAAAGTGGTGGATCGAACTACAGAAATTAATTTATTATATTTTTAGCCAACGACCTTTGTGCCATTTTATGACTTCAGAATTTTCATGATCAGCTATTGATGAGTCAAATCTCAGAAAAATCAAGTTCCTACAATTCAGGAAAAAAGAGTAATCATTAACTGCAGATCTCAGGCTATCTCGAGACATGAAATAATTAGCTGGTTATTTAAGATTTTAAAAAAACCCGCCTGAGTAATTATACACAGCATAGCCATAAGTGTAATCATATCCTATAGAATACCATAATGTGATTTATGTGTAGAACCTTCTTGGGCACTATCTATAGAGTAGACTTTGGGAAATACAAACTCAGACACTCATCTAAAGCCTGACAAGCTGGTGGTGTAATTTAATTTATGAGAATGATGGTTAAAGGTGATCTGAACAAACAATTGAGAATTGAAGCAGTAATTAGAAAAACCAGAGAAGTGTGGAACAATTAGGGATAAATAAAAAAAAAAAAACCCCAACATTTTCTAGTGGGGGGTGTCAGAAATGTTCTTTGGGAGAATTTTAAGTGATTGGAAATTGTTTTATGAAAATTCAGTATTATTATATGGATTAATGGTCCATTAATGTCTATCATTTATAATCATAATAAAGTTTACTACTTGAAGCTACATAAAATAATGATGTATTTGATGTATCACCGTGAAGATGGAGCACCAAACTCTTGCAGTTAACTGCTTATATACACTGGGCAATAAGCTGCTTCATTGCATCCTAAAGTAACAGACCTCAGGACTCACAGTTCTGCCTCTTCAGTTCTCTCTTATTCAGTGTAACACCTGAGTTATGCACTCTGTCCTTAGGACTTAAACCTCCTCTTACACTTTCTTAATTTTGAAAATAGCATCAGAGGAGTATGTGTCATCATTTCCTGACTTCTAGAGCTTCACCAGCACCATAGCTCCAGCAACCATCTGTGTGAAACTAAAGGCTCATTTGGGTGGGTCATTCAGATTTGAGGACCTACATTCACTGAGTTTGCTTGGTGACAAGATTGCAGTGCCAGAAAAGACATTTTAAAACATACTGGACTAAAATGTCCCTATCCTTTCATGAAGGGACTACTAAGATGTTGGTAAGGAAGATAAATACCAGTGCCATAATGCAAATGTACCATTTATGTTCTCCAGTAACCATTGCCAAAGCTTTATGCAGCCCTGGCTGCAGCTGGGGAAGCAGTGCATGGATCTGAAAGCCCAGCCCTAAATGATTCTGAATTTTTCCTGTTCAGCCAGATGTGCTAGACTAAGATTACAGAGATATTGAAATAGTAGCTCAACTTGTCGGGTGCAGAAGAAAAAAAGTATCCAGTAATACAAATCACAAGATCTTAATTTGGGTGGCTTCTCTCAAAAGGGAAGAAACTCTACCATTTGAAGGTTTGTTGAGGTGACTTTGACTCCAGCTGCAACCTTCAGAACAAAACAGGTGTTCTCATACAACAAGGAATGCAGCAGCAATACGTTAGGGACAAATAAAAGATTTTGTAGCATAACTGTTGCTAGATTTCACTCTTTTTTTTTTTTTTTTTTTTTNTTTTTTTTTTTTTCATATAGAGTGGAAAATAAAAGTTAAGCAGTAGTATTTACCCCTCCAAAAAAGAGCATGGGATTTGAGAATATGAGAAGTATAATTCTCTATGGCACAAGTGGCAACCTCATGTCAGACATAGCTGTGACCTCCTTGAGTGGGGGAGGTCACATTTCCATTGTCCACAGTAATTTAGTCCACACTGTGTCCAGGTGTATATTTTGCAGCAGTAATTAATACTGTGGTTATTTTATATGAATACTTCCTGTAGCCTCCAAAGAAACTAAAGCCAATGGAATGGTTTAATTCAGTGAACTGAATTTAACCTGATCCTGTGATAGTGACATTGATTGCGGATCTGTTGTAACTATTCTGGGATAAAGTAGACCCGATTTGCATATGAAAAGGAAATCTGAGATGCTTCCAAAGTTCAGAAATTGAATTTGATTCATAGAATTTTTTAAAGCGAGAAAAGACTATCTAATCTGACCTGTTGTGTAACAGCACAAGGCATGATATGCATGCAGATCCTTGTTCTTATTCAGCCAGTTTATGTGCAGGCATGCCTTCAGAAATGTAAACAGCAACTATTTTGAATTACTAAGTCTGACAAATGTGCTTAAAAATTTCAAAGTTAATATTATTTCTAGGAGATACTGGCATTAATATTTCTCATCTTGGATAGAAATCCTGCAAGATCAACTTCTGGTAATTTTGTCTTCTTTTCTGTCACCTGCTGCAGGTGTATCTGTTGGGTAGACAAAAAAAAAGACTGCAAATTCTTTCATATGTTGCTAGATATGATAGTTCCTGCAAATTCTTTCATACTTTTTTCATACTGCATCTGACAGGGAACTAAAATGAAACTCTACTACTTGAGTGTTACCAGAATAATTTAGTCCATAATGTAGCTACAGATCTCATTCAGGCCCCTCAGTCTGACAGTGCCACATCTTGATAGCTAATGTTAGACAATAACAACCACATTATTTAGCTCTCTACCAGCTCATCCATTGGCAAACTCCTTCCTTGAACAAATGGTCTCTTTCAAATTTGCTATTGTTTCTCTGTCATCATAGTTTAGACATTAACCTCATACATTCTTCAGGAATGGGATGTCTAACCACCACAAAAAGAAGATACAAGTCATGATATAGGACAGAAGTTTGGGGTTATGCTTTTTTTTTTTTTTTTAGCTGCATCTGGTTTTGTCTTGTTATTGCCACAAGTTTCACAGCATTTCTAGTAACACCTGTACCTTTTCTTTCCTTCTCTTTTCTTTTGCTAAACTGGCAGCTTCTGCTTGCTAGCACATGGTTTTGTTTCCCTCAGGAGAACAGCAACAAAAAGGCAAAACCAAAGGGCTGTAAAATATCCTTGCTCTTGCTTCTGCTGTAATAAGCCCCAGCCCACCTGGTTACAAGGCAACAGGTATCTCTCCTAACATCTCATCTTTCACATATTTTTAAAGCAATGTATTTCTGATCTTAGCAACTTTCTGGACACAACTGGTAGCACTACTATGCAATAATCCTCTAAATATCAGAGCAACAGCACCATTTTATCTCCTTTGAAGCCAATGAATGGATAAGCCCAACAGCACAGTATTCCTAGGGGCAGGATTGCCACTAATGAGCAGGAATATTGGTGTGGTGCCATGTCCCTTTCACTGGGCTCCACTGCAGAGAAGATAATCAGGAAAAAAAAAGACAGATCTGTCATGTCCCTAAGTTCCAGAAGCTCCTATTTGCCAGTAAGCACCACCAGGGCAAGAGGCTTTAATTTTCTCTAATTCATGAAGCAAATCAGCTTGGTCAATGGCCAGTTTTGGAGCAGTAACTCAAAGCTGGCTGACTCAATCACAGTACATTACTCTATGCTAAACCTGCACTGTGCTAAATCAGAAGAGTTTATCTGAAATTATGAAAGTGAATTCTCTTAAAACTTCCTACTAAGAGATAGTAAATAAGAAAAAATCTCAACATATAAACAAAACAGAAATCCCCCTAGCCATAAGACTGAATGCAACTGGTAGATTTTAATAGTTATAAAATATAGGTACAGTGCTGACTCATAGGAAATATTTGTCTACAGTTTTAAAAGGTTAAGTATTAAAAGATGTTGAACTAAATTCTAATTAACTGTGGGAAGTCTTGCTGCAAGATGAGTGGGGTGAGAAACGATTGACTTATTACAGAGCTTGAAAGGGAGCAGTGAAGAGGGAACGAAGGCCCTTGAAGTTATTATTAGGTTGCAAAATTTGTGAACTCAACAGTATCTATGGGCAATCCAATTTAAGCCCAATTCACATCAATTTTAAGTGATTTCTTTCTCATATGAAACCAAATCAATGAAATATTGAACTAAATTAATAAAAGCGTCCATACGGGAAGTTGCACAATTTAAAACAAAAGAGCTCTGAAAATTACATCATCAAAAACAATGCAGCTCCAAGTGATAAGATTGTCTGCTGATGAATAGGAACAAGAGATGTTGTAGAGACAAAGAATTATTTGCTCAGTTTGCACGCAATCTGTTCTATTTTTGAATATGTGGTGGAGGCCCTAAATGTTATCCCTGTTCTTTGGAAGTTCTTTTACAAAACTCACTGACATTCATAAGGACAGCAGTAGGCCCCTGCTATTGATTGCTTCTGCCTCCCAGGAACTTAATGCAAACTCAGATCCTAAGAATATCTGGCTAAATAATGGATGGACTGTGACACAAACACACACATGTTGTGTATAATTGCAGTGAAATCTCTGAAATTTCATTGCTAACTCAATTAGGCAGCTATAGTCTAATTGCATTAGAGCAAGTGAGTGTTACTTACTGGGCTTAATTCTTACAAAGGCTGTCAGCCAGTCCTCACTCTTCCATGTTGCAGTTTTGGACTTCCCCACATACCAAGACTGAAAACTTCCAGGAAATGATCACAGATGATGGAATGGTGCAGCATTGTCCTCTCATTGCCAAATTTCTATCCCAGATGGCTTGGCAGTAACGCTCCTCCAGGTCCTGCTGTCAGACAGGAGTTTCATCTGGATTACCTCTATTCCAGGCTCCTGGAAGCCTTCCTGCACTTCCTCCCTGCACATGATGTCTTCACCAGGCATTTGTGGTGACTATCCTTCACCCCACTGAAGCATAATGGGGACAGCTGTCTCCCCCACTGAGGAGGAAAGGGGAGCAGGTGTGGCTGAAGGAGCCCCTTGCTGGCTGACTGGTGGCCTTGGTTCAGCACAGAGACACGGAGCCTGCCGTGGCTCCAGCACGTGGGACACGCTCACAGCAGCTCCTTCACCTGCCCTGAGCTCCTCGAGGGTCAATCCACCTCCAAGTGCATCAAGCCAATTGTTCTCCTTGCTGAGCATGGGTTTCTTGGTGCTTTCATTAATTCACCTGCAGCGTGAGCACCGCCGAGTTTGATGCACGCTCGAAGAGTCTGGGCTTATAATTAGTAGCATGAAACAAAGACTAATGGACTGATAGAAACAGTGGGCTAGAAACATGCAGGAAAAGAGAAAAGTAGAATTTTGGTGAGACAGACAAATCTTCATGGAACTCATTCTGACAGAGGCTGTCACCACAAAATACACATATATATGCACACAATTTTTTTAAAAATCTTCACTCACTTCCCTGAGTCTCTCAAAGGCTTTGTGGTTTAAAAAACGACTCCTTTTAGTTTTAAGCTGTACCTGGAGTTGTATTTAAAAATTATGTCTAGTCATATATTTATTTGGTTTAAGAACACTTGGGGCAGTTGGAAAAAGAAAAATCATAGTTTTCATTTGCTTTTGTTCCTGAAATGCTGCTTTATGTANAAAAAGGAGAAATTAAATCACAACAATAAAATATGAAGGCATTTCTTTGACTTACCCAATAAATGTACTAGTACAGATAAATGAGAAATGTGTGTATTCTGCTAGTGTTCTTCTTAAATATGAATGGTTTTCCCCCCCCTCCCTTGTACTCTCCATTCTTTTGTACCAGGGCACAACCTTCCAGGTAGTTCTTTTTAATTCCTGAAATCAGACAAGAGGAATGTAAGTTTTCATGTGGTACTGGTTTTCTAACTTTACCTATCTGACCAAACTTCTAATTTATGCAACTAGTATGTTCTGGCATGCACTTTTCTAAAATAAATTAAAGATAAATATAGCACCACTTTTGCATCAAACAAGTCCATTTCTAAATTTACCAGGAAAGTGAATGGTTTGAGCCAAACATATTAATGTGAAAATTTTTGTCAAATCTTTAATGCAGAAGAAAGCTACTAAGAAAAATTAAAGAAGTCAAATTAAACCCGAATTAGATAAAAAATTCAAGAGAACATTATCAAGAATGACATGCTAATGGTTTAAATGATAGCATTTTTTCAATCAATTATCTATCTTTAGTCTCAACAATATAAAGCAGGTTAAAAAAAAAAAGAAAGGGAAAATTGACACATTTGGTCTCAGATCAAAGACTTCCATGCTGTACATTTTAAGTGACTAATAACTACAGGATATTCAAAGATGTCATCTGCTTATCCCATGACTACCTGAAGTTTTCCCCTCTGCACAGAAAAATATTTACTGCATCTATGAAAAGCTGATTTCAGGCAGCTGCTGGGACCTCATCTGGAATGTGCTAATTGGAAAGAAATGTGCATACAAGTGTCCCAAAAACCCAGATGATTGCCTTGATCAGCAGTCTAGGTAATTAGGACTCTATTTCTGGGGTTTCATAATTTGGAATGTAGTGTTGTAGTGTTGTCACTAATAAAGAAAAATTAAAAAAAATATGGAACACTCAATCTCGTATTACATCTGGAATTCATTGTATTCAGATAATTCTATCTGCGTTTGCTTTGCTATTGCTTGTAAAATCTTTGCTTTTCTTAAGAAATGCCCTTAGTTCACTTTCAGGAACCAGGGCAACAATTTCACACTAGGCAGTTCCCTACAGAAATCCAGGTTTTCGTAGGAGAATTAAAGAAACAGAGAACAGGCGCAAATGAACAAAAGGGGTCAAAGCGTGAGGATTTTTAAGTATATCTCAGAGAACAAAATCTGTCCAAATGGGAATAAACAAATCTTTAAGTGTGGCAGGTCTTTCAAAAGGTTTACCACCTCTGATTCATGCTGACAAACTCGCATGAGTTTCTTTTCTGTGTTCAGTGCTACAGTAAAATCCCAAATAATATCCAATTTGAGAAAGAGCTAGTGCCAGCTGCCAATCAACACAAGATCTGCTTTACTATGTATCCAATTTATTTTCTGAGAAGAGCCCCAGGTGTAGTTTGGTGCTCACTTTATTCTGTATTTTTCTTACATTGTTGCAGCTTGGTTTTACTTGTCTTTGCCACTCTGGCTGTCTGTACCTCGTCCTGCAGCATGCACATGCAGCACAGTGGTTCCTGCTGGTGTTCCAGAGCTGTTCATTATTGTCAGCATCTCAGCACATGGTGATCTTACTGCAGGCTGCCAGCCACTCTTTTTCATGTGCATAGATTTTATGCCAAAAGAACAACAAGTACTATTGTTACTTAATAAAATGACTATAATAACACTACCTTACATTTATATAAATCCCCTTTTATCCAAGAGCCTTAAAATATTTTATGGTTTGTTGTTTTTTTCTTTATTTTTTTTTTCCTGGGTATAATGGTACAAATTTTTCTATCTGCCACTGGAATTAAAAGCTCCTTTTAATACAACATCTCTACTTACCAGCACAAAGCAATGCTCCACCATTTTTGCTCAGGAAGCTGTGGATGCCCCATCTGTGGAAGTGTTCAAGGTTGGAAGGGGCTTGTAACATCCTGCTCTAGTGGAAGGTGTCCCCCAGCCCAGAGCAGGGCGTTTGGAACAAGATTATTTGAAGGTCCCTTCCAACACTAACAATTCTATTATTTTGAACGCGTCTCTATGGCTACATCAGCTACAGAAAACAGTATCAGAAGCATCCCAGAGCAGAAGCACAGCAGGACAACAGTAGAAAGTACCAGTATGGACCAATTTCCTGCTCCTGTGGTCACTGCTACCAAAAAAACAGGGCCACAGGTCTGGCTACCCACCAAAGTAGATTTAAGGGGCAGTCTGAGGCACTGCTTCCAGAAATAGATGAAAGGAGCTCAAGAGTAAAGACAGCAGTGTCTAAGAGGATAAGGTACATCTTTCATGCTGATTATATTAAAAAAAAACCTAAACAGCAAAACAAGAAGTGTACCAAGTTTCAATTTAAACAGGGGAGAAGAAGGCGAGCTGTTCAGCACAGATGAAAGCTAAACCAGCTCTTGCCTCTCTAGATCCCAACTAAAAGAAGGTCCTGACATGGTGAGAACTTGTTCTCTATTCACTCCCCTGACCAAAGTATCCAAATGGCTTATAGTACATTTCTTACATTCACATAGCCTTTTTGAGTGCTTTGATTGAGAGACTGAAACTCCATAACAGCACCAAGCAGTGCAATTTCTCATAAGTGCTGTAGCAAAGTAAGGGAAGGGAGAAGAGATGGGATCACACTATTTCCACAAAGAATATTACAAAGAATATTGCAATTCTGTGGGGAAAAGCTCACTTTTCCATGTACTTCATCACCTCGATTTATAATATCAGCTGTTTCTTCGGAGGATCATTTACATTGTGCCACAGAAAATGCTTCTCACCCACAAAATAAATGTAGAGCATCATAAGCTTAATTGCAAAATTAATTAAATTTTGGATATTTTTCCACCCAAACTCCTTCTGTACATAGCAACTAGAAAATAATTGTTTTTTTTAATATGTGTGCAACACAAACCCTTGAAGCTTTGTATGTGCACATCAAGGACAGCACGTGACCCTAAGTTTGCTTGAATCTGTTTGGGTTTTGTTTTTTTTTTAAGGCTGTTATAGTATTGGCCCAGTTCTTATCTCTTGCAGACAGTGGCCCAAATCTTCCCTGTTACACAAGTCCAATCTCACATTGATTTCAATGGGTTTCAGCAGAATAACTGAAAAGAGAATTTGGCCCCTAATCTCTGACTATATCGTATAACTAGTAAGTGCTTGGCTAAGATTAGATTTAAAGATAGCCCAGGAGGATAATTCAAGGACTCCAGAACCTTTGCTTACACCAAAGTCTCCTTCCTTTGGGGGAAACACAAAACAAAGTGCCTTTAAAGGCACTATATTCCTGAAAATCAAAAAAACCCTTAACTAATTTGCTGTTTCATTTCCTCCATTAACACAAATAAGAGAAAATAATTACCTTCTAGAATGGAAGTTGTTTTTTCACTTCCTAAAGTCTTCTTTCAAAAATATCTGTGTGGACAAACAGGATTTTCTCAGCAAAAGGAATAACTTCCTGCTTCTCTTTAATCCCATGTACAACATCATTGGAAACAGCAAGAGCCTCCATACACATTAATCTACAAAGGTTTTCTTTTGACTTCCTTAGAGTTGGTTTTCTTAAAAACATGGGTCCAGTTTCTCTTGTGGGATATTCTCTGCTGCAGGTAAGCAGTTTTTGAGCTAAGAGATGAGGCTTTTTTGAAACTTGATTTGTGTACATAGGGTACTCCTACATCCACAAGACTTTCAATACTTGCAAGAACTGTAAGCTTAAATGCTGGTCCACCTTATTAGCCTTTGTTCTGCTTTATTCTTTCTGCCTTGAAATGTAAAATTAGCAAGGATTAATCCCCAAAAACAGATGTTACCAAGTAAAAAGGACTTTTTTGGATTTCACAGCCCTGTAGCTGCTTACTGCTGGGTTTTTAGAGACAAACACAACACTCCTCATGCTCAAACAAACAAAAAACAACCAGAAAATAAAGTCAAGCACTTTTTCACTATCTGAATTCTTTAGTCATACACCACTGCTCGATTTATATTATAAAATATTATGAGGTGAGAAAAAACAACTGTGATTTCTATCCAGCATGGATGAGAAGGCCAATAAAGATCACAGCCACATTTCCAGATTTTAGAAAGATATTCATCTCAACAGATGCAGCAGATAATCTTCTTTATGAAGTAAACAAAACACAAAATGCCCAAACTTTGAACCCTTGATATAAAACAAACTAAGAAATTAAATGCAAATGGTAATTCTGTGATCATTTTTCTAATAAAATTAACTTGAAAGCCAAAAAGAGTAGGCAAATACTAAGAGCACAGGATCAGTGAATTAAAGCAAGTCCCAGGAGTACCGGGTAACTCAGAGCCACTTTTGCAAGCTTTCATGTATTTAGATTTTAAATCTATTATACCCCTGGAAAGAAAATCTACCCAGGGTTTAGGTGCCTGCAGAAATGTATCTTATGGAGAGCACTTGCAGAAGCTCTGCTCTCTCCCAGCTCTCCAGAGAGGGCACTGATCAGGGCCACAGGACCAGCTGCCAGCTGAAGGTCTCCTGTTCCCTTCCCAATTTACCTCAGGCTGTACTGACAGGCCTGACACACATTTAATTAGCAAATGGCTGGGGCTGTAACAGATTCCACAGCCTGGCTCCTCTGCTGCTGCCCCTCTGGCTGAGGTTCTCATCCTAGGAGAGTGTTTCAGAGCTGCTTTACAGGAGCACTTCACTCTGAATCGATCATCACTGGCCACGTGAGGTGAGCCTGGACTTTGCCTTCAGGGGAGTGCCCTGGCCCTGGTGGAAATCACACCCTGGGCAGGAGCAGCAGACAGCTGCTGGCCCTTCAGGTCACCTTAGATGCAGCCTCGGCAAGAGCCTCAGCAACCTACAGCTCTGGGAGGCTCTGTTACCACCCTTCAGTTGCACCAGCATGAACTGTAGATAAGGGGATGTAATACCTGTCTGCAGCTCTTCCTGCTCTCTCCTCTTAACTTGCCCTTCATTTCTTACCCAAGCTCAGCTCTACATGGGTAAATTCTGCAATGGTTCTTAATCATATATAGAGAGAGAACATCCCAGTGTTGTCCTTGCTGACTGGAAGAGCAGCATAATAAGTCTACTTCTTTTACATTTGTGAGGTATGGACTCCGAAAGCTATTCCTAAACACAATTTCCATAAAAAAAAAAAAAAAATAAAACAATTGCAGCTTACGCCGTATGCAAGATCAGACTCAGTGCACAATTACAGGGAATTGCACTCTGCCAACACTGTTAAATTGAGGACCTCTCGTTTCCTGGCTCTGCTACTGTTGGACAGCTTATGTTCCTACTGCTTTGCTTCCATCTGTGCTAACAACAGAATCCTTTTTGATTAAAATGTTGCTGAGTAATATTGTGAAGGTTCATTTGAACTGTGCGCTTTCCTCCTTTAGAAATACTCCTCCTCCATTTGGATATAAAATATANGTTTGGTTTTTTGTGGTTTTGTTTGGTTTTTTTTATAATGAAGATAGCTAACAAAAATGTCTGAAAAAATGCCTGGAGGAAAGTGCAAGTGGAGAATATCCATTCATGGGGATGTGCAGGCTCTGATTTCAGAGCTTTCTGAAATTAAAAAAAAACAAAAAAGAGAGACTCTGGTTAAAAATCTCTTTAAACAAGACACAGAAGGAACCATAACTAAATAAATAGAAGCTGAGGTCCTAAACATTGGATTGACTATATTTTGTGAAGAAATCTGAGGACACTGAGGTCTCCACAATAAACCTACCTTTTTTCTTCTTCCATTTTAAATCATGAAGAACATATATCTTTTTGTGAGTTCTGAGAAAGCCTGACAGTTGCATGGTCATTGATGTTTCTAATGAAACCATGCTAATTGGAAAACCATGTTTAGGTATGTTGTGCAGCAGGTAGGGACATACCTTTTGTCCTAGCAAAGACTGTAAAGTCTATTTCCCAATTAAAGGAGAAAGGATAAAAATGTAACATATTAAAACAGGGACTAATAAGGAAATTACCAGAGGAAATTAAGATAAATTAGTAATTAATTAGACTGTAATTAGGAGATAATTAAGAAAATTAAGAAATTTAGGATGTACATTATATGTTGTAGCTAAAACAATTGTTCTAGTTCAAAATCTAATGTCATTAAACACTTTTGTAATTCTCTGGGACACATTTCAGATATTGAAGTAGCAAAGTTGGCATTTTCAGGTGGGCCTTCAGCCAAAACAATATCTCTGTGTTCAAGAATAGTGAATATATTCTTCTTCAAACACAGTTGGATCTGGTTTTTGGGACCTGTTCAAAATTTGGGGAATGATGCAATTTCTGCACTGAAAAGTAGATCAGATCTGAGTCCAGGGTTGGAGTGCCTTTAAGTAATTGAAGCCAGAATTTGGTATTTTGTATTAATCTTGCTGACAGCAGAGGATATTAATGTAAGAGATGGAGACAAACAGAAAACATTCCTGGCATTTCCAAGTCTCAGGATATGCTAATTCCAGAATTTTATACCTAACCTGCTCCTGGAATAGACAGTTCCAGGAAGGGTTACTTAGTTTGACACAAAGGCAGGTTTCACAGGTACTCTCTCACACTGGTAGCCAAACATCTACTAACAGCAGAAGTAAGATCCTGTTTATTTTCACTGGTCTCCAGAGTTCTGATGCCACTCAGATCTAACATTTACTTGGAACATGTATTATTTAGTATGTTGCAGTTCAGCCCAGGTACAGCCAAGAGCAGGCATTATGTACAGTTCAGAGCTCGTGGGTCCAACCTCACCACGCTTTTGTATCAAGTTCTTACCCTTTTGCAAAATACAATACTCCATCCACACCGTGGGAAAAGGTCTGTTTGTGGCAACTGTGTGACATAGCACTTCAGCTATTCCAATGCAGTCCATTTTCTGACACAATTAAACAGGAGTAAATTTAGGTTTTAAATTATTAGGCTCAAATTAGCCTCTCTGCCTATTATTTCCATCTGATATGAATTCTTCTTAGACCATAAAGCTACAGAGTTAAAGCCTGGTTAATAATAAAAAATGAGCATGCACTCTTTTCTCCATGATGAAATACCTCTCTCTCTTCAATGAGTTTAAACTTGCAATTATGCTTGAAGACTGATATCAGATAAATGCTGAACTTCTGTTCAGGCAGTGAGCAGTATCTTTCAATTCCCTAGGTACTGCTTTGGGCCACATCAAAGGCCAGCTTCAGGAGAACTGTCCTTGTTGCTGATAAGGAGGACTAAGTAGTTTGTGGGATGTTTCTGGGAGAAATCCTTAGGAAGGAGTACCCAAAAATTTGCCTGAAAACACAGCAGCAAAAGTTTTGGTTTTGTTCTGTAATACTGTTCCCTCTTCTCTCTTTCATCAGAAGTACATCAATACATATATAATACATTAATATAAAGAATCTATTATGTACATGCCATTAATTACCTGGATGGCAAACACGCTTGCCAAAGAAGTCTGGGTAGGAACCATGGGAGTAAGCCACTAAAACACAACCATCCTTTAAATAAATATAACTACACCACAATGAACAGAACTATGCTGCAATAAATAGCAGCAGCATGCACTACAGTCAGAGAGGAGGAGTAGAATAATATGTTCAATTGTAAATCACTGTGCATGGAAATTTAGGCAGGCATAATACAATTACCCGATTGGAGGTCAAATGCAATTTCACAGGGTGAATAACAGACTGTGACCATGTATCAGTTTAACTTTTTTTAATTTCAGAATGATCCAGTTATTATTTAACATTGGAAATATATTTAATTTTTCATATGCTATTCCGATGAACACAGTTAATTAATATAGCAGACAATTGTAATTTGCATAATTTTCACAAGTAACACTTTAGTTAATGTTTGGAGTTTTTTATTCCAGCCCCACGTTTAAACTAAAAAGGGAATGGTGCAAAGTGGACAGAGGATATTAATCATAGCACTCATCTGAAATCACATCAAAACTACATATCACTACAACTGGAATAGATAAATTTTCTGGAGAGTAGCAGTATTGTAAGATATAAGTAACAAAGACACAGAATTACAATTATTTTTCTAATGAGTATAAATACATACATTCATACATCTCTCTACGTGTATCTATCTATCTATCTATCTATATATTTATATATATATATGTATCTATATCTATGAGAAGAACTTCAGCGATATCTGACTGGCTTATAAATCCTTCATGAGATATACGAAATAAAACAAATTCAAGTTAGTGAGTCCAGGTTTTAGGTTTCAAATCCATACCAATTATCTCTCCAAGAGTTCTGATTTGTCTCAAGCTGGGTCTCACAAAAAGAAGGACCTTGCTCTTTAAATCCTTCCTCATGCTTTGGAGATAGTGTTTGCTACCTACATTCTTTATTGTTGTTTACTGATACTCAGAGTTTTGTTTTGCTCCTTATCCTTGAAGACCTTGATTCTGTAATACATACAAGAAAAATAAACAAACAAACAAACAAAATAGCCAGTCTTTTGAAAATGTGAATTTTTTCATTATGTTGATTCAGTCAGAAGAACTCTAATCAGAGGTTCTGGGTCATTTTTACCTCTGAGACTCTACTCTAAACAAATCCACATTGATGAAAATGTTTTTATCCCTTCACTGGCCAGTGTTAGCTTTCAAAACCAACTAAGAATAAAAAAAAAAAATCACTATTTTTGAAGATGAGGTTTTTTAACCTTTTAGAAGCCTCACGTACATATTCACACACAATGAATACCATTGATTAATGGTATTCAAATTGACACATGTAGTTATGACTTGCAAAATACCATGCTTATCACAGAAAATTACATGTATGGTTCATCACCTTAAAACGCTTTACTACTACTCCCATAAATAAAGTGCTTCATCAGTAAGACACTGAGCTGGGTCAATGCTGGCTCTTCCTGACAGTTCTGTGCTATGTACCTGTCTCATTTTGTTAGTTTAATAAACTGGTTCCCAGCTCAATCCCACAAGTGCAGTGTGGTCCCTGCTTCAAAAAAAAAAAAAAAAAAAAAAAAAAAAAAAAATAANGAATTAACAACATGATTCAGCTGATACATATTTTAGAGCCATTCATCCATGCAATACTTAGTGACTTCTTTTGGCCAGGAATCAGCAATGAGCAACGATGTGAAGAAACATTTTCTGCTGCATTGCGTTTCCATTGTGAGGACTGGAAACAAATTAAAAATACAGCTCAGTTTCATTAATTAAAAGAATTTCTTTGAAATAAGTATTTTCTGTGTTCATCAGCCATTCCCTGGGTAGGGACATGAATGCTGTACCCTTGAAATGCAACTAGGACAGGCCAGTGACACACTGATGCATCTGGCCACATTGTTTTCTGAGGCAGTCCCAGAAATAAAGGGTTTTTTTTCGGAGTGCAGACTGATAACATCATTGGAGCCACAAGCCTACAAATAAGAGGTGAACTTGGCAACATCAAAATTGAAGCCATAGGGTAAAATTTATGTTTACTGTACATAGCCTAGTTGTTCAAAGAGCTGAGCAGGTTGGCAGCAGTCCAGCAAAGCACTTAGAGGACGGATGGGACTCCTGACGTGCCAAGAGCTCACCCCAGCAGCAATCAGGGCTCTGCTGAACTGGGGCCTGAGAACACAGCACCCCATAGGGCACAACCCACCCCGGACAAGTGAAGCTCCTATTGGTACTTGCTGATAGCAGGGATGGTGGTGACCTTCTCAGAGGGACCTGTGCTATATCAGGAAATCAAGGAATTCCTACCACGGGAACCTCACCTAAGTTAATGAAGCTTTTTCTGTGTGTGGTTTTCAACAGAGATGTCATTTAATTTGGTTCTTCTGCCCAACTATTAATACTATTATTGTTATTGTTATTATTTCTCCTTTTTTATTTAAAGCATTTTCCCAGTTGCATCAGTCAATAGTTGCACAGCAGGGCTTTGGTCACTGAAAGGGGGAATGTTGGTCTCTGAATACATCCACCAGGTGCCCTCAAAACCTCATTAGCAGCTTTTCTGATTGGTTTTGTAGGTAATGAGTTTGCCCTATGCTGGTGAGAAGAAGAAAAACCAAAGTTTAAATCCTGAACAGCTCAAACTATTAACTTTTCTAAGAGGCTTACTTATGAGATCCTGGGAGTTTTTTCTCTTTCTGAAACTGCAGGGGCCAGCACCTGGATGCACTGCTTACTTGCTTCTTTACAGCTTTGATTAGTAACAACCTATCTCCAGGTTTGAATATGATGAAAGATTTCAGAGTTTTAATGCCTCAAACACAATATCCAGCTTTACATCTAAGTGCATGCATACTTTTTAACATAAAACCATCTAGAAGGGTGCTTACTAATGGAGGAATTGATAACATATTTATCTACTAGTTTATTAACTTGTCCTTGGGCTTATGTGACTAAGGAGAATGACTTGATGACCTCAGAGCAGAGGACCCACATTATTAATCACAAAATTTCTGAAGCCCTGAGGGAAACTCCTCAATGCACTGACAAGAAGATTCCACACAGTAATTCTTTCCCATTTGCATTTCATAGTTTACTATTTTTTTAAATTTAGACCATTCATCAAAACCCTGGCATTTAGAAGAAGTCTTTTCTACAACAAAAACAAGTGAAGATCCCTAGCTAAAAACCCTGTGTAAAAGCAGCACACTTTTTTATCTTGATCCCAGTAACTTGCTAGTAATAAACCTCAACAGAGATGCAAAAGGATGATAATCTGAAAATAAAGAATGAGGGGAAACAGAAGATTTCCTTACAGCAGTGAAGAAGCAAACATGATTGGTTTCTTAATTTCAGATAATGTTTCCCCAGGAACTCATAAAAACAGTAATTCCTTTATTATATTTTTAAAGATAAATTTCCATCAAAAATCACTCTGTGTTCAGTCAATGACTTCAGCCTTCTGCTTGAGGGTGTCCCTCAGTTCCTGAGAGATTTTCTTCTGGCATATTCAAGTACATAAATCAAAGTTTTAATCTCAAAGCTTGTTATTTTTACAGTGATTTTCTCTCTTGACTTCCCTCCTACATATTAGCCTTCCTCTTCATCATAAAGTAATTTTTAATTTTCCTTCCACTTCTGCTTCTTCCTTAATTCCACTATTTTGGAATAAAGGAGATCCCCACCCCCAGTCTTTCTGCTAATCATTTTAAAACTAACTTGTCGGTCCTACCATATCTCTATTAATTCATATTTCAGCCTGGCCCATAAAGATCTTCATGTAAATATATCACAGGTATTAGCCATCCAAAAACACAACCAAAAAAAACCTAGCAAAAGAAATGATAAATCAGGCATTGGGTATCAAATCTGCTCCTGGTATTCTTTGACTCTTTGTGCAAGTTTGCTTTAATATCATTGAGATATTTCAGTAATTTCTCTTCATCAATATCTCTAAAGGCATAAGTAACCATGAATTTTAAAGAGTTCTGCCTCTTTTTTTTTCTTGGCTTCATTAAGTGTAACTTTCAAATGAAACCAATATGTGGAGCCAACACGTATTTTTGATGGAAGACAGAATGACTTCCATTTTTCCCCTCGTCCCTGCATCCTCCTCCTGTCATACTCATACTGCTCCTACTCATATATTAACAACAGTTTTTGGACAGACAGCCCCAAAAATGATTTCTAGAATAAACTCCTCCCCATGAAGTTAATATACTAAGAATAAAACACTTCCATCCTTTAAGGGTAATGATGCTAGGAGGGAATTCTTTATTTAACCATCTATCAGTAAGACTGACTACTTGCATATGATTTCCAGAACTCTCCTTGCCTTCCAAACACAGACAGGATATAAATTCATATCTTTCTGCCACCATGAGATGGCTTATTGCCAGATGCTTCACAAAGTCCACTGCCATATCTCTAAACAACCTGCATATGAAAATGAGGTATTCATCCACCTGGTGACACTTCCTACTACAACACTGTGATTTATTTTCTTTAATTTTGGGTTAAAAATAAGCAGGAGATAGAAATTATTTTTGAAAATACAGTTGCTCAGTGGTTGTATAAGACACATATTTTAGTGGTAGAATGGGATGAGTCCAGAAGGGTGTACTTTACTCAGTGCAGCTGAGAAAAGTAATAGAAAACTTCAGCCAAGAGGAAAGGAGGCATTGATGGTTTCCATTGCTCTGCCAGTCCTTTCCAACACTGCTGCCCCTGAGCCATAACCCACCTGCAGACAGATGAGTGTCATTTGTCACACATATTTATCTATGCAAAAAGCAAAATCAAAGAGAGTGAGGCTCACAGAGAAGAAAAATAAGCACCTAAATTATATACACAGCAAGGCTGTAAATCAGCCTTCCCTTCTGTTTCCTACAGACTTACTTCCACCATCCAATAGGTCACAGTCATATTAGTACTGTGAAGAGACAGATCTTCCTCCCTTGGCTCAGAACCTGAGCTGTATGCTGGCTTAATTTAGTCACTTCATTATAGAAAACAAAAAGAAGTCTCGATGTATGGCACACTGTAACTTTAATTTCCTCCAAATAAAAAATGTAAAAGCTTATTAAAAAAATTCTCATTCTGCTCCGGAGCCCCGAAACTTAATCATTGATTTCATAATCTTTAAATTTTAATTAAAACTAAACTCTCTCAAAACAAATTAGAAATACATAAATATCATGTGTTAAGAATACCAAAGGATTGTTCTGACAAGGTACAATGTCAGTCCCCCTGTCTCTGTGGATGCAGCATGGTACATAAATGTGTTTTGAGGTTTCCTCAGTCCCAGCTTCAGTTCATGATCAAAGGAGCTTGTCAAGTAAATGTCACAAAATTGTCACTGCATTAAAAATGAACATAACTTTTTCTTATTTATTTATTTTTTTTAAATTGCCTGAGTTACTGTTAGAAACTACTAAATGTTCCAGAATGCACCAGAGAATGCACTTGAATAAGAAAGCCCTGTTGCCCTGTGTGCTGTGCTAGCGGGCTCCCTGCAGTTGGTTTTTGTGGGGAGGATAGTGCCCCAGAGGGTGCTCCACCTTGACAAATGCCAGGAGATTCTGCCTGGGAATAATCGGAGTAATGAAAACACTTTTTTCCCCCCTCATAGTCCATTCATCAAAAACCCCACACCAAAAAATCAAAACCAAAAAACCCCCGTCAACCCCAGAGATTATTTTAAGTGTAAAATCTTTCCACAGGCACGTGTATTTCACAACGTTTNCCAAAAAACACCCAACAACAACAAAAACCACAAAAAACCCAAACAATAACAAAAACAACAACAACAACTAAAAAACACCCACCTAAAAAAACAAAACAAAACAACAACAACCAACCAACCAACCAACCAAAAACCCCACACCAAAAAACCTAAACAAAAAAACCCCCCTCAACCCCAGAGATTATTTTAAGTGTAAAATCTTTCCACAGGCACGTGTATTTCACAACATTTTGCGCTAAGAGTGGTAACAGTTTTTGAATTGTTTTACAGAATTACAAAGAAAAAATTTAGAAAAGTTGTAAATCTTAACTTAAAAATACCAGACAACTTGGAGATGACCAAAGGTTGAGTGAAAATTACCTCTGCAAACTGTTATATACCTGGAGTATGAAGCTTTATGGAGATGAGAAGACTGAATGATCTTAATGGACTTCTTTTCTCCAGCAAAATCTTGGCATGCTAAGAACCCAAGCAAGTTTGAACCTGTGGGAATGATGCTTGGCATTTTGCTATCTCGGTTTCCTATGTTGCCAAATCCTGGATACAAAAAAAGCCATATTTTGGGTGAAGATTCAGCTGCAAAGATACAGAATAAAATAAATGTGAACAAAGTATGTGTTCAACAGAAAATATCTCAAGGAAATCCTCACCAACCCTCTTTATTATTAGAAAATAAATTAATTGTAAATTCTTCTACTAGGTGCTCAAACATTTCCTAATTTCTATAGGGAGGGCTCATTCCACTCAGTCCCCAGTCTTTACTTGGGAGAATTTACTGGCTGTTGATTATTTTCAAATATTTTGGACTGCTTTAGCAAAAAGCTCTTAAACTATTTCCAAGACTAAAGCAGGGTGAAATTCCGTTTTAAACATGCAAACAATTTTGTAGCCAGTGCCTCGAAAAGCCTTAGCACAGCTTTAGCTGGAAAGCCGAGAAGCTCAGACCTGAAACTTGGGATTGCCTCTGACGACAAGGACCGGCCTTTTTGCTGGACAGCGGGAAAAGCAAAGGCTGAGGCGGCGCTGGGGCTCTGATCAGGCTTTGCTTATGCTCAGCGTTTTGGGCAGATGATGCCTCTCAGGAGCCCGTCTGCAGTGACCCCTGGCAGGCAGTGATGAGCGGGTTTCCATCGTGCCTGCGGCAGCTAGGTGCCACTGTGGCACAGAGCACTGCAGCTGCCTGCGAGCATCCTCTGTCCTCCCCTCCTCGCTCTCTGCCAGGCACGCAGCGGGGAGCTGAAAGCAGCCAAGCTCGCACACAGACAGGACCAGGAACCGGACAGGTTCAGGAGCCCCGGAGCAGGGAAAGGCAAGGATTCAAGAGGGGACCGTGCCGTGAAGGAACGAGAAAAGGAATTAGGCTCAGTAAAATGCTGAAAATATAAGCTAGGACTATGATTCTGTGAATTAGAATAGAGAGTGAGCAGGAGCCAGGGAGTGGCTCAAGATACTGTGATTTCATACTGCAAGGCAAACAGGCAGGAAAGGAAAGAGAAATCAGGTCTAAGTCCAACATTCTCGTTTCTATACAGCACAGAACAGAAACTGGGAAATTTGGTGCCAAATATTTGTCTCCTGAGAGTCTGCTACCTTAATGACAGAGAGAGATACACACTGTGGATCTTGATTAGACACCATCGTTCTGCTTACTATTCAAATTTTCAAAAACTGAGTGAGGAACGGGAGTGTGAAAAGAAAAGGCAAGCCAAATCTCAAACTCCTGTTTGTTCCATACCTGGTAAAATACAATTCCTTTGCTTGCATTTCCCCCTTTTTGTTCCAAAGAAACATTTGTATCATTAAGCTGTGTAATGTTTCATATGATTATTTAAGTGAACAATGAAAATCTTGTGCCTGATGTGACAAACTTTTGAGTAGCTTGTCCTATATGTGGGGGACAACGAGGAAAGGAATTGTACAAAATATCTTCTCTGAAACACTAAGTTGTATCATAAAGGCAACTGAAAAGAATCTGAAAAGCTGCCTTTACTCTATGCAAAAGAAGTTAACCTCTGATAAATGTGCCCCTGGAGAGAAATTAAACATCTTGCCTTAGAGCTGCTATAATAGCCCAAACTTCTTGTAAATACTATTTATTTGAGGGAGAGAGCTCTAGTCACTTTATAAAGCTAAGCCACTCAGCAGTAGTACTCCTCCAGTTGTCCTTGACAGCTATATTTTTTTCATGACACTTATTTGCTTGGATTTAGAAGTTTCAATGTTTTGATCCTTATTACTGCAGATCTGTAAAAATGACAAAAATATCCCAATATGAATTACCAGAAATTGAGGAGATGGAGTCTGGTGATTTCTGCTGAATTTAAATTTTCAACACTGCTCTGAAAATATAGGAGAAGCATTTGGTGAGTTCTCCCTTCTAGACAAGTAATTGTACAGATGGGACAATGGAAGCTGTGCTGGAAAATTATGTCAATCATCGGTGGGGACTTTATTTGAAGGCAAAAACGACAAAACTACCCTACACTGCACTGTAGCAGGCAAAAATATACACACACAAACAGGAAAACCACACCCAACCCCTTCCCTTCTTTGCCTCCCCCTTTGGGTTTAACACTTTGCTCCCTGACCTGGTACTCTCCCTCAGAAACAAAGTTGACTAGCTGGAGATTTCTGCTGGAAAAGCACTGTCAAACAAACCTTCAGGGAAAGGAACTGCATCTCTTTTTTTAGGTTTGTTCCAAAAATTTCTAGCTGCAGAACATGCTATGCTGTCCACATCAGACAGCCTCACAGTTTTTAATGCATTGCAGAGACCTTGAAATCTCAATCTGATATACGGCTGCTTCAGTCTGTGCTTCTTCCTACGTCATTATAAACTTGACCTTAATTAACCCTCTTAGTGAAATGCAGTTTGTTGATTCTCAAGGACAGTCTCATTGAAAAACAATGTTGCAATATCACTCAAAAGCTAAAGCAAGGCTGCTTTATAAAGGGATTTGTACTAATAATCCTTGAATATTAACAGCTTCTTATGCCATGTGGTTTATATAAACTTATCTGTATAAGCTAGGATTGAGCTCTGTCTTTCTCAGTCTTAAAGAAAAAGTCTGCATTTCCTTTAGCAAAAACTAGTTCACTTTGCCAAACACTACATTGATTTTGTAAAAAAAAAAAAAAAAAAAAAAAAAAAAAAAAAAAAAAAAAAAAAAAAAAAAAATTAAATGCAGATGTAAAAATCAAATATAACAGCTTAATTTAACCAACTGTAAATCAAAACAGTCCCTGTCAAACCAAGATATCCAGCAAACAGAGTAATTTCTACCATGACTTCCTAGAAACAATGTTTGTCCCTTCACTCTTTTATAAAGAACAAATATGTGGAGAAGATCCTTAGGGTGGATAATTAAATTTTAAAATCCTCAGTGGAAGAATTGGGTGTGCCAATAATGGCTGCCCTGCATCATTTGAAGCTCTTGGAATATGCTCAGAGCTGCTGATGATGATGTATTAGCATCTGTTCTGTATGCTACAAATAGGACATAAGATAACTTTACAGCTATTGATCTTTTACAATTAACTTTAAAGGCAGCCTATTCTTTCTTATGGAAATAACTGAGACCACTCAAAATGAAATTGCTTTCTTTGTCCAGAGTTTAAAAGTATAGGCTTCAGAGCTGATGCTCACACATGTGAGCATCACATGTCCTTACACGTTTCTGTGCCTGTCCTCACTTTAAAGAGCCATAACAAGCTGTAATTATTTCTCAGACTATTTAGAGACTAAACTGAGATTATGACTTATTTTAACAATGAAAATATTCATACAGAACCTGTGAGTACCTGAACTTACAAAAAAATCCAACCGATAATTTCTGAATGGTGAAAACATTAATGTTTTTATCCCCATAAATTACAAGGTCTTTTATGGATGTACAGTACAATTATTACCTTTCCATCAAGTACATTTTATCCTCTTGATTCTAAATAACAATATGCATAAATAGTACATATATAGCACAGTATGAATATATGATAAACAAGGGAATTTAAGACATTTGCATACTGGGGAACCACAAATGAAAGCTATCATTTACCAGTGGGTTACTGTGCAAGCATTCCTCAGTTGTTGGTATGGTACCTGAAATTCACAGAATCTTACATTTTCATCCAGGTCTAGAGTATTTCTCCTTCCACTTATCTTCCTACTACTGTGCTGAAGTAACTAAGTAAAAACCTGAAGATTTAAATATTGTGTCCACTACAAAGCATCTGCTACCGCGCAGCCTCAGAGGGTGATGAGGGAAGCACTCCCCAGCACCTCAGCAGACAGTTCAGAGGGTGATGCTTTGTACAAGAGTTCCAGTCTTCCACCAAAGCCCAGTGCTGGGGAGAGTGGCCAAAACTTCACATTTAGGGGGAGCTCAGAGCACATAACCTGTCCTCTGCCAGTGTTCCTGCACTACTAATTGCATGGACAGGCAACTTTGGTTCATCCAAAACTCTCACCTGCCCTTTTACAGAGACTTTTTTCCCTTACAGAGACAGTAGAGAGAAAGAAAATTCATGTCATTCTTTTGGGTAAGATTCAGCAGGGCAGGGAGAGCTTTTTGCTCTGCAGTGTGCCCAGAGACCACCATCAACTGTCAGTCCCTGTTCCCTTCAATTATATTTTCTGTCATTTGAGTGTTCACTTGTTGAAGATCATGGTATTAGAGATTTCTCTTATATGTCTATTATTATTAGCTATTTTACTTGAAAATTAGAAAAAAGACATTACACCAAATCTTGCTGGTGTTAATGAAGACAGAATTACGTATTTTTCAAAGGGGAACAAATCTAAAATATAGAGTTAAGTGCTGCAATTAACTTACAGTCAAATGCTAGGCCTGTTTACAAGCACCACTGTGTCTACCTGTCACTGTAAAATTAGTAATTCTGTGCCCAAGCCACACAGCCAAGTTAGCACAGAGTCTGAGTCATTTCTCTCCTACCAAAGGTGAACACTACGACTGTGACACACAGTACTCAGGTAGGAAAACCTCACTGTTCCTTTTTGTCTCCCATGAAGCTCTTCCAGATTTTATGTGTTCACAGTAGCCTGGCAAAATTATTTAGGATGAAATAATAATTTCACCTACAGCATAAGAAATGCTCAGCTGTCCCAATACATCTGTATTATAATGACTTATTGAATGGTATTTTTTAAATCATAACAACAAATCACCTTGACTGTTTTTCTTACCATCTGTTCTTAGAACCAAATACTTTACAGGCCTTCCACATATTTGATTTTTTTTAAATACTGTGGGAAAGGAGAAGTTCAAGGCATGCTTGAACCTAATTACTGCGCCTTTGAAAATAAAGAGAAACCAAAAAACCCAGAACCAAATAAAAAATCCCCCAATGTCAAATCAATTAATTGTTAAAAGGATTTAGCATGGTGAGCATTCAAAATCTATTCTATACCACTGCTTTCCTTCTCTACCCTTTTCTTCACCAGACTTCATCTTGGGCAGTGATCTACTGACCACCACTTCCCTGTTATATACACTAATATGTCAGTAAAGGCCAGACTAAACCACAACTGAGAGTGATGAAGCTGGGGACTACGAATCTCAGTAGCTCATTTCCAGCTCCAGGTTTATCATCTTTATATGCCATTCTGGCATAGACAGAGCATATATCCTCTTTCTCCTGTGACATGTGACCTTTAGGACCTAGGACTCAATTTTTCAAATATGTCAAAATGTTTAGCAATTCTTAAAAAGGTAACATTTTTCTGCGTGGAATGTGAAGCATTTTGATTGATGGCAATTTTTGGGAATATTTAACCAAAAAGAGAAAGCCTAACATGGCTGGAAATGGTTAGCTTTTGTTTTTCCTTCCTGTACTATCATATAAATTGTGCAAGCTAATTCTATTTACTTTCTCAGATAGACTAATGAAAATACAATCAAAGAAATATTTACTTCTTCTATTTACTTTGTATAAATTTTAAAAGAGGATAGTTGCTTTAAAATCAAAATAGTGAAATATACAATAAATGTGGGCAAACAGCTGAGTATATCTTTCCTATTTTTGCTATTCTAAGATGGAAGAACTTGACAGTTTTCCTTAGGTAACAAAGTTACGACATGATTTATTTTAACCCAACTCTATTTATTTTTGGATGTTTGTAGCTAAGAAAACATGAGGTTTTTTCAATTCTAATATCTGTAAGAATTCCATCTGATCTATCCAACACTAAAATATACATTTAATTGCATCCAAAAATGATACATTTCCTTTTCAGAATGTTCTAAACATGCAGAGGCTGGAAGACTGAAAATAACATTTACAAATGAGAAGCCCATGTTGTGCTTTCACTTTTTCAGGAGGAAAAAGAATGACTCCTTGAAAATCGACAAAATGCAAGAGCATCTAACTTGCTAAAGGTAGGAGAATTTCAGCTGGTCATTTCCTGAATGATACCTGACTATTAATTTTTTAGCTGGAAGATCATCGACTAAATATTTTACGGAGGGAGAGTACATTTATCATCCTGCACTTGGTGAAGGATTTCTCTTGAATAAATATGACCACTGAAACAAATGAGGCAAATATTAACTCATTTAACAGCATTGATGGGACAGGCAGCACACGTAAAAAAAACTTCTGTGGGAATGAGCCTGTCCTTATGAAAGCACGTCAAGGAGAAAAAGAAAAAAGCACAGTGATTTCTTTTAATGTAATTCAGCATCCCCTCACTTGACTTCCCAAGCTGATGCTGAACTAAAGAACCTGAGAATGAGGTCCTACACTAAGCATCCTACAGATGTGGGTTCAGATATGTGCACACACCCTAGAACGTTGCATTCTAAACAAATCTACATTCCTGTCTTTGTTCAAGACAGCCTTCCCTGAGATGCCAGTCAGTACCTACTTTATTTTTGAGTAACTGTTGTAGGTACAGACACTTAGATGGCCAAGAATAAGTTTCATGTTTTCGGATTAAAATTCCTATAATTACGTCAGGCAATGCAGAAATACCAGACAGTGTCTATTAATTCATTATTAGAATAAGAACTGCATTATTAATAAGGATTTTCTTCTTGTTAAATAATACACTTCCATCTGTGATACATGGCCACCTAGTGACTAATTTAAATTGATTGAAACATTTATGTGATACATCCTGTTAATTACATTTCACCTTCACCACTTTAACATATTCAGAAACAACAGTCATGGATGCAGCACTAACTTGTGACTGGTGGCAGTGAAATGATGGAGATGTGGTTAAAAACTAGGCTTATGATTATATTAAAATATTATTAAAAAAGTAAAAGAAAAGTGCACTATTTTTAAAAAGATGGGTATACATTCTTGTTTTAAAAAAAACCCCATTTAATATAATTAATGAGGAATATGTTTGGCATGCCTTTTGTAAATTTAAATCTAAATTCAAGAATAAATGGCTCTTTTTTTTTTTTAATGTTCTAATTTTCAAGAAAATATAAACCTCTTTGATCAAGTTCAGCAGAAACCAAGTAGTTTTCAGAATCTGATAAGTTAGTTCCATTTGGGTGTGAGGTTAAGTAAAACTGATTATTAATTTTGCATGTCAGCAATTCCAGGTTTTTTACTGAGCTACAAATACTTACATGGTCCTAATGTACATTGTTACTATTTACATTGCCATATCATGTGGGTTTTTTCCTGATGCTTTGCACGATAGTTCCAAAAATGAAAAAAACAAAAACCACATAGCCCCCTCCCACACCCAAACCACCACCAAAATAGTGTTTGAAGTTGCAAATAGAAATTTGAATTCTGCATATTAAGCTGTCAAGTTATTACATCCATACAGAATGCTCACAGATCTCTATTCAAACATAGAGAGATTAAAATCCAGGCTGCTTATTTTGAATCCCATCATCTTAATTATAGATGCACATTGCTAGCAAATTTTGTTTACACATCCCATTTCTTCAGAGTGTATTGTGAAATGCACACAACTGCTAGTAACCACCATGAGTGAAATAAGCAATAGAAATGGGAAACTTATTTATTACCTTGCTCTAACAGATTTTATTGCTGCAATTCCCTTGTTGTCATTAGATTCAAGAACTACACATTTGTACTTGCTAGTGAGCTGAACACAGACCAGAGAGGTGATTTGAAAAGTGATGATGACATTTGGATTGGTGGTCTCTTGGACTCCTGCTTCCAGTAAAATAACCATACAGCAACAAAATGTGAAGAAGGAAAAATAGCCAAGACCTCCAGGTGCAGACTATGGAGAAGGAAGATTAAATAACTGTACAATCTCGACAGTTCTTTTTTCATTCCTGACAGTTCATGGCATCTGAAGGCTTCTGTATCATTAGTCATGACACAGTGCACTTCCCCTCTCTCTCATTTTCCATATATTTTCAAGTTCTTTTCTCTTGTACAATTTAAATGTACAATTGTTTCAGCATTGCTTTTTTTGGGGTTTTAAATTAAGCTTGAGGTTTGTTTTCTTGCGTGGTGAGGTCAGTTTATATTTCTGGGCTAGTTATGAATGAAAATTTGACAGAATGTAAGAAACTAAATTTGTTACTACAGAGGGAAGGATTGTTTCCACTATGTGTCAAATTTTCATTGGTGATACATTCTGTAACATTATTTATTCTGTACTCATAATTACAAGTTTTAAAAAGCTCTGGTGAAGATGAAAACAAACAGCAACTTTCCCCAGCTAATTATATTTGACCTTTTACTTGCTGTGCAGTTTGCAGCATAAAAGTGCTGAAAGTAGCAGGAGTAATCTCAGATAATGGGTGTTGTTCAACAAAGAAAATACTTCAGAAGTTGCAAGTGATAACAAAAGAAAGTTTCATCACACTGCTTGTACCAGTTCCTATTTGAATCACTGCTAGTCTGGGACTGGTTCCTGGCCTGTTCCTGTATTACTGCTGCATTCCTTCTCCTACACCTGTAACCAGTCAAGGCACATCAGTAATCAGCACAATTCAATTCTTCCCCGTTTGGAAAACAGAATGCCCTGAAAACTACGCTTCTTAGACATCTATGTTGAATAATAAAATCACAGAGTGGCTTGGGTTGGAAGGGATCCTAAAGATCATCTATTTCCCATGCCCTGCTGTGAGCAGGGACATCTTTCACTGGGCCAGGTCTCTCAGAGCTTCTTTCCAACATGGCCCTGACGACCTGCATTACAAGGAGCCAGTACAGCACAAAAGCCTCTGCACAATACTGGGAGGGAGAAAACGGATTTTCCTAAAAGAAATAATAACAGAAATGAGAAGTTTTATTTCCTTCTCAAAACTTGAAATTAAAGTACTACACAACAAAAGAACATTACCTATGTGATTCTTATTTTCAGGCTGGATGTTTCATAACTCATATTATTAGACCAATTATCAATCCATCCATCTTGTGACAGCCAGGGATAAAAGGAGGAAAGAGTCTTCATTCTCAGCTGGTCATGTTTGGAGAGGTGATGGTCCTGCCCTCTCTGTAAAGGAGAAATTATGGGGCTAACAGCCTCCTTGATGTGAAGCTCAAAAATCATCATTAATCCAGCAGTTGAAATAATTTAGATCATACAGATTTACAATTTACAGCACACCTTCCTCAGATCTGATTTGCATTAATGATGTATTTTTAAACACATGCAGATGAAATACGGAAAATACTACTGGGAATACAGAGACTATTGGAGGAGAAGGGCCATAATGTTTTTGCTTTTGATAAAAGGATTCCATAGTTTAACAAATCAGATTTTCAGGAACTTGAAAGGGTTGTTTTCTGATCAGAAGTCTTCTTGATATTCATTTGGAAAAATCTGTTGAAGGAAACAGACTATCACTTGCTGTTTTTAGATACTATTCTTCAGAACACTCATCTATTATCTCTGCATAAACCTACTTCTGAGAACATTTGTACTTATTCTTTGCTAATGGAATTAATTGCAATATGCATTCCCTATTGTAAACAACTTATATGTTCCTCAAGCATTGCAAAACACATTGTCTTTTCCATCTTTGAGTTTCTAAAACACATTGTCTTTTCCATCTCTGAGTTGTTAAGTGCCAAATAAGGAAAATATTCACAATCACACAGGTTAGAATCAAGATCACCATGGAACGTTTCATCTTCCACTAAAAAGCCACGTAACAGTTATTGATAGAAGTGGGAACACAATATTAAGTAAAAAAATGGAAATATGAGAGTGTAAGCACCTAGTCAAATTTAATTCCATTAATTTATTATTATCATTTCATTCTACCCCTACAGTTCATGCCACAAGATTTTGACTTGCTCGTGTAACAGTAGAAGAATATTAATAGTTTCTAACAATTTTTTTTTTAATTCCTGAGCACAAGAAAGCCTTGCTCTGTGTACACTGGTTACAAAAAGCCCTTCCATTGAATGCATATTTATTTAGTGTCTGACATGTAAATTATTCTAATGGGAGAATGTCGTTTCAACGCAGTGTGTTGAACATTCCAGCTTTCTGAAAGTGAAATGCCATGGCTGTTCCTAATTAAGATATTTTCCTTTTAAGTTTTCCAGAGAATGATGTGAAGGATGGCAATATTGATGAAGATTAATTGGACTGAAACTAGCAGCGATAAAGCTGTAGATAAGGTTATTCTGCTGGGTAGCAAATGAAAATTACAGCCATTTAAAAGCTGAATACTTAAAGTCTTCACTTTTTTAGAATAAAAATGGTGTATAATGGAAAAAAAAATCAAGAAATAAGAATATTTCAGATATTGGATATGTTTGCACTCCTTCACTCAATTAAAGAACCAAGTGAAAATGCAATGTCAATTCCTAAATGTATAAGTAAAATATGAATATTATGCTAATGGATTATTTTTCTTGGTCTGGGAACTTAATAAACCTGTTTAACCAATATCACTAAAAAAATCTGGTGAACACAGTTTTGTCTGAGCACTCTCACTAAAGTGCCATAAGGACACCAAACAATTCCAATTGCTTTAAAAAGACAATTTTCACAATAGATGAATAGACACTTTCTTGGGTTCTTGAGGCTAGTGATGTCCAGTGGACTTCACTACCCTAAACTTTACGCTTGCCAAAATTCAGTGGGTAGCAGGATGATAAATGGCTATGAAAAACAATCAACAAATATCTCAGACCAGATGATGCTACATTTTGGAGTAAATAGTTCAAAATCTATCAAGCAAATTGATTTTTCAGATGCTGATTAGTGTTTTGTTAAGAGACAAATAAAAGTCTACTCACAATTTACTTCCTACACTCTTGCTTACATTACTCTTGGTCAAGAACATCTATAATATAATATTGCCACTTTCTAAAACCTGGCTACTAAGTTATTCAAGGATGATCTTCTCAACAGCAGGCAAGGTAACCACAATTCTAGTTTTATCAAGAGATTTAGAAACAAACATAAAGAAAGCTGTGTAAACACTAAAGATAGAGTTTTCTGAGAAATCAGAGTAAGTCAATTCTGCCGTCCCGTGAAGTCATAATTATGATACATGTGGGGCAAAAATAAAAATATAAAGAAGCAGTTGAAAACTCAACTTATTCATGTTTCCCATTTACTTAACCGAGCAACTAATTCTTCTGAGTGTAACCTCACACTGCAACAAGAGCAAAACCAGCAACAAACTAAAACCAGGTCAGTTACCTGGAAGGAAATTAAACCATTGCAAAGATTTTGTACAAGCATTTTATATTGACAATGCAGAAACAAAAATTCCAGGCACATCTGCTAGTGGTACCTTTACCTTTAGGTATGAATTATAGCACACATTTCCTCCATTAACTAAGTCAGATGGTGTTAAACTCTGTATAAGTCAGCATTGCAACTTCATTAACCTCTTCTTGCTCCAACAGTCTCACAGTCTGACCAGTTAAATAAATTTAGTTTCACATTTGCAACAGCTCTGCAGAGCTATGGCTTTAGTGTTTATTTCCTCCATATGCACAGATGTAGAACCTAATCAATCAATTGACAGACATAGATCTATACATATTTACATACACATTATATTTATACTCATTTCATACTTAGGTCAAGTATTATGAAAACCAATAAAATCATTTCTTGTGTATACTTCCTTGTGAGTAGTGAGACTACCATGCCTAAAAATCCTCATATACTGTGTATAGATGCAGTTCATAATGCAGAGATATTATTTACTACTCAGAAATAAAAATATCTTTTACATTCACATTTTTATTATGCAGACATACGGTACAGCCTGTAAAGTCGCACACCTGCTTATAAAAATAATGCTTACTGAGTAAATAAGATGTGAAGATGTATATCTCCCACTTTTCAGATTCCTCACTCACATGCAAAATTCCTCTAATTACTATAGCTGCCATCACCATCAGCCATCCATTAGGAAAGAAACTCTATCTCAGTCATCCAGAGATCTGGATGCCTCCATAATGGACTACCCATGGCAGCATCCAGGTTTAGCACAGAACCATCTCAGAGCTATCAAAACTTGTTAGAAGGACCTGTGTGACAGGGATGTATCTCTATTACATAAGACAGAGCAGAACCCAAAAAGCTCAGCATTACACAGCACTCAGCACCAGGCTCCAGCAAGGAAAAGAGCTGGCTGTGAAAAGGCAAAATGGCATAACACAGTGGGTGCCAGTCATGTCCAGCAATTCTTAAAATGCAAAACCTGTTGTTGTCTCCTTATTGAATTTTATGGTTTCTTGGGTTGTTGATTTTTTTTTTTTTTTGGTGCGTGTTTGTGTGTAATATACAAACAAAAGGGG
>VZTR01006149.1:2649-34288 GCA_013400775.1 Chaetops frenatus | reverse complement strand
TAAAAAAAAAAAAAAAAAAAAATCTTCAAGTAGGCAGAGGCTTCAGTGAACCACTGGGGATCATTTATATTTGCTTCCCTATTTAAAAGCTGAAATATCAAGTCTTAACCAAACCAGTCCAATGCAGACTGATAACAGAAGTTTGGGTACAGAGATATCTCCCTTTCAAGGAAAATGGAGTATTTTGACCTTGAATTGCGACACTGTAAACAAAATAATTAAAGGACAAACATGTAAAGGCTTTATCCATCTCATGTGGATTCTGTATGAACAGGGAGTGATGTTAATGGTGGCCCTACTCAGCTGTAAAAGATAAAGACAAAACGAAAGCTCAGGTGGTGTTTTTCTCCAGATGCATGGGAGGCACAGCGCAATGAGATCCGCTGCTTACAGCGCAGCTCCCCCGGGACCGGGGGCTGCTCTGTGCTTTCACAGACTGGAGCACAGCTCGACCCTGGCTCCGCTGTGGGTTCCCAGGCAGCAGCAGCAGTTCAGGGAGCAGGTTGTAGCACTCCCTGACCAGGGGCTGGCCCTGACCCCGGCTGCAGGGGGACCACAGCAGCTGCTCTGCCCTGGGGCACACGGCTGCTGCTTCACACCTGCTCTCTCTCACCTTGAGTTGCCACTGAGGCACGAAGTACAAATTTTTAATGCGAGAAGACAGAGAGCAGGATGCAAGCAGCAAAACACAACAGTTAGAGGAATTCTTATATCTTACCTGTTACACAGGAGTCAAGAGATCAGCCACCCATTCCACCCAGCACAAATTTTCCATTGCTGCTGGGGAAAAAGAAGCAGCTGCACAGCTGTTGCTTCACAGTCCTGACTACAGACATACCAGCCAATCCATAATATAGCTAAAAGGATGCTTCACATTTGCCAGCTTGGCTACAGAGTACATTATTTACCCCCCTCTGGTGCTTCCTGAAGCTGAAATACAGTTATGTACCCACAGATGTATACAAATAGGTGGTTTAGTGAACAATTTATTTGAAAATGTTCTGTTTTAAGCAAATAGAGAAGTAAAAACTGTGCAGCCAATTCCTTCCCTACTTATTCAAGCACTATGGAAATATAATACATAACCAGCCTGTTCTGAGCATAAGAAAATTTTTTGGATTCATGCTGGCAGTAAGTGGCCCTTTGAGGATTTGGGTGTTCCCCCTCCAGATACTCTCTTTCTTCTGGTTGATCTAAATCTTATCAATTTCTACCTCCTCAAGTAAAAAGCAGTCCAACTCTCAGACAGCCTGTGGTTTGCAAGACTGAGGTGGAGGGAGGATGACAGTCTGTCTGTCTCAAAATCTATTTCTGAATTCATTTATGAGCCCTCATAAAAGATGTAAGAGAATTATGAAGGCAGAGAAAAAATGAAATAGAAGTCTTTTCCAAACTGGTCTCACTATCCCACCACGCTCAGATATCTGATTTCCATTGTGACACACTTTCTTCCGCATTGATGAATTTTAATTTCTGTTGCTCAAGGGTAACACTTTAGGAGCAGTGTGAGTGGCCATTATATCACATACATATTAGAGTCTACTTCTCTTTAAACTAGATGCCTGAATTAATAAGGTCCTTTTCCTGTACTGCGCTGCCACACTGGCAAATACTTTCTGACTGAGTAAAACTAAAGTGAAAAAAGTGCTTTCCCAGCTGTCTTGTGAAGTCAAGATCAGAGAACAGCATGGAGTCTTTTGATATTTCGTGTCGGCATGTGCATTCTCCATAGCTTTCCATATTGCCAGTGGAGACCTCGTTCCTTGACAGCCTTCAACTTGACAAGGGGGCAGAAAAAACCCCTGCCTCCCCCCTCAGCACACCTCACCCCAAGCAAATCACAAGGCACCACCATAACAGAGTATTAAAAAACGTGTTGTCTCTGCCAAGTACAGATTTAGCCCAGTTAAGGCCAATTCATCCTGCTTAATATACACATACAAACATTTGGAATGATGCTTCAGCATTCATGGCTGCATTCACTAATGTTTTGACACCTACAACTTTATCTGCCCTCTGCTTTGAAAGTAGAATATAGTAAACTCTAAGTGTGGGACCCAATTTATTAATACTGGTTTTGAAAGATGGGCTTAAGTATAAAGATGTTTACCTTTGGCTGAAGATGGAGAACTGGACATCTACCAAAACAAAGAGCATGAATTACTGACAACAATTCAGATTCTGTTTTTTGCTGCAGAGTAATAATTTTTGCCATATGCTGAAAATATTGCAGCACAAAATATATAAAACATCTTTAAGTGGCTTTTCAAAGTAAAAAAAAAATACTATTTCCTTACAAGAAACTAGCTTATTATATATCATACTTTCTATTTTTATATCAAGGAATCAAAAGTCATAATAGAGCTACAGAGCTGAATACTGTCTGAACACTGTGCCAACACATGAACTCAAACTTCAGCACAAAAAAGAAAGATGTACTCCCATTTGACTATGGTGCAGCAATTTCTTCATGAGTTGTCAAGAGCAAAAACATTCAGACAATGTCACTGAGCTGTTCAAAGGACTCATTTGCTTGGGTAAAATTCTGCTGTACAGTTTTCTGAAGCACCTTTTCAAAATATAGCTTGGATATTCCAGTCCAGCAATATGTTGCCATATAAAAGTACTTTAACTGTGCAGAAGCTGCCAGCAATTTTGCTTTCTAAGTGCTCAGTCAATACTGTGTGATAAGATCACATCAGCAACACAGCCAGCTTTTCAATATGAACCAATTCTGCATCTTATCTTTTCCCAGGTGACTGGCTGTGATGCCAAGCAAAAAGGTGATGAAGACCTCAAAACATGAGATAAATGATAGATGCCTGCAAATTTAATTAGCAATCAAAAGTCCGTGGATAGCTATTTAGTGGACATATGTAACACCTGGCAAGGTATCCATGGGTTCTCCTATTTCAATATAACAAGAGACACATTGGCAAGGGGAAGGGAAGATCTAGTTTCTAATTTTTTTCCCAAATTTGGAGAAAAACTCTACCCCCACCCCATGGCTGACTTGCCAGACTGGCCTGTGCTTGAAGCTACTGCTCTGTTCCAACCATCTCACACAAACACACACACACACATACCCCAAGTGGGGCATGTCTGCATGGCAAACACCTCCCCAGACCTCTGCCTGCTCCTTCAGCAAGCTCAGTGTGTTTACTCAGATCCATCTCTTTAATTAAAAGAGCTCCATCATAGCTGCAAGCTAAGATATGACTCAGTTTTGGAAGACAGGAGATAAGGAGGAGGGGGAAAAGAAAGTAAACAACTGCATAGGGAGGAGGTAAAAAAAAAAAATCTTTAGAAATAATTGCTAAAAAATCATTCTTTCAAGGCAAATCAAAGCACTGTATCAGTTAGTACTATTGCACCCACAAGACAAAATTTGATCAAACCTGCACTGCTATTTCCCTTGCATAAATAACTTCTGGAGCATCTATCAAGGTTCTTAGGAAGCAGATAATATTATTTTAAGACACAGTATCCTGATTTTTTTTTTTTTTCAGGTAGGACTGGAGAGACGATATTAATAAATTCTTGGTAAAATGCACACTCTTACTTTACAATTCCTGGACTTCTTACAGTTCCTAGAAATTTGCTTTCCAACTGTGTTTCTTTAAAATGTCTACCCAACATTTTTAAAAACTTTTTATTAATACCTTAACGATATCTAATTGTAGCAGTGTTATTCTATGTGTTTTAAATTTTATTCCTTTCCAGGTGACAGCAAACAGCAGCCAAAGAAGGAGTAAGTTATGTTTGAAGAATATATTTACACTGCTGTTATTTGTGTTCTCCATCTCTCTCAGAACTGAAACTGTTGGCAGCTCCCTGGAAAACGAGTTTTGTAGTATGCAGCAAATACTGGAAAAACAGAAATGCATGAAGATTTGAGATTGACAGACAGCTGGCTGGATTTATAGGGAAAGCAAGTATAGTGGTGGTAGCATCTATGTGAACTTAATAGCAGAAAAGTGAGAGTCATGGGACATGTGAGATCACATCAGGTTCTGTCAACCAGAAGATGATATTACACCTTTAAAGCCATCAGGGATGCCAGTCTGGTAAGGAGACAGAGGATTTAAAAATGCATCTGTCTGGCATTAAGGGAGCCCAAAGGAGTTTGAGCAGGCAGAAGGATTTGTAAAGTTGAATCACTTTAGGATAGAGTTCAGCCTGCTCTTCCTGGCTAGTTGAGGAATAGGGGATTGCATGAGAATATGCAAGTTCTCTTCATATGTTTTCCAATTATTCTGACATTGGTTTTCAGGTTGCACATACTTAGTATGGATTGGCATGCCTATGGCTATTTAACACTATTCCTACCCTTTGTAGCTATAGTTTTGCTTTTCCTTACTGAACATCAAAAGAAATCAAATAAGGATCACTCCAAAGTCTCTCAGTGGAAAAAGGACACAAGTGCAAAGCATCATTTTGCAGTGGCTGATATGAAAGTGTACTGAGGAACAGAGGTTTTCATACTATTGATGTCACCTCAATTACACTATCATGGAGTTATTGCTACACTAGATTAGTTTCATTACACCAATGATTTTAATTGCAGCTGCCAAACTGTGAACAAAGTATTCCTCTTCTTAGGGATTTACATTTCAGGGAACAGGTAAATTATATAAAACACAGAAAAAGGAAAGCTGGTAGAATTAATAAGAGAGATTATCCCTGGAATATAGTCTCCAAATAATTAATTCTACAACTTCAATATTATAATTCATTATCTTACATGACCCTCCAAAATTATCTTCATTTTTTGACCCTCACAGAGACTGAGAAGCTCTTCTTTTCTGTCATATATTTAAGAGGCTCCTGTAGGACATTGGGATTTGCATAGATTCTACATAATTTTTTCTTTCCAACTAGTTGTTTAAATTTTAAGTCTGTTACTGATGACTTTAAACATTATTTTTTAACATTTCCCTTGCTGAGAGCTTGCTTGCATGGACAAGGTTTTCTTAGATATTTTACTATTACTTGAATGATTTCTTGCTATTCATAAATTTCACAACACAGAATTTACCTTAGAGCACCTAATTTATTATCAGTAAACAGCAACTAGTAAGTGCAGTGATGACTGTAAGTCTTCATTTCAAGTGGTCCCAATGCTGTTCCTTACCCCTCGGTCACACTTCAGTTCCTCTGCAGGCAGCAAAATTTGGCAAGAGAGAAATGCTGAAAGAGTTCCACTTACTCCTCTGTGAAGCAGGGCAGGAATTGCTTAAGAAAGTATTGGAGTTTTTGGAAGCCTAATAATTAAACTTAAAAATTACAAAAAAAAAAAGGCATAGCATTCACCAAGAATGACAGAATAAAGATAACATCTAGTATGACCCCAAAACCAAGTAAATACTTTCCTGTAATTAACACAGAGGCAAGGACATTGTTGATGATCAAAGGTAAGACAGCCAGGTTAAATACCTGACAGTGAACCTATATCCTGAGATGAGAGAAAAAAAAAAAAAAACAAACCCAAACTAAAGTTGATCAAAGAAGGAACAGGGAATATTCTTAAAGGAAATTGCATTGAGAGGAGAATTATACCACAAAACAACAGGAAAACTATATCATAAAACAACAGGAAAACTGTAGATCTTGTACTTCACTTTAAGAATGAAAAGAAAAAAGCAGCACTAGACAAGCAAATTGAAGAACATTAGTTTTATCCCAGTTGAGCAAAACTTTATACCTCAAAACTTCTGTGTAAAAGGCAGATGTATAAGTTAATGGAAGTTTGATGAATTTGTGTTGGAATTTACTGAAAATAAATTGTTACAGATTAATGTAATAATTGTTTTAATAAACAAGATACATTTACTAAACTCCAATAATTTAATCTAACCTCAAATAAACTACTCTCTGTCCAATGTTGTCTTACAACACAAAGGATGAGTTCAGGTGCAAAAGACAGATTGTAGTGCAAGAATTGCAAACTGTGTAAAGTATCAACCAAAGAAAAATAGCAGTAATTTGCACTGGACTGAAAAGTGTTCAAGTATTCCCACAGGGATGAGTCTCAGAACTACAAATTTGTTAAAAGTAACAATTTTGTGAGAGAAAAACTGAATGGATGTAAAATGTGTTGATGAGAAGAAATCATCAAATAAAGTGGGGTGTAATGGTGAGTAACTCATGAGAATGATGGAAACAGTAATATTGTGATGATACCCAGAAAAAGTGCAAGATATTTTATCCACCAATACAAAGAACTTCTAGTTTTAAATATTAGTTATTTGGATGTGACAAAGGAAGACAGACTTGGGTTTCTTTTTCAGACTGATTGACTGAGCTATTAATTCAGTGTAGCTGTGGGAGAAACAAATACAGTCTTGTGAGGTGGCAGGTGATGTATTTCCATTTTATAAAGTATCATTAATGTCATGGTACAAAAGTCCTTGTGAATCAAAACAGCTTAAAACAGTGACATCTGCCCTGCCCATAGCACTGAGATAATGAAAACGTGCCTCTCAGAAAGCAGGGAACTTAGTCAACTACTGCACTCTCTCTTTTCAATGAGTAACAGACTCATTAAAACTAAAGATGATAAGGCAATATATTCCTGTGCCTGAAGAAATTCCTCACACCAACTGGAGATCATAAATGATGCAATTGTTATGAAGAAGCTTCAACCAGTTGAAGGCAACTGGACAAAGTTAACCCATTGTGCTATTTTGTGCCTTGTGTTCAGAGTCTGCAGACAGAATTTCTAATGAAGCACCACTACCTGAATGGCAATCCATCAGCAGCTAACATATCTAATGGCCTACAGCAAGATTCAACAGTTCGACTTACATATCTGAAATGATCCTCTTACATCCCTTTTTTATTGCTGTTGTTGTATAAAGCTCATGTTGCATTTTTGAAGACTGCATGAAGGTCTACAAGACTATAAATGTAAATTGCCTAATTGGATATTTCTTTGTTCCAATGTTCCATGTGTAAATAGATCTCTGCATTTTCATTGCATGTTCCCTGGTCTGCAGGGCTGTATGATCTGTTACCTCAAAACTCCAAAGGATTAATAACAGAAGCCAGTTAGAATGTTACATCAAAGCAAAACAAAACAGGGCTATAACAATCACCACAATTAACCTTTGCCATTTAAGGTACAACTTCTTTATATCTCATATTACAGTAAAGATCAATCCATTTCTGTTTTTCTCTTTAAGTACCTTTTTTGGAAAGGATACAGCTTAACATGACCTGGAAACAGGCACATTTTTTTACTTAGCAAAAGAAAAAAGCACAATATTTTTGGATTTTGCACAAATGTTTTGAAGCCTTTCATTCTGCAGTACCATGACAGCAGCTTCTTGTTGTTCAACATCTACTACCTCATGATGGGAAACAAATGTAATAACACAGTTTTATCATTTGGATTTTCATTGCTTTCTATCCTCCCATATGTGCATTTCTCAACAAGCTCTCAGCACTCAATCATTGTGCCAAAAGCTCCCAGACTGAACAAAGCTTTGCCTCAGTCCCCACAACAAAACGGGATTGTCCCAATCCAGGAACACATCCTAAACTGGACACTGGGCTGGGGGAGAGTTTCAGTACACCCAGAGTGAGATTAAGACACAAATGTGGTCAAGTGTTGGTAACCAGAATGATAATTCACTTCTATTTATTATCAAGGAAGGGAGCAAGGAGGAAAGACAGGAAAGGAGGAAAAAGCAAAGAGTGACAGAAAGCAGGAAAGGCAATCGCCACCAGGAATCTGCAGCATCCTGTGAAGAGCCTTTTATTTTTGTCTTTCAGTGGTGAGAGCTCTGCCAAGACTCAAGCAGTGGAAAGACAAGTTGTTTTCTAGCAGTTCTCCACAAGGATCAAAGTAGAAGAACTGGCCATAGTTGCAGCCACAGGCTTGACTTTGCCCAGGTTCTTCTGCGTATTGTCTGGATCCTCTGCCAGGATCTAGCTGGGACAGGCTGATGTACTGCACCACCGGGGTCACCTGCAGTACTGGGGTACCATTTTTCAAAAGTCAATTAAAAACCCCTTCTGGAAGAGGAACAAGAAGCACAAGCTCAGCCTGGAAAGTGCTAACACTGATCTTTCATGATCTCTTCATCTGACTCTGTGTAATTAGAACACACTCTTTCCAAATATGTCTCCTTAGCTAATTATAGCACTGTAAAGGAAATCTCACAGCACTCCAGAATCAGGCAGGGGAAAAGGAACTGAGGGTTTAATCACCAACCTAAAGGCAAAAGCAGTACATTATGCAGCACGATTTTGAAAGTAGCTCTACTGATTCCCTATCAGGGGTTAGATACCTGCAGTCAGGCTTATCTATGGCATAAATCAGTATATTTCAATGGAGATACCCTTGGGAAGAATTTGGCCTCTTTTAAGACATAATTTAAAATTGAAAATTCATCCTGGAGTGGTTCAGAGAATTTCAGTTTCTATCATTTTTATATTGTCTTTTTCAACATTTTCTTTAAGACATGAAGGTAATGGCCAAACTCAAAAGACAATACAAGACATCACCATTCTAGATGTAACCTAACAACAAGGACACGTACATTGGGCTGTATGTTTCTGTATCAATTTTTTTCTTCTGAGCCGTTTAAAACTTTTGAAAATGCATAATGATTCACCAGGTAAATCAGAATATTGATTGCAGAAGTAGTCCATGTACAATTGTATCTGCACTCTTAAAGCAATCACACTATTATTTTTCATCTCAATTTATCTGACACATCAGGTGTGATATGTGATTTGTGGAAAATTTTGACTGGGAGGGGATGGAAGGAAGAATGATTTTTTTTTTTTTTAACACGTACTTTAACATCAACTTTCATATAAGAAAATGAACATCATTAATGCACAGAGGTTTTAAGGAAAAACAAATAAACCAAAGCACAAAAATTTAACAACATCAACTGGAGACCTTTTATGTGCTTGCCAACTACTCATCAGAGATACACAGTAGATATCCCAATACTAGAACTACTATGAGCAGCAGAATAAAGAATCTAAGCTTCAGTAAAAAGTTAGGGCATAATCTTAACCTCAGTAGTGTCCAAGTGAGCAGATGTTGTGAGTAGCTTTGTGATGTGGGAGATATTGATATGCTGTACAAAATCTTCTTTGTACACAAAATCTTTCATGTAATTATGTGCATGACAAAGTAAATTCCCAATTTTTGCCTGAAAGCACTTGGTACCAAGAAGAACTCCTCCTAAGTTATCATTGCCACAAGTGTTTTTAGCCTTTCCTCCTCTTTCTGGCACAGCAATTGCTACTTAATCTCCATCTGCAGCTGTTGGGCTGCTTCTCTGTCCAAACAACTGTCTGCAGGCCCCAGAAATAGTCTTTTTGTTGATGTCCTGGCTTTAATCCTCTTCATGTTATTGCCACCAAAAGCAAGAAAATGCCTGAAGCTGAAATTAAACAAAACCAACTTTGCCTGATGAGAAGCAGGAGAAGAGCCCAGCAATTTGGGGCTCATCCCCCAGTGCACATTGTTAAACATGCACCTGAAGGGAAGGAGGCCTGCGAGTGAAACAGACAGACACACATTGCAGGCCTTTTCCCACAGTACTCGAAAGGAGAGAGCTCCTTAATTCCTGGTCACAGGTCCCCTCTGACCTCCTGGAAACATGAATGATAAAGCTGATAACACTCAATGAATGCCTCCTAACCCTGAACATAACCTCTTGATTTAATTCAGCCATTCTTGTCTCTTCAACTTTCTGGCAGAGTCTTGTTCAAGAGTTATGTTATCTTGGCTTACAACTTTGACCTCTGAAGGCCAGGGGCATTGAGTCAATCAATTTTTCATACTTGAGACCTAAGTGAAAAACCATTTCATTATGTCTTGGTATTCACTTTCTGAAATACTCACTTTGAATATTGCAAATGTGTTTTACTCAAATGTACTATGAAGAAAATGGAGCTTTTCCAGCTGTAGTCATGTTTTAATCTTCCTTATTTTAGCTGAGGTGGTAAGTGGGGCTGTGTGGAAAGATGGTGCGGTATGTGGGGGGGTGAACCAACAAAAAACTCCTGACACATTCAATCGTAAAACACAAGTGTGCTTGTATATACAAATAAAGAATTGTTTACTTTTTTCACTTTCAAACTGCCAAACTAATGCTGTGTTCTATTTTTATTCTCACATTTCCAGTGTTACTTGAAGCCATAGGCAACAGAATAAAAAGGAGAAAAAGGCACCTAACAATTCATGTTTGCCTATCCCTCTCACAAGTCTCTCATTATGAGCAGCCCTTACTTAACACTGTATGTATGGTTATAGGTATGAATTAGTTTAAATATCAAAGGAGACCATAAAATAGGTAGCCAATTAGATAATCTCCATTACAGGAAAATAGTGCTGTTTAATTAGCTTGTTAAAAAAACACCCCCATACACATACCCCGAGGATAAAACCTCCTGTAAAAGAACAAAAAGATATTTAGCCACTGCAGCTGCCATCTTTCACAGGTACAGAAATGCCTTTCTCAGAGAGAATATGTAGAGTGCATTGTGAGATTTAGTCCTCTTAAAGTCACAGGATTCACAAGTGCCTGACACCTGTTCTCTTGGCCACTATGGCTGAGTGCAAGGGAGTAAATTCTGGCCAGATGTGTATTGGAGGAGGGGAAATCCCTCTTATCCCTCTCCAAAACAAGGTACTCAAAACACAAGCCACCTCTGAGCAGTCTGAAGAGAATCCAACATACCTGACACAGATGAAGCTGTTCCAGTTGGTTCCTTGTCCCCATCTTTCCAAGGTACACAGCTGCCTTTCCACCTCCTACATTCATTATTTACAAAGAGAGATTTTCATTTTCTTCCTAATTAGGAAAACTATGCAGAAGGATTCATTGACCCTTAGAAGAGCCTGTTCACTGTCAAGCCCAGAGTCAATGCCTAGAAACATAATTTGTTTCCCCTATATTTCCCCTATATAAAAAAAAATGAAATTTGCTAAATTTTATGTAGAATCTGAATATTCTTGCAAATGTTCCTGTAAATTTATATTACCTCAGTAGCAGAAATAACTTTTCCCACTTGTTCACGTTTCCTATAAAATACAGTTTTGTGAAGATCAAGACATAATACAGAAAGAAATTTTCAGTACACTGTAAAATTTCCAGACAAAAGGAAAACTTACAGTCACAGAATATCTTGAATTGAAAGGGACTCACAAGGATCATCAAGTCCAACTCCTGATCCTGCACAGGACAACCCCTGAAATCACCCCACTGTGATTCAAATGAACTAAGTTTTGACACAAATTGGGATGGGATAAGAAGATATTTGGAGTCTGAATTGCACTTCATAAAGCAAATAGTTAACTGAATCAGTCAATATCAGTAAGAATATTTTCAGAATACAACACTGTAAAATCCATAATATCCTTATTTTTCAAACATAAAAGAACAAGATTAATAAGGATAATGTTATAAATCTTTAAGCACCAACCTAAAATCTTTTCCAGCTACAAAACCCTCTACAATTAATAATTTCAATATGGAAATACCTTACACTGTCCAGGGGAAATTCTCCCAACTAGTTTGAAACAACCTAATTTAATGAATCTTAACAAGACATATCTAAAGACAACCTAAAGACAGAAAAAATCGCCCCACAAGTTTATTGTACTGTATCCAAACAGTAATTCATTGGCATGTTGTCTCCACCTAATTTTTAGGCAATCACCAAACCTTCTTGTTGCAACAGATATCATGATCTTTGGCTCCATATAAAATAAGGGATCTTAAAATGAGAGTTTCAGCTCAGGCATCATGTGTAGGATTCACAGCAAACATAGATGCTTATCATCATTTTAACTATCAAATAATATCCCCACTGCCTTCTCCTGCCTTCCAAAATGTGTATCTTGTTTCATCTGTCAGCTCTGCAGTGATTTCTTGTATACTCTAAGCCTTCTATCTATTTAGACAGCTGAATCCCAAGTGGCACCAAGCTCATAACCTACCAAGCACCAGCTGAACATCTAACGCGTGTGCATTTGATCCAGAGCCAACAGGCATTACTTACAATCTCATCTGCAATAAAAGATTATTGTCATATGTTTTCCAAAGGCTGAAAGCATCCCCAAAACCTGAACTTCCAAGGATAAAAAAATACTAAGCCTGGAAGGTTTTAAAGGCTGCATTCTCAGTTTTGTTTTTCAGGAAATAAAATTTTGCTTCACCATTTGCTTGAAGACCTACAGTAAATCTGCTCTGTAAATTTCACAAGTGACTAGAAGGAATTGCCTTCGAAACTGAGGCATAGCTCATACCCTACTTAGCAATTCTGTCCTATAAAATTGCATCAGGATGTCTCGTTACGGGCAATCTTTCAGCTGCATGCAAATATGATATTGTCTTCCACAGTGCTTTACAAGCTTCACAGTAAGTACTGCACACCATTTTACCTAGCACTTGGTGAGGAAAGAGCCTCCAGGCAGAAGACTGCTCGATACAGACCTTCTGCTTTTCTACCAGCATATCTTCTTAATCAATCACGGCACATATAGTTATTACATAAAAAGGTAAATAAGCTCACACCAGCTTCCCTCTAAATGCTGATGTATTGAATCTAAGCTTGACAGAAGTGTAAGGGCACCAGGGATGCTGAAGCAGATGTTGTCTTTTTGGCTTGGTGCCAGCTGTGGGCAGAGTGAGAGCCACCCAGCTCAGCTGTAGTTCACAGATGTGTGGCACTGCTGGGAGTGCCACATGGGCGCTGGTGAGGAGAATCAAGAGAGATGGCAGTGCAGGGGTGTGCATCTTGTGGTCATGGGCAAACCTACAGCATGTGGCTCAAGAAATTAAGTTTATTGAAAGGAGAGCAGATCACAAAGGTTCCAACCTAAAATGACAGGTTATACCTCTGTTACACTGTTGATTAAGTCCAGCATCAGTGGGTGAAAAGCAGGCTGGGGCCTACACTGCAGGAACACAAAGAACCATTTGGTCAGGGCAGGACACTGTGAGGCTTCACTGAGACATCTGTCTGTGAGACTGAGTTTGGAGGACCAATTCATCTCTGTCCAGTTGTCAGTGCAGCTGCCCTCTCCCCCCTCACTCCAAACAGCAGCACTTACTTTGCTGGGGTAATGGGGTTCCCAGCTCTTAGAGAAGCCTCTGCTTACAGCCCAGAACACCAGAGTGAGTCATTCCCCACTCCTGGCCATATTTTGTTCCAGTTATTTGCACCTGGGTATCTCCCCAACACCAAGATAAAGCAACATGAATTCTAGTGTGAGAGATATGTGCTTCTTGCCCCCCTCAACTGCGTCACATGGAGCAAAATAAATAAAAAAACCACAAGGGAGGACATTTCTCCCTCCTTCCCCACTTTACAGGAAACACAAATGAGTGGTGTTACGCTACTTAGGCAGGAGATTTTCCTCTGCCTAGCAACTGCTGTTTTCCCCTTGCAGCATATGGTCTTGTTTAGTTTTTCTCTCCTAGCAGTGAACTAATATACAAGAGGAAGGCCTCTGTCTTTTCACCGGGGGAAAACCAGAAACGCACTTCTAACGAAAGGTAGACACTTATCTTGGTGCCAAGAAAAAGTGTTCATGCCCCATTAAACAGAAGGTAGATTCCTGTCTCTCTGGTTCTTATGTTTATTGCCTCAGATTGTTAAACAGAGCAAGGGCACTCCTGCTTCCAAGCACCTGCATTTAATTGCAGCTTATTGCATTCCCCACAGGGAAACAGGAACAGCTGCAAAGGAACACTGTACTGATGCAAGAGCAGAAAATTTTCTTTTTTCCTGAGCAGGAAATGTGCTCCTTTCTACAAAAAGCACACCACTCTAGAGAGAAATCATTAGGAAAAAACATCTAGTACTGCTTGATTTTCCTTTCTTTTCTATCTTTGTTTTCATTCAAACAAGTTAATAAACTGCTACTATAAAATAAAATTTTAAAAAACCAAGACTCTATAAAGAATATTTATAACTGACTTTTCAGGAAAAATAATGTTTTTGCCTGAGCAACCCTCTAGTTTGTTAATGGAAAGATTTTCCATCACGCCTAGGCAGGTCGTCAGAACTTAAATTGAAGTGATTATGATTCAATAAAATTAGAGACTAAAGTAAGTTTAGGACTACACTCTGAAGAAAAAAAATAAATACAAATAAGGGTTTCTCCCCAACCTGTTTGGTAATTAATAGGTTATTTAGGGAGAACTGTGTAATGAAACTCTGAGAGACCACATACATTTTTACCTTCATGACAGCTGCATTCAGACCTTTTTTCTTTTGAGCATTTGTTCTACCTTTTTGTCTTCTGAAAAAAGTATTTTTGGTATGATACCTAATAGATAGTGTATTATAAAATAATACAGAGAGGCTATCTTTTTCTATCATTATTTCTGGATTCTTTTTTCCTTTGTGTCTTTTAGAAACTACCTGGAATGATGAAGAACGCTGAAAACATTTTTAATTATGCCAAACCTCAAACCCAGAGGCTCGCCAGAGGTTCTTGCTTTGAACTTGGGTCTTCTCCATCAACTGACAGAATAACAAGCAAATCTTCATGTGACACAGGGCTGGTTTGAGAGCTCCTCCAGCTTAGGAGAGCAGAGAAAATCCTGACAGAAACCCTGTCCTCTGGCTTGCTGAAAGTCAGCAGAAAACAAGACACACTGATGCGAGGAACTAACTGTGCTCATCTCATGTGGAAAAGGCAGCAGGAAAGCTTCTCCTCGTGCACTAAATTCAGGGCTTCCTGCCCTAACTAGGTCATTTCTACCAAAATCAAATGGAAACAATAATCCTAGAGTTTGGAAGCCCTAGGGCTTCCCAGCATGGTAACAGCAGCTCTTTTAGATTGCAAATGCTTTCCAGGCCCAGGTTTTAAAAGGCATTTGGTTTCTCTGTATCAACCTCTGTATCCAGAGGCAGCACAATAAACAGTAAAGTCACAGCATCACTCTCTGCCTGGGTCTCCTAATACAATAGGTGGGAAAGAACAGTGTTTTCTTTGCATATCCCTCCCTTGACTTATTAAAAAGTGAGAATCTTACCTTTTTTTCCCCCAAAATACTAAAGAAATAAAATATTTAACCTCCTACTTGCTTACCCAAAACAAAAATAATAAAAATGGGAATTTTTTCTTATTCTCTTTGAAGTTCATTGGATTTAAGCAGACTGTAATACTGTGGTTTGGTTAGTTGCATGTACCGCATGCTTTGTGTTATGCTCCAAGTTCCTTATTTATTTATTTTAGACAACTGAAACAGACCTCTTTTTAGTCTAAAGTATAGACAAAAATAAAAGAAAAAAAAATAAAAAAAAAGAGCCAATTTGACAGCCTCAGTGTATGATGATGCCTTTGACAGAATAGGCACAAGCCAAAGCAGCATTCTTTCCCTACCTTATTTATTTGCATCAGCCTTAACTTTGAGATATCTCCTTTGGACTGAAGAGTAGCTCAGTTTTAACAACCCTTCTAGGCTTTGCCTTAAGTCTTGTAACAACAAAGAATTTTCAGACAGGAGGAGTGGAGTTTTCATTCAGAAAGAAGACAGAACACACTCCCACTCCTGCAGGTTAAGGGAAGGAAGAGACAAATACACCGTGCACAGTGATCAAGTCATGAATTCTGGGAACTGAAATATCTCAGGGAATCTCATCTCCTCCTTCTTCCCCTTTTCATCTACTATCCTGCAGTGAACTGTTTAGCAAAAGACCTGTGAAGGGGTGACTGCTGCTTGTGTTCCCCCCTTGGACCCATAACCACATTACAGATGAAGAGCAGAAACCACAAGATTGCCCTAAATAAGTGAGAACAGCACCTCTCTCCGGCATATCACTGAGCATCTTAGAAGCCACCCCAGTTCAGGAAGGTCTGTGTCCTCATCCCTGCAGAGGCACGGTGACAATCCTGCCCAGCTAATTCTGCTGTGTGCCTGGACACTCTGGCTCAATTTGCTGATTTGTGCCTCAAGCTCCTTCGCTCCTCAGCTGAAAGGTGGGGTTCCAGAGATTAGAGTTACAAGCATGATGGCCCAGATAATTTTTTGCAGTGGAAAAAATATTTTATGGAACTAAAATGAATGTAATCTTCTAAGTTAGTTCCTTTCCCCAACAGAACTTTCTAAGGGTTTAGTTGAAAGGTAGCCACCAGTATCTCAGTCTCTGTTAACAAGTAAACATGGATGCTAGATAACAGGCTGCAGCTATCAAGGAAACATAGAAAACCTTGGATAACAGTAAAGATATTGTAGAGGAAGGAGATTGGTCAGTACTGTAAGGATATTTGTTAGTACCACCAACTCTGAATTAAGCTTTAATATTTCTTTCATTTGCTGGACCTGCCTCAGGTTAATTCATTTCCTGCCAGAGCAGGCTTTGGTCTCACAGTCACCAGCAGAGATGACAGGCCTCAGGTTGAGTGAGATGAAGCTGTTCTCAGGTGCCAAGCAGAGACTGACACCACATTTGCTTCCTGTATAGATGTCCAAGAGTATTTTCCTTTTGCCCTTGAAAGGAAAGGCAGTTTCTAGGTATTAGTGGGAAACAGCAAGGATGGGACAAGTTCTATCTGAAAGCAGCTTTCTCTTCCCATGTCCACACCTACACTTCTCCTCTACTGAAATTTCTAAAGCCTCAGTCATTCACTTGTTCATAACAGCCTGACTGAGGTAATAACTCTCCACACTTACAGCAGCAAAGAATTGGAGATATTCTCATATGTAGCCTGAACGAAATTTCTCTTGAAACTTGAACAGCAGCATTAGCACTAGAATTATGGGGTGAGCTATATACNTACAAATAAATAAATAAGTAAATAAGACAAAATACAGCACTATAATGAGACCTTATTTTGTTATTAGGTCAACTTCTAATTTTATTAATATAGTCCAATAATTCAGAAATATACAGATAATACTATGACACTTCATTTACCTGGCATCAAACTCCTTTTGCAATATATTATAAGGAAAAGTCCTCTAGCAGACTAGATTTTTATGTCACAGCTGAAAGCAGTTTAATGCCTAGAGAAAAAAAGACTCAATAACTGTTCTAATGTACATGTAATAAACCATTCAACTGACTAGGTTTATATAATATAATTATATAAACACTTAATATTTTACTAGCAATATGGTGCCATCATTTACTCTGTGGCTATATCTCATCAGCATCCTCAAAAGCAAGCTCTAGAAGAAAATGTAACATAGAACTAATAAGATTTCAGGCAGAGTTTGGTCCTTACTTGTTACAACACCAGCTCCAAACAAAAATATTCCCAGAATTCTGAGGGGCATATGGGTTTAAGTAAAGCCATTATATGAATACCAGTTTTTGCCATTACCTACATACTGAGAATTAGATAAGAGCCCTACCTGTTCCATTCATCACATGTGTATTTGTAACTGAAAGGTGACACTTTGCATCTCTTCTGCTTACTTTCTCTTTGTCATGCTATTTTTCATATTGATGAGCCACATCTTGTCAGAGCTTGTGAATATTATCTACACTGGTTACATATATTGACAATTTAAAATAATTATTCATAAATCATCCTTTCTGTTGTTATTCAACTTGTTACTCCCATTTTCCCATCTCCTTTCCTAGTATCCTAGGCTCAGGTGTCTAAACCTTTGATATTACCTGAAGCTAAGAAAACACACATTTATTTGGCATTCAAAAAGTACATTCTGCTTGTGTATGTTGAGGGCGGCAACTCCACACCCAAGGCTTTTTTTTTAGACCAATTTAAATGAATTTTTGTATATGCACACATCATTAAATTACAACATTTAGAATTTATCCAAGATCTAATTGCCTGTACACTAAATGGAGTTTTTATTGCTCTCTGTAATAGGAAATCTAGATAACTATTTTTGTTTGCTTGTATGCCTGCCAATACAGCAGTTGACATAATTCAATCTTTCACATTCAAAGCAACCAAGGAAATTAAATTACTTGCATATTATTATATCTTGACAAAAACTCCCTTTCCCAAAATGTCATTAAATCTGAGGGGGTTTGTTTGTTTTAAGAATATTGAGTTGACACAGAAAACAGTCAACACAAATTTTTAGTCTAGACAAAACCAGGAAAGTCTACAATATATTTAAGACATGTGAAAAATGAATGGCAAGCAATTGATAGATTTCTTGGCTACTACAGAGGATGAAGGAAAACAAGTAGGTGCATGAAGGCCTTTTCTGACAAACATATGTACACCCTTATTAAAGAGATGTCAATTTGAAAAATGTTTCATGTTAGAAGTAAACATATGCATCACAATTTCAGGGATTGTTTTAAGCTTATTTGAATGTTTTCCTGATTATCCTGTATGTTAAGGTTTTACTGAAGTTAGTCACATCATGCAGCTACTAATTCCTGTATTGTAAACATGAACAGCTAAAACACTTCTATCACTGTCTCGTAACAAAAGTGCTATAAAACAAGGAAAACAAACACCCTGTGTACATCAAGAGACATTCACAGCAGAAATGCATTCGGATTTCTCCATACAGCTCCTCAGTGAGTCTTGACCAAGCCAGAGTGATAACCTACTCCCTTCAGACTCTCCAAGAACATAACATGCAAAAAAAAAGTGTGACTTCTAATTATCAGCTGAAACTAAGGAGATCTGTTCGTGTGACGTTTGCCAGCTAAGGACTGTAAACTTCTCTGCTTCTCATCCTCCCCTTCACCTGTGTCCTCCCACCCACTCTACCTCGTATGCTGTTTCCCTTGGAGATCATTATCCTAGCCCTGGATTCTGAAACACCGACGTGCTCCGGACAATAATTTAACCTCTCAATTATGGGCTACCCAGAACTCCAGGTATTCAGGTTTCTCATATAGAGCTGCCCACTTACAGATCCTTCTGATGCCTGCAACACCAGCAGACCAGCTGGCCTGTAAAAGTAATACCAAAGTACATAATGCTTCTCTTTGGATGCCTACCCATCATGCCATCAAATATTCAAGCTCTGAAAACAATGTGGAATTTACCTAAATGGAGGTGCAGTAAACCTAGCAGAGCTGCTTACATGTTCTCTTAATTTAGTTAATAGAAAGCCTGACCTGAATATGAAATAAAAAGCTATTTTCAGGTAAAATTATCAAATTTACCTGACTTTACTGGAGTAAATCAACAGAATAAATTTCCATAAAAAATAGTATCATCTGCAAACAAAGGAAATTTTTCATCTATTTCTCTCCATAGTGAGAAGATGGGGAGCACAAACAATCCTGGAAAATCCACAGTGTTCAATAAACATCCTAATGGTTTTACTAAACCCCAATTTAATACATTTTTAGCTGACTAAGGATCACTCACTCTTCCCTCTTGAAGAGTCGGGGCACTCAGTTCACATGCTGGCTGAACCTTGCTTACCCTCTCATTTATTATTAGCAAAACACAGAACACACTAAAGAAGTTTCAGATCTTTCCTTCTGGCCCCCTCAATCAATAATTTACAGAAGGCATTATTTTACTACAGAGATCTGGGTAATTTTCTAGATGTGACATATATCAGTAGTACTATGCCAAGTTACAGAGTTGCAAGAAACAAATCGAAAGAGAATAAAGCAAATCCATATTCTTCCATCCTAATCTTTGCACAACTTGACTTACACAACTCTTTGCTTATAAATCTATTTTTTTTTTATTGAGTGCATAGTCATAAAAGTTCCTTATTTTACAACATAGGATCATAGAATGGTTTGGGTTGGAAGGGACCTTAAAAGTTACCAAGTCCCAAATTCCATGCCATGGGCAGGGCCAGCTTCCACTAGGCCAGGCTGCTCAAAGCCACATTCCACCAAGCTAATTTTCATTTAAAAAATACTCTGTTTGTGTGTGTGTCTGTGTGTTAAAAAAGTTTTTGGACAGTGTTTGAATAGCAAATTCAACACCCATGAAATGCACCATAAAACTTCTCAGAGAGCTCAAAACCTTAGGCTAACTTTGTAAATATTGGGGTAAAACAAATTAAAAACCTTAAGAGGTACAAGTAGCCAGTGACAGCTAAATTAAATTCACACAAACATCTTTCCCAGGAGATTAGTGCTTTCACTGATGTTTTACAGATACTTTAGCAATAATCCCTTTACACAGGCATGCAGATTCAGTTTTACAGATGAAATATCCTCCAAGAGCCTCAGCTTGAGGTTGTCTTTTCAGAAGTCAAAGAGCAGTATTTCAGATTACTTCAACATAAGTAAGACAGTCATTAGCAACTGTCTTCATTTATACTGTTGCTGAGATATACACATTTTGGGTGCCTCATGGGTTTACACATATTCATTGCTGTTTTCCCTATTCCTCATATTGACTGTGGTCTGTTTGCCTTTCCTTTCATTTTTTTAGCCTGCCTTTTCCATCTGTTGGCTCTTTTATCTCCATCTAACTAATGAAGGTTTGCCCACTTGATTACAGAAGTTTCAGCTATGACAGTTGTGCATGCTCAATTCAAGCACTTCTTATTTACACCTATTCTGACTTCGCTGTGCAAGGACTTGGGACTAGAACTAGTTGGGGATTTATTTTATAAAATGGGTCTCTCCTAAAAATTATTCTCATCAGCTCAGAATAATTAATGGTTAACATGAGATTCAGATAAAATGCATTTTTAAATAGGGGTTATATTGTTTAGTTGTGTTTCTATCAAACTTGTTTCCTAACAACATTAGGATATTCAGAATGTTTGGATTTATTATACCAGAATTCTGTTTGAAGAACCAGACAAACCTCTCATATTTATTGCATGTAGCTCACCATGGAGGTCAGCCTATACAGGTTGCCTCATATGCTACTTAGAATAAAGGCATCAGCTGTATCAGTAGGGCCAATTTTAGCAAGTCTGCATAAAAAAAAATCAGCTCAAACGTCTGCAAATAAGAGGAAATTTAAGTAAATGCATTTAGAAAATAAAATGTGCTATCCCTGTTATGGGGAACCTACATTGCTTTTAATGTGCAAGAAGGGATGCTAAAATATTTCATATATTAAGGAAGATTAGCTGTATTATTTTTGTCTAACAGTAAAATAGAAAAGCACATTTATGTTCAGAAACAGAACTGACCAATATGTATTCTCCACATACACGTAATTAAGACAGTACCAAATTTAGGTGATCACAGGCACACTTGGTCATTTACTATAGAGTTCTTCCTTTGTTTAGCAAGGGCACTTGTGACATGAAAAGAATAAAATCAGACTGCAAATACAATCTATCATCTAATTCATTCTCATATTCCATATTGTTTGAGCATAACATCAGAACACCTACTTCTTTTATAAAGGTCCTTCACATTTTATGTCTTCTCTCTCTTTTTATATTTTACTATATCAAATCTTAGTGATTGGTTACTTTGTTCTCAGTCCCACTGGGCCTGTTATCTGTAATTAAATATAAGCCTCCTTGATATTAGTAGTGTGCTGATGGATTGTTGCTTACCTACCAGGCAGCACTTAGAGAAATGGAGGTCCTTGAAAGCAAACAGCATCAGAGCATAAATCAGCTAGGATGAAGACAGGAGTGAATATAGATTTTTGTGGTAGGAACGCTCAGGAGATTGTTCTTCGAAGTCCACAGATTGGAGATTACATTCATATTGATTTATAGTCAGACATTTATTGATCATTGGCTAAATGACTCTACAGATAAACATATGTATCTCTCCACTTCTGCCACTGAACCTCACCTTACTGACGATGCAAAACTAAAAGCATAGTCCTCTAAAACTTAAAATGTTGATTAAATGCTGCATGAGAGTCTGTGCAATACAGTGGGTCTGAAACAAAACACAAATCCACACCTCACCTCCTACTCCCATTAAAGCAAATGAAAACCCAATTAAAATATTCCAGATTTGTTTTCAACCTTTTAAGTAAACACCTACGAACTTACAGCTACTTAAGATTTTCAAAATACAAGGCATTGCTATGAAGAATTGATGCCATAGGCAATAAAAAATCTGATGATAGGAGCTGTCAGAAAATTCCTAAAATTATTTTCAGACATTTTTATCAATTCACACTCTGTAGTATCATAGAACAGATACTATATTCTGTGGCACCAAGGCAGTTTACTATAGTTCAGTACTGAAACTTTTTTTACTGAAGGTCAGATTTTTTTCTTTTTTTTTTTTCAGAAACACTTTTTTCCATTTGCATTTTGCACTTAGAAATATGAAATTCAAATGTGATCACACCACAGATCTATTTTTGCAACGCATGTAAATCTAACATTTCAGAGATACAAGTCTCCAACTAAGTGAAACTTACTCTTCAATGTCATCTGCTATTTGCAACACATTAATTTGGTGAAATCCCTATGATGCTGCACCCACTTAGTTCTTGTATTTATTCAAGAGCAACCAAAGCAGCCATAAAGTTAACAGCAATTACCTGACTATAAGCCCTCATAAGCCAAAATGAAGTGGAGAAGAACTATGGAAAGAAAGAAGCAGTTAAACACAAAGATGAAGCCAACATCCATGCAGGGAACTGCCAGGCTAGCTTTAATGAGCTCGTGAGTTTTGCTCTGGACATAGCAAAGATTTCCACATGCTAATAAACAGAGAGAGTCACCTGAGCTCGGCCTTTGCTAATCAACACTCTTTCCCATCCAGACTGGAAACTGGTAGACAGGCACTTAGCACTCCACCCCACACTCATGCTCCAGCAGTGTCCTCCTCCCCAGCAGCAAAACTTTCGGTGAGAAGAGAGATCAGAACCTCTGCAAGCCTGAGGCACTCTCCCACCCCATCCACTTCCAAAGCTGGTTGGTAGGAGTGCCTGGATGTAATCATTCCACCTTAAAAATCCCAGGACAAACCCATTAGAAATGTCTTCTACTTACATACACCGTCTCTCTCACAAGGAGATTTTTGTTCTCATGTGCCATGGTAATTTTTCGCAGATCACTGAGGAACACCTTTGAAACCTGTTGCTGGAAGAAAATCCCTTGCACTTCTCCAAGCCATCTGGTCTCCTGATCTTTCTCTCTCTTGCTGCTACAGGTTGTAATTAGTCCCAGTTGAACAGGTAGACAATCTCTTTTAAGAGCCAGAATCACATGGGGCTTATACATTTCATTGCAGAGCGTGGACCAATATTTACAGATTAAAAGGAATTTCCTGTCATCTTCCTTTCCTTGTCTTCAAAATCCACACAAATAAGATTGGATTGGAAGTTCAGATATAGGAAAAATATTCACCACATTTTATAATACATTAGGAAATAGAAAACATATTATTAATTTAAAATTCAAATTGACATACACTAGAGCTTTCCCACTGGAAAAATAAATCATTAATTGAGAAGATAAAATAATTATTTTCAAATAGCAAGTATTGGCTTTGTAGAAAATGATGTCAGAAGCCAAGGCTTATAATCTGCTGCCATAAAGAAGATTTTAAATCGGGAACTGTTAAGTCAAAGAAATTGTGCCAAGTTGGAACTCTGAAAACGCACCTAGTGATATTTAAGGTTAACTTATGCATAATATACCACTAGAATGAAAATACCTGGATAACTGTGTTACCAGAAATGCTTTTGGAATACTGCAGAAAATGAAATATCAAAAAATGATGGGCACTTTGGAACAGAAAAGCCTATTATTTATACTTTATTTTATGGGAAGAAAAAAAAAGAAAATTAATTAGACAGTATAAAGCTATTTTCATTTCATGGTTACAGCTCCAGCAAAATGTCAAAACCAAAACAAATTTTGTTCATTATTTATGTTGTTATGAGAAGCCAGCAACAAACTTGACTTATAAGGGTTAATGCAAATTGCTCTTACCACATCCACACATTCATTCTATTAGAAGCATGGAAAACTCATAATGAATAATGTGACTTTTTCATATTTGCTTCACTACCACCTTGAGTCTACAACATTTAACAATTTGAGAAGAAAAAGGGAAAAGGGAAAGAAGAGATTCAGTGCTGAGGAAAGAAACAAACGTGCATGGCAGGCCTCTCCTGCTTAACAATAACTCTGCTACACTCATCTGCATACTTTACCCTACTCCTTCCCTCTGTCCATAAGAGCATGCACATATTTTGACTTGAATTTCACGTTTTTTATTGTGCAGTTACCGTGACCTATGGTAGGAGACTCACAGGTCCTTGGTTGGCCTGCCACCATTCCCAGCCTGCCAATATCCACTCTGCAGAAGCAGCAAGAGTGAAACGCATCAAGCGCCTTGGAAAACAGTGCTGTGCCATCACCCAGGATAAATAACACCTGGTTTTTTGGTGGCTGGCACACAGTCTTCCTTCACTGACAGCTTCAAATACCACCATCATGTCAAGAGCCATAAATCACAGAGATGGGGGGACTAGAAGGCAATGCAAAAAGTCTTTGTTTTATCAGTCTCGTGATGGAAGAGTGAGACAGCAAAATGTAAAATCCATGCCATAGCACTAGAAGCTGAAGTTGCAAAGGCTACACTTCCTTAAATAAACTTTTCAGCCAATTAGCATTTGACAAGCAGTTTGTTGACATCTTTAAGCACCAATTACTAATTACACTATCCCACATGAGCCTCATTACAATGTGACTTTCACAATTCATTCTCACAGCCCTCTATAACCTTGTACTCATTTTCTACATATGATTTTATTGTTACATTCTAAGATTTTCACAAACTTCATTAAATGCTGAATGCATACTTCGTTTCTTTAAGGCACCTGTGTTCTAGCTTTAAAGGCTTTTGTTCAAACTACAGACTATCCTTTGTGCTTTGTATTTTTGCAACTTTACTTTTGCAACGTATCAGATCCACTCCCGAAGTTGAAGCTCCAACTTCAATTCCTGTTCAATGACATCTCTCTCCCGTGGTTTTCCCCATGTCTGCATTTTTTTTCTCAACATTAGCATACAGATGAGCAAAACTATATGGATTTTCCATCTGACTCTGAGAATTCTCCACAAGCCCATTCCTCACACCATCACTCAGAGGTATCTGAATTAAGCACCCCAGATTGATGCTGCGAGTGCACCGTGCTCATTTGGGTCGATACGGCACAGCGCTGCCTTGGGCACAGCTGCCATTCCTCAGGGTGCCAAGACTCACACACCCACAGCTGGAACCCAACCCCCTGCCCAAGAATCTCAATTTTTTTAAGTGTTACCGTTGAGACTCACAAGGAACAACACAGCACTACACATGCCAGGAAGGGGTGTTTGATGAAAATACTGACTGGCAGACATATGTCCCTTGCTCTGCTCCTGATTTTGCAGCTGACCTGCAGTGAGAGACAAAATGAACCATTTTTATCATTTTGTGCCTTTATTTACCTGTCCAATAGATAAGGTAACTGAAACATGCTTTTTCTTTGAAAGCAAATGGAGATGGGTGTGAGAACAGCAAAATGTACACATTGAGAGCAAAAAACCTCAAGCAGGGGCACAAAAGGCCTTGATGAATGCCTTCTTGAATAAGATCTTGATATCATTTCTTCATCCCACTAAACAACTGTAACAAAAGTAATGTAATTCTTCTATAGAATTTGATTGTACCATTTGGTACTGCAATCTTTGTGAAGATCTGAATAGAATCATGTGAATTCTGCCCTTGAAAAAATGAGACCAATAACTACCAATCAATCAATTCTGCTCAGATTTTCTACAAAAGAGCTATAGACATAAATTGCAAATATGTATAAATACTGGTAAGTGGGTATTAGCAAGAAAAAAATATTATACTGTGAAGGTCTCATAGGCCTAAATTAACAAACAGGTGTACCTGAAAATGTGTTTCATATTGATGAAAATGTTTATGTTGTAAGCACTGCCCTTTTACAGTCTAGTTTATATCCCATGTGCTATCATGTGGATAAGTAGTTTTCTCAGCCTTAATTTCTTATTTTTCCTTCTTATTTGAATAACAGCTGGGAATGCTGGCATATTATAAACTGCCAATCTCTTCAGAAGCTGCACTTACAAGCATTAAGTAAACACCAGTTATTAAAATTAGGTCTTCAACATGCTGAGAAGCATGCATTTTTATCTCAGATTACAAGTAAATGTGATAAAAATGAGGATGGTGAGCTTCTTTCCTGCCCACCCCTCCTGCTAAGTGTAAAATGCGCTGATTACAGTAGTTCAAGCTATCCATCTCATTGTGATGATCAGAAGAGTTTGTTGCAACAAAGAAACACATCCAGACAAAAGATGGCCCTATTTTTTTACCTGTCTTATGTGATGGGCTTCAAAAATTACCAAGCTTTCCTTGGCCCAGCATTTGTGCTTCAAAGCATTGCCCAAAATAATGGAAAAACAAGAAGCTGCACTGTAGGTTTGTCTCAACCCAACTTGATTTTTTTCAGTTGCTTTCTCTTCTGTTTTCCTCTTGGTTTTATTTTTTCTTCTTTCCCAACACATGTACAAAGTGAATCTGATGCCTGGTATATGTGGTACAGCTGAAAGTCTTGTTGTGCCTCAAGAAAACCTTGTTGATCAATATCAATTCTATGTAACTTAGCGTGCATTCTTTGATCCCTCTCAACTAGTTATTAAAAAACCATGTCCTTGTGTGAGTCATCTACACACAGCATTGCTGGCCTTAAGTTCTCCAATAGTGATACAGACACACACAGATAACATGAAAAGGAAAATATAATTCCATCTGGACAAATAACACTTATTGACAGTTATTTTTAAGAACACTTATCACTTAGGTTTTGATGTGTAAAACGAGATAACAGATCTTTTAATATATATATTTTTTTTTACTGAGAAACACTCTCCAAGTCCAAGGAGACTATGTTTCACCAAGAATTCTCAAGTGATGTATTTGTACTGTGATTATTCACAATAGTTCATGGTTTTGTCAGCTATGCATTGCAGAGGATATATGAATAAGAATCAGATGATGGAATATCAGTAAAAGTAAAAATATTATATTTATCCTGAGAGTTTTCACTAGATATGTTTGCTAACACTCACACTGGAAGCAGATGACATTAAGGATGAACTAGAAGTTCTCTTCATATTTTACTGATCCTACATGGAGTGAATGAGAATCTGGCCCTGTAAGTGCTGCACAGTGAGTGAGTGAAGCACTAATAACACCAGCTGCATTTCTACACCACACACCAGAAGCTATCAATCAGAAAGTCCTAAAGAAACATCATTTCCATTGTAACTTTTTTTCCCTATTTCCTTCAAGTAGGAAGTCCTTCTCAGGTGGGCAAGTGAATTTTAATTTTCCACCTAGCAGTAAATCTGCATCTAAAAATAGGATAACAGGTCCTGTTATGGTTTCAACATTTATTTGAGTAGCAGTGGGATTCCAACCCATTTCCAAGATAATCTCGATCATTTAATGCTCATGCTTGTATAAACTTTGTATGTGTTAATGGTACTCCTTGGAGTTAGGAGCTGTATAAAAAAAAACACCAAAAACAAACAAGCAAGAAAAACAACCCAAGAAATGCCCCCAAAACTAAAAAATTCCTTTATTCTAAAGAGTTTATGTTGCAAACAGAGTAAGAAAAGCAAAAAAAAAACCCTGCAGCTAAACCATTGTGATCGAGTTTCCTGATCAACTAGGAAGAAAGCTAAATCTTATTACTCCTCCAGAGTCACTGGTTATTTCTACTTTTCATTGAATTAACTAAAAATATATGTTTATTTATACATATTTTAAGTCTGTCGACTGCAAATGCTGCTAAAAATCAACATTTAACAGAGAGAAATTTGAGGAGACCTGAATAACTCTATCACACTGAAGAATAAAGTTCAAAATATATCTATTTGATATATGTTAGCTCATCAGATATACTGTGAATCACTTACAAAAGAAACCTTCACATTGCTGTTAGGATATTTTCTAGCAAACATTCACCAGCTCTGACATAATTTTCGTAAATGCTTCTAATTCATAGGAAGAAAGTATATGAAATCACTGTAGATATTGTTGTTTATTTTTAATTTTCTATGGGTTATAAAATGCATACTTAGAAATAAATGCCAATCGTTTCCTCTTCAGTGTTGCTGAACAAGATATCAGATTCCTAATGAGGAAAAACCAGAACATCAGTTTGTTATGCATCTTATTCATGAGTACATCCAGAAAGGATGAATAGATGACTGACTGTAATAAGGAATAGCTAATGATACACAGCACACAGTAGACATTTTTCATTATACATCACTTCTCTCCAGTTACCAAAAGTATGGATTAGCAGTGATGCTGGGAAAAGGAACACACCTGACATTTTGGTGCTTCAGTCAGCTCATACAAATGAGCTAATTTCCAACACATTGTTGCAAGCTCAACAGAACTTCCTGAACATCTTATATTTTCAAATTAGACATACAGGGAGCAAAATCATAGATTCCTCTCTTTTGCATTTAGTTGACAAAGATAAAAGGCAGTGAAAATACTTATGTGTGTATCACTCAAATGAGTGAAATAAGATGAATGAAGGAAAAAGACAACACCAATAAGAAACACATTTGCTGCTAATGACTCTAATTCGTGTTTCTGCTTTTTAGCCTCTTGCAGTCCTAACAAAGGCCCTGCCAAAGCACAGAAACACTTCCAGGACAATGGAAAAAAACGCAAAATGTTTTATGTTTTTAACCTGTGTGAAAGAAAAGCATATTTGGATAAAGAGATGCATCCAGGCTCGTGTTTCTAAGAGAGTTATCCCTGCCACAGAATTTGACTGAGTTTTAATGTACATTTATGAAGTATCATGACCATGAGAAGACTTACTCCTTCTCCAGCCTTGAACAGGAGTAACACCTCAGCTACAGAGCTTGCTCTAATGTAGTGAGGTGAGTATTTCTAAGTACGAAGGTTAGAGGCAAATTGCTTCTGCTAAATATGCAAGAGGGCTTCTTAACCATGTGCTTCTGTCCCATCCTACCTGTCAGAGACCTCTTCTCCTTCCTGCCCTCACATCAGACATGACCACTGTCAGATGCAAAATATGCACAGGGTCATGCAATCTTTTCTTTGCTGACCTTTGCAAAACTGTTTTGTAGTCTCTCATAGAAGACTGAAATTAGTCCACTGGGAAAGAGATAAATATCTGGGGTCAGAATACACTTTCCTTCCTGCAAAAAGCATGTTGTATAACTATGTGAGAAATACTTCAAAGGAGATGGTTGTCTTTTCTCCCACTCTTATTACTACAACCAGATCTTGAAAGTTTCACTATTCCACATATTTCTGAGATGTGTTTTATTTGAACAGATTCTCAAGTAAATACCTGTAAATGGAAATCTCATGACTGAGGGAAAAAAAAAAAATCATTGAAATTTTGTACTTCCGGTCAGAACTCAGTACTTTTTCCTCTCATAGCCTACCAAATTATTACAAAAATAAGATGTTTCAGCCTTCTTACATAAGTGAGGATTGTTTGTGCACCTAACAGGAAAATAAATTGATTCAGACATCACAAAACATTATTAGAATCTTCATTGAATAACAAACTGTTAAAAATTATTTCATGTAGGGTTCTAAATGAACAATACTATGGATACCTTATTCTATTAGCTCTTTCATTTGAGGAACATGCTTTGTCCATAGATGCAAGAAGCAGGAAAGAAAACAATGTAAAGTTTTGGAGTAAAGCTCTTGCACATAGCCAGAAACACTACTGAGGATGATGCACTTGCTATTTTGGAATGACTAATTAGAAAGCTGTGCAAAGTAGACTTCTGTAGAAGATAAAGAGACCAAACATCAGATTTCAATATATCCAAACTGATGGTGAGGTGAGATTTGAAAAAAAATTTAATATCTCTGAGCAGCGGAGTTGATGTCTCATTAATTCTGTTTTACTACATAGTGTTGCTTTGGGATTAGCAAATATGGTTTGTCATGCAACTTTAAAAATATACAAACCTGTACAGCTTTATTTTCTGTTCTAGCCTCTCTTTCCTCTAAATGTAATACCTTTGAGAACAAAACTCTGTTAACGTTCTAATACATTTTTAATGAAGAATAACAAACTGTTAAATCACACATTAGTTATTTTACTAAATCCTTAATGCAACGAATAAGTAAACTCTTTGACAGTACTGCTTTTGCTATATGAGTAGAAAGTTGCCAAAACATGGCTGATAAGTGAAAAAGATACCATCCACCTACCAGAGAACAACCACTGACACATGATTACTGTCTAGCTACTAAATAAACAATTACAGTCCATGGTTTCAGGAATATACAAGCATAACCCCATAAAGGACATTAAAAAAATGCCAAGGGAACATCCTGGGATACTGCATTGAGATACTGCTGTCAGATGTATTTGGAAATTATCATAATTTTTTAAATATGCCAGTGTAAGTCAGGTGGTAATTTTCATTTGGGTTTTTTGTTTTAATTTTTTCAATGTACGTGCGTTAAAACAACAAAGAAAAGGAGAACCCAAAACCAGAATGTGAGATCCAGCTTCCTTCTAAAGTCAGGACATTAAAACCATCTCTCTTATGAATTTTACTAACCAGGTCTATTCCTACTTGTCAAACTAGAATCTTGATACAAAAATCTCTAGGAATACATAAGTATTAACCTTAATCTAAATCTTGACCATAAGCCTGCAACCTAATTTTCAAAGCCCAGTTCTCTGTCCTAAGCAGCCTATAAATTGGTATAAGAAATGTCAAACTTTGCAGTCAGAAAACCAAAGGAGGTAAACCTGCTCTGCATGTCTGAAAAGCAGACCTGACAAGGCCAGGGTGAGAATAAGGGTTTCCTTCCTGGTGGAATCCACCTTGGGCTAGTATTCAAAGTCAGCTGAAATCTTTACTGGGGATTCATAGACACAACACCATCAAGGATACTTATTAGAGACATTATTGTGCTTTCTAATTGCACTATTGGGTAAAACTCAAGGCATTTGCTAATATTGCTTATGTATCTGATTCCAATCAGCCATATCAGCAGGCATCTGTTTTTTCTCTGCAAGAAGTCTTCTTTAATGTCTTTAAAGTTCTTAAGATCACAAGCAATTTTTTGAGTTCTCCTCAATGTGTTATTGCTGCTAATGAAAGAGTCAATGGGAACTAACTGTGTTAAATAGGAACTGCATTTAGTGACAGCGAATTGCTTAAAAATAATGCCATTTGACTTCATAAGAAAGTGTGGCCATACCTGTAACATTCAAACCTCAAGGTCTTCATGGCAGCAGGTAGTCCAGGCTTAGGCAAAAGTGGGCAGAATCTAAATTCTCAGCATCAGCCCAAGGGCCATGAACTGCAACTTCTCAGAGGAACAGGCTTCCAAATTGCACATGCTTGAAATGAGGATGAGTTCTTTGGGAAACAGGATATACTCTTCTGTCATGATTATAGATGTATTTGCTAGGAAGGAAATGCATAAGGGTTAACCTCAGCTCGAGAGAAATCTTCATGGTCAGGGGTGGTCAAGCGCTGTGAAAGTTTCCCATCCTTGTCAAGAGAAAGAGACATCTTGCAATGATCTGCCTATGTCTGATCATAACTCAGACAGAAAAGGTCCACAGGTTCCTTCAGTTGGGATCAATACCTCAGCTGGACTACTAAATCAACTGAGATTTGACCCTCTTGGAGAAATTTTTCTTTGCCTCCCTTTTTGCAATACTCTGTGGCAATAGCTTTTCCTATACATATATATATATACATATATATTGCAATACATGCATAAGCTAAAAGTAATAGTA
>VZTR01006148.1:30859-77216 GCA_013400775.1 Chaetops frenatus | reverse complement strand
CAGCAAGCACTGCTGCTATAATACAGCTGCCTCCTCAGTGGTTTGCTTTGATCCTGTGGAATGAAAGGACAGGAGGATCAGCTCAGGTCTAAATGAGATTACAGCTGGTTCGGCAGCTTATCTGGTCTAATGCCAACTAGTGTGGCTTTGCACGTCCTAAGGGGTTTACAACAGAAACTGTTTATTGAGTATCATCGGTTTACTCAACACAAGCAGGCTAATCCTTCCCAGCCTCAGCATGTTGTAGGATTGTGTATGAGCCAAACCAAAAGCTGGTGCAGCCAGGGCCTCCAGAGCCCTTTGTCTCGCTTCATATTGATTTTTTTACCTGTGTTAAAGACAGTAAAAAATAAAACCAATAACTGGCCCTATTGTGAGTAAAAGGTTAATCTGACCTAAAAATCTTACAAAAGCATCTTTTAACCCTAGAAGGGATGGTAGCCTTTCTCTGACTTTTCACTCAAGGGATTTTCTAGTTTGAGTTTTGAAGAGCAAAATAGGAAAAACAGCTTCAACATTTAACTCTCTGTGTCTTGAAGTTGTCTCCGAATTCTTTCAGCAGTTGCATAGAAAACTTTAAAGAGTTATTTGTGACTCTATTAAGAATGTGTTGTCTATCTGTGGTAGGTGATGTTGCATGGCAAGGACATGAAATGCTGAACATAGGCAGAGTAGTAGGAGCTGGTAGGTGTCCCAGGGCTCCTGCTGGTTTTTCGCTATAGTGGTTTTTATGTAAAAGACATCAGAAAATGCCTTTATCAGCTACTCTCTCAGTGAAAAAACAAGTATTGCAAACTAGGCAAGTGCATCTTAAGAAATTAGGTAACAAACAGGCACATGAAATCAGGACGTTTTAAAAAATTATGTGCTGCAAGTTTTTAAATAACATCCCTGTCTGTTTTGATATGAAATACAATGCAATATTTCATACAATCATATTTTATTGAGCATATTTTCTATCTGATGTGAGTCTTTTGGAAGGCATTACAGCATGTGTCATTACAATAAATCAAATTTTTTTTTATCGTATAGAGAAATATTAGATTAAACTTTCAGAAGCCTTGCAGAGTAGTAGCAATACATTTACAATGGAAAGAAACATGGTAAGTTATTGAATCTACATTGTTGAAATTATTAAATACCTTTTTCGTATATTGTGCATATTATTGGGAGTAATTAAATCGATTTTGCCATGATGCGGAAAAGAGAATTTCTTGGCACACCTACCTGTCATCAACTGCGTGTGACAGACTTAAACTGGAAACTGTTTGAAGGCTGTTGATTGCTATGTAGAAGAAAAGATGACAGTAACTTGAGGAATTGTGAATGGCTGTTTTCTGTTTACTTCACCTAATTGGAATGAATGTCTATTTAAGCTATATGTAAGCAAAGACATTGCTATGGACACCATGGAAGCATTAGGAGTGTTTTATCGAGAACTTGCTAAAAATGTGTAAGATAAATGTGAAATTTAATAGTACTTAAGCCTAATGGACAAGATGTGTACAAATTTAAAATGTAGTAATTGTTCATTCACTTGTATTCTATCAAATCTGGTCTTAAAGCAATAGGTTGCTCTCATGTAGTATTACACTTAAGCATGTTTGAAGATAAAAACTATTGTTGATGATTGCTTGAAGTCTGTTCAATCATCTGAACAGTGCAAATCAAAGCATTTTGTCAGACTGTGAGAAGTTTTGCCTGGATAATGCTTCCCACACACACAGGTCCTTGGATAAATTATGGGCACAGTTTTACAGCATAGCTGGTGCTGGAAGTTAAATGGATGCCCAGTGGTTGAACTTGTAAAACATTTTCCTGTTAACACTACCAGGCAGGACTGACATTGTTGATGGTACCTTCGATCTAATAAACTATCAGTTCTAACAGTGATTTTTACTGTGTTTCAGAGGGGATGATGATAGAAGTTTAGCAAGCCTGCCATTCTTCCTGAATGACAGAAGATTAGCTCTACTGTCTGTATTACCCAGTGTTGGGAGCAATGCTAGTAGGGGATGTTTTGTACCCAAAGTAATCACCTCCACTAAAAAGACACATTACATGAACAGCATCCTTTCCTGCATCAGATACTCCATAAAGAATGAAATTGATTTTGCAGGAAGGAAATGAAATACCTTGTTTTGGAATTTGGAAACAAGTTAGTTCATTATCTGGAGTACAAGTTTGTCTGCCTTCCAAAATTTGTTTTCCCTCTTGAGAAGAAGATTTTCCTAAACCACTTACATTATATGACTCCCAGCAGCTTGCGAGAGAGTATCCATGTGCATATAGGTTTTGGTTTTCTGCAAGACAGATAGAGAACCTGGAACAAGAGAGTTTCATTTTAGAAAAAAAAAATTATTTGAACTACAGTTCCTCTCTCTGTTACAGTCTTGTCTTAAACAATGTCTGAAGAGGTAACTGTGGGTAGTCGTACTTATAGTTGTTTGTTGGTTTTGGGTTTTTTTTCTGTATTAGGATTTTAATATTTACTATTTTGATACTCTCCTCAGGACTTTGTGCAGTTATCCTCAGAGTCCATTTCACATCTCCTGATCCCATCAGAAAATTTTAACTGAGGTGGCACCAACTCAGCATTTGAATTTCTGCAGCCAGAATAACAATTTTACCAGTTTGTCTCTGCTTCTTGGTGCTTGAGCCTGGGTGAGGACATGCTCAATGAGAGAAACTGCAATTCTAAAGCTGTGCTAGATAATGGAAGACTTTTGAGATGTGGTGAAGTTGACTTCAGTAAATGTTTCATGCAATTTGTTGAACTTTTAAATTTTTTTTAATTTATTTTTTTTTATAGCATGGCTAAGAAGAATTTTAATGATTTTTGTGTAGCCATAAATTTGCCATCACGTTTTATAGATTGTAAGCTCTTCCAAAATAATCTGTATTCTTTTGATATATTTGAATGAAACACTTTGAACTTAAAGAGAGATCCACTTTAGGTACAGAGTTGGGTGTCTCTTCCACAGCGTAGGGAGTCCATCAGCACCGGGAGTCTGATTAACTACTGGGGTCTGAATTGTAAGAAATTATCTGTTTAAGGTCAACCTTTAAGATTTAATTTTTATTTCAGCCATCTGTACTGTGTAAGAAATTACTTTAAAGACTGTAAACAATACTTTGGAGAAGAGGTGAACCTGTCCCATCATTATAATTATCTGTCAGCTGCTGTTATCCTGATTTCAGAGTCCCACGGAAGGGCTAAAGGCAGGATTTTGAAAATTACTATGCCTAAAACTGGATTTCAGTACTAGCCTTTCAGAACCATTACTTGGCATTCCAGTCACACTACATAGTTATTGTTTCTCATGAAATTTTTTCTGAGGGAAAAGACAGTAAGGAATTGGTAAAAAAAAGACTTAGCTTGTAAAAATTCAGAAAATTTGTTGTATTTGAGTCTGGGCTATTGTGCAGCTATAGACAGCTACATTTCATTGCCCTCCTGGTGTTTACAAGAATATGGTTCAAATAAATTATGTTGTATAAGTAAGCAGCATATTGGGTTCCCAGTAAAAGAAAAGCATTGAAATACTGATTTAAGTTGAGCAGAAGATAAACAAAATTATTAGGGGGCAGGAGAAGAGACAGAGAAAGATGAGTTTTTCATCCTTAGGAAACGAGGGTTTGGATGGGAGGTCTGGGGTGGAAGGCATTTTACTGATTTGTAGAAGAGTCTAATAGGGGGGAGGTTATAGATAGGTGAAATCAGACTCGTCACAAAGGTGTATGGTTGTAGGAATCAATGGACTGAAATTGTGAGGAAAGAAGTTTTTATTAGAAATAAGGATAAAATTTTCACAAGCATTGGAACAAATTTCTAAGACAGGTTGTAGAATTTCCCTCCTTAGTTTATTGAAGATTGACATTGCTTTGAGCCAAGGGTTGTACTTCTGAGGGTCCCTTCCAAGAAGGGGTTTTTTTATGACTTTATATTTTAACAAAAAATGCACAAAACAAAACCAACAAGTAACAAACACAATACAAATGGAAATCCTATTTAACACATAATGTCTAGAGTATGATGAATTTTAGAAATTCAGTTCAAATGGAAGAGTTTTATGAAAGATGCCTATTTGCCATCTGCAGTTTGTCTGTTTATTAAGTAACATGACTTTAAAAAGCACTTGTTTCTCTGTTCAGCATTTCAGTTTCTTAGATAATCTGGCATTCTGATTCTCTCTATAAATTATATTCATGTATGAGTCTTTTTAAAGTGATGTGGAAGGTTTCCATATGCCTTCATCAGGGATTTCAGCAAGAAATGTGCCCTTGCCACCAAGAATCCTGATGGCATCCTGTGCTGTAGTAGGCAGAGCATTACCAGCTGGTTCAGGGTGGGAATCCGTCCCCTCTGCCTATGGACAGAGCTGGGAGTGCTGTGTCCAGTTCTGGGCTATTCAATACAAGAGAGACATGGATATATTGGAGAAAGTCCAGTGAAGGGCTACAAAGATGATTTTCGGACTGGAGCATCTCTTTTGTGAGGAAAGGCTGAGAGAGCCAGGACTATTCAGGCCGAACTGGAGAAGGGAGTTTTTATCAATAAATAGAACTATCTGAGGGGAGGGTGTGAAGAGGACAAAACCAGACTGTTACTGGTGCCCAGTGACAAGACCAGAGGCACAGGTGAGTCCCTCTGAACATCAGCAAACACTTTTATTTTCATTGTGAGGGTGACTGAGCATTGTCTAGGTTGTCTAGGGACATTATGGAGTCTCTGTACTTGGAACTATTCGAAAGCCTGGATGTGGTCATGGCCAGTCAGCTTTTGCAAGCAAGGAGTTCACTCAGAATGTCTTGATGGGGTTGAGTGGATTTTTTTATTATTTTCAATGAAGATACTCTTTAGCAGGGAACAAATGGTGCTAAACTTACTAGCTATGATCCTCAACTCTTTGGTTGTAACTGTCCTGCTCTGGTGGCAAAAAGGAAGAATCATGGTACCAGCAGTGATGTGCTGTTTTCATAAAAATACCTAACGGCTAATGTTGTCTGTTCCCTATGTGGCAGATATTAGGCTTTATGTTCCTAATAAACTCTGAATTTGAATAAATATAACCTGAAGTGATCTGGACTCTCTGTTCTTTCAAATGTAAAATAATCTGGAAATGAAATGAAATCTATGAAATCTCCTGTTCAAGAAGAAAAGGACATCCGTCCCTTGTAACTTAAAGTTACGGAAATGTAATTACAATTTCTCAGTTCTCTAAGAAATATTTTATATAAAAGATGTCCAGTGTTTTTTTAAACAAACAAGTTAACAAAATCTTCAAAACCAAAGGCTAAAGTGTCTCATGGTCAGGGCAGATCACAGAACTTCCAATGATTTCTGTAAGCCTCCTTCCCATCAGTGGTACATGAGTATGTTTCTTATTTCCCTTTAAACTCCAATTTTGTGAGGGTACAGGGAATTTTGTCTTAATTTGATCAAAACTAGTTGCAATGTTGCAAAAGATTTCTATTCAAAATAAGGCTTTTAAAAATTGAAATGCAGCTATTTTAAGTTCTGTGAAATCACAATGACTTATAAATATTAGATTTGGTTTAGGTGGGATTTTTTGCATATGTGTGAACTAAAAAAGGGGAATACAACAGCCTAGAATAGTCTCAGTTTCAATGCAGATCGTTAAAGTTTGTTCTTTATTTTTCTCTTTGTTCTTTCAGTGGATTAAAAAATTCTGAATTCGACCTATACTAAAAATGTGCTTAGGGAAATTAAAAGTCTTTTTGTCTCTTTACTTCTACTGTTGTTTCTTTAAAAGAACTGAGCAGGGACCTGTTCTAAGCAACAAGATGACTCCCAGTGCCTTAAATAGTGCAGAATTTAGGGGAGAGTACATGGCAGAGATCTGTAAACGACTGAGCCTTTTGCTGAAATGAGTACCTGGACACTTTTTCCTAGGTCTTCAGATTTTGGGACAGCAAACAGTCACTTTTTGTGTTTGTGCCTTCCAGTTTGTGTATTGTGTTAGAGACACAAAGGAAGCTGCAATCTTAGCATATGCCTGCATAGTACAGGAGAGAAACTAGCATGGCTGAACACCAGTGAAGGTAACGAAGGAAAATTGCAGTTGGGCTCAAATCAGCTGTCTGTTTTTCCCAACAGTATTCCACAACTGAAATGTGAACTACTTGCACTGAATTAACACAGGTTGTGTTGTCTTTGCTGCAACCTTATCTTTTGTAAATGTGATTAGGAAAACGGCTCTCTAACACAAATTTTCTAGTGTGGCTGTGGCAGATACAATATTCCCCCACAGCAGACCTAGACAAAGCAAGCTCAAGCTCTGTTGCTTGCATTTAAATTACGTTCATAACTACTTGTCTTTTCAGTGATGCAGTTAAACCCACTGAGAAGGGTTAAGGAGAAAGTGCTAAGTAATATTCTGCAGCTTTGAAAATTTAGCTTTTCTGTACCTTTGTGTTTTAGGGTTGTGTGTCTTTTCTTGTTAATATCTTTACTTTGTCTTTGAGAATGGTAAGGATGTTGGGGATTTCTTGTTCTCCCCATGTATTTTAAAAGTATTACTGAGTGCACACAACATGCTGTCACAGTGAATGCAGGGTTCTCTATTACTGTGCTTAGCTATAGAGAGGATTATATTAAACTCTGTAACCTTGCTGGAGCACCTTTGTACATTTCTGCTATATTGATAATCTTCACATGATTCAGTTGCAGTTGGAAATATTTTATTCACAGCATTAACACTTTCAATCCCAGTAAAGATTAGAATTTTTGATATCAGGAGATGAGCCCCTCGATGAGCAGATAATTTTTCTAATTTTTTAACATTTATTTATTATTGTGGTCTTGCAACTGTTGCTTCAGACATTTCTTCACTTAGGCAAATAGAGGGAATAATCATCAAGCCTTGCCATTCAAAAATGGGTAAAACAATTCATTGATGGATGAATTAGTGGTTAACTAAGGGGCTCTTGTGCTGTTCAATTGTTTATGAAGTAGAGAATGCTTTTGGAAAATATTTATGTTCTAAAAGAAATACACAAGAACACTTTGGAGTAGTTAAGAAAAATGTTTCCTAGTGTTCCCCATTCACAAATTATCTATGACTCAGATAGATGCATAGATCAGATGGATTGAAGGAGCAACATAAGATATGTTGACATTTTCTGTCATTAATGCAGACATAGTAATGAACAGCTTTCCTCTAAAATCTGATGTTAAATTCATAGAAAAATTATTGGACCTTATTGCCCTATTTTCAGTATTGCACATTATAAAACCAGAATTTTGGTGACACTTGTACTGCATGTCTTAAAAGTAAAGATAATCTAGTCAGTAGAAAACAGTTCCAAGTTTGATGTCCTTTTCTTTGTTCCTGACTTTATTATATGCCAGTTCTTTTCCAAATCTTTGCTGTTTCTTGTAATTTAGTAGGAATTGTTTCAGGTAGACTGCTGACCCATTTCTCCATATATGTAAGACTTTTGTCAAGCAATCAGTGGAAAGTTCTTGCAAGTGTTTATATGGAGTATTCATCTGGAGCTCATGATTATGTCATCTCTTTGGCCTGCATCATTGCAAATCTCACTGAGGATCCACATGAGGGTCAGAAGGACAGGACAGGATGTTCATAGCATATTCCAGGTCTCTCTTCTGCTTTAGCTGCATGGGGTAAAGGTCACTGCAGGAATAATGGGGTAAAAGAAGTGATATAATATAGTAGGGAGAACTGGCTCTGCTTGACACTTCATTTCTGTGTTTTATTTTTTTTTCTTTCTCAGTTAAATTCTACAGCATTTTCTGTGTGCCCATTTTCCTCTTTAAAGGATATCCACATTTCTTCCTGCAATTTCATGAGTTTTAAAATACTTTTTTTTATTCTCTTGTCTCTGCCAAGTCTGTAGGTGATATCTTGGGCACTTTTACTGCTTTTCAGTGAAGGGCAGGAATATTCAGGCTAGTACCACTTTGGCCTTTGTGCAACTTCTGCCATTCAGAAGAAAAGTAAAGGAGTATATATGAATTACACGTAGATTTTGAGTCTTTGTCACACATGTGTGGTTTCCTTCTAAAACTCTAGAAGGTGAATTCCCAAAGAATATTTAAAGTTTCAAGGGATAGCTGTGTTCTGAAATGTTGCAGCTTCACAAACTAATATCCCTTACCCTGAATGCTTGGTTTGAAAACTTTGAAGGGGATTAGGTCATGGCTGCTTTTGTCAGTTTTAGTGATTCCTTGATTGGGAAAATAATTTAATCAAAGAATCCTTTGCTGGTTGTATATCATATATACATGATAATTTCCATATTGCTGTGGAAAAAATGGCTGTCTTAAAAGCCTGAGACTTTCAGTTCTGTTTTTTTCTGTGGTGCATACTGTTTGCTCTGTTACATTCAGATCTAAATAATTCAGTGAAGAACATAAATCTAGCAAATTTCTCTGTATTAGTTTCAGACAGAGAGCCCCATTTCTTGAACTGTATTTCTCTAAAGAAGTAGCGGTTAAGCTGTGTGTTAAAAAATTTAGGAACCTGGACTTGAAATTTGAATAGTGTATATTTACCATTTTTGTGTATTATGGGATCAGTTGCAATGGTTATGTTTTGTGGATTTTTCTCTTGTTTGCTGTGTTTTGTTTTTAATATAACCTTAAAGTTGAAAACTATATATACTGGTTTTGATTTAATTTTAATTTTATGTGAAAATGTAATCAATTGCTTTTAATTGTGCAGTCCATGGACTGATTTTCAGAAGATGCATGAAACAAACAAAAAATTTAAACAAAAACAGTAAAAAAAAATGCTTATGAGAATATTAAAAAAATCATAAGCACTAGATTCCTTATCTGTTGGTAGTATACTACATCTTGTATCATCTGTTGTAACATCCTCTCAGGTAAGATGAGAAAATATTACTGCCATACTTCACCGTAACATTTAAAGGGATCTGACACATTTTCTTCTCTCTTCCCTGTGTTTTAGTGAATATTTCAAGTAATTTCTGAGAAATTAAATTTGGCCCTAGTCTTCAAATCACTAGAAGGAAAAAGTAGTGGTTTAACGTGGATAACTTCTTGAAATGTTGATATCTTCAAAGAGCTTTATGTTATTTCCTGAATAGGTTTAGTTATGAGTAAGGATCATTTTGTTTAAGGCATTTTTTGTTGGTATTATTTAACTTGGGAAGGTGACCCTGAGCTAAATTGCAGTGTGTAATTTAAATGCCCATGGACTGCCCTTCATTGGTTTGATTGGGAGAGATTATCTGGATTTCTAAGATACTTTAATTACTCTGCTTATATAAATTGTCACATTAGAATCTTCTTAATTGTTGAGTCTGTTCTGTCAATGATTCACTAACAATAGGAATATACTAGGCTCTTCCACTGAGATTTGAAGATTTATACCACCAATGAAAGAACTGGAATGGCTCTATTTAAACCTACTTTATCTTCAGTGATCTGCTTCTACCCAGGCAGCGATTGATGTTGGTAAATTAAAAAAATCTGTAGCCTTTTTTATTTTGTTAAAAGGCAACACAATGCAAAATATGTTTCAAGATCTTTGGGGATGATGTATTCCTAATCTGTATGTGGCAAAAACCCAAACAAACAGTCTGAGTAGGAGTTTTGGGTGGAGAAGGGTAGAGTATCTTTTAGCAATGATTAGCTAAGATTTTACAGAGAAGCTGTTGTAATTGAAATCATAGAATGGGTCAAGTTGGAAGGAACCACAGCGGGGTCATCTGGTTCAACCTCCCTGCTCAAGCAGGATCGTCCTAGAGCCTAAGGCACAGGATTGTTTGCAGGCAGTTCTTGAATATCTCCAGTGAGGCAGATTCCACAACTTCTCTGGGCAAGCTGGTCCAGTGCTCAGTCACCTGTACAATAAGGAAGTTCTTCCTCATGTTCAGGTGGAACTTTCTGTACAACAGTTTCTTTCTACAGTGTTGTGGTGATGTTGGCTTCTTTTGACCTTTTATTCCTGGGTATCTCAATGCCTGACAGTCTGTTCAGATGAGCTTTAAGGTTATTAGCACTTGGAAGAATCCTACTCCCAAATGGTGTAGGGGTCTTGCAAGATACAGTGGTCTGATGGCCTACAGTAACAGGTCCAGCTCACCAGCAGCTCGTTTGACATATGCAGCGTATGTGTCTTGTACAACAAACTGCTCTTGCCTCCTCTCTGGGATTTTGCCTCATGTTAACCTACAGAAAATGTAAAAGATTGAATCCAGCATATGTCTGATGAACCCAGAGACATCTGTTTTAGTGTCATGAAAACAGAAATCTATGTGTTTGGAACCACTTGGAAACCCCCACTGCTGAAGATGTGTGCTTAAGTGTCTTGGGGTTTTGTTTTGTTTTGTTGTTTTTTTGTCATTTAAATCACAGGCAGCAGTTGGAATGATTGAATATCTGCTCCCTAGTGGTTAGTATGTAATATTGGGAGAGAAGAGTCTCATAGGCTCCATTCCGTGTTCTGTGATTTCACATTTTTATCCAGTGTAACTGACTTAACTTGAACTCATAATCAAGAGCAAAGCCTGAGCCCCAAAACAGTATCAAAACTGGACCCAGCTGCCCTCCACCCTAATGCTGTGATTCATTGGTTGTTACATAACAAGAAGTGTGTTCTGTGTTTGAAAATGCAAGTAGCTATTGCTGCACCTTATGCAACCAGCTTTTTTTTTTTGGGGGGTGTGGATTAGTCATCGAATTTCTGGGCCCCAGTAGACAGAGATTGTGAGTCAGATGCTCAGTTCAAGGCTTTTGTGTAGATCAGTTGCAGGCACCTAGGGAACCTTCTGGTCAAAAGAGGGTAATCTGACTAAGTGAGCAGTTTGAGACTTATTATTCAGGAATCTGATATCTGTTTGTGCCCTGCTTTTTAACCATTTCATCCTTGTATCCCTTTGGATCTTATCCAGCATCTAAGACATCACTTTATGTGTGCTTCATGTTGCTCCTGATGAAGGTGTGGTATAACACTGATACTAATGGTGTTGTGCAAGTCCACTATAAAGAACTTGAACACCATGGGTGAATTTAAACATTTGATAAAAATTCTAGATACTAGAGTTCTGAGAAACATCCCACTTCCCTTGTTAGCCCTACCTACCCCATTACACAAATCAGTAATTGTCATACACATTCATAACCAGGAATGTTATTTGGACATCCATTTTTGAGTAAACATTTAAACAAATGGTTTATTGAAGCAAATTAAAATGAAGGGAGACACTAAAACATCATTTAATAAATACCAAACTGATTGCAGTATGTTGATGTTTGATACTATTGTGTCATGATTTTTCTCTACTGTACAGCCATACAGCTATGTGGTGGTGGTGGTGCTATTGTAATGGCTTGACTCCTTATAAACTGTGGGATCTTTTTTCAAAATATTTCTTTTAATGAATGGGAAAATTTATTTTTTGTGTTGTTTCTCATCTTGCTTAGCTTTTTGAAAGGAAGTTTTTTATTCTACAAAGGTGGGTGAAAATTCTGTGCACTTTGAGAGTTTCTAGTGCAGTCATACCAGTCTCAATATACTGGGTGCTATATAAAGGGGTAAAAAAAATAAATTGTATCCCAGAGCGCTTAGAAAGAGATTTAAAAGAAGGCTTGGATGCTTGAATCAGACTTGGGTAGAATTTAGTCACCTTCCTTCATGCATGTCTGGAACAGACTCAATGTGGAAGTGTCTGACAGTGTGTAGGTGACTCCGTTTTAAGCACCCAACTTCCCTAGGTACCAAAATGTGTGTCCAGAGACATTAAGGCTCTTTTCATAGGCCTTAGCTGTTTAGCATCCAGCTTAGGCACTTTGAGGCCATAAAGTAGATGTTCTAGCACTTAAAATTCTTGTAAGCGTGCTGTCAGTGCCCTTACTAAACATGCTGATAAGCAGGAGTTCAGTGCAGAACTCTGCCACTTAGCACACCTGTATTCATAACTAGGGCCAAGAGAAAGGAGGTTCACCTTTCCACACGTTAGGTCAGATGGTCACAGTCATTCACCAGTGAAAAGAAAGCCAAAAGCCTTTATCATGAGATGCCTGAAACCCACATCTGTGACTTGCCACCACTCTCTAAGCTGCACCACCATGCAGCTAATGTAAATCCAGATCCATATCTTTTGTATGAATCTGCATTTGTAAGAGGTAGGATTATATAGTTTATCTTGGCACAGTGTTATGATACTGCATTGAAAGCAGACTTGAATCTAGAGACAACCATTGTGGTTTTGCCTTTGCGAGTGCCAGTACTACAGTTCAGACTGAAACTAGCTTTTCTTTTTTAGTGTTTAAAAAAATCATGTATAAAAGTATTTAACTCACTCTAAAAGTGTGTTTTCCTTTACACTTTTTATGATATTTTATGGTAAGTGGTTGTGATTCAGAAATTTTACATGTGTTTAGTGTTAAATGCATACTTGAAGCAGGAACAAAAAATAAATAAATGCCTATGAACAAATTACTAAGTAGAAGTTGAAAAGTGAGTTTGTCAACGTGGGAGTTGGTATCTGTAGGGATCAATGAGATGAGTGCTATAGTTACAATTTTCTGTAACATGTCATTAAGTGACATAATAGTCAACTAGTTGAATACTCATACTGGATTTTCAAAGGCATATGGAGGATACACAAGGACCTTTTTCAGCTTAATCTTGGGTAGACGTAGTTACTGGAATGTGTGTGGCTTCTGCTGAAACCTCATTTGCAGTTCTGGTCACCATAAACAGCAGTTCTGGTGGTATGATAGCAAGAAATCAGAAGAGGTATTAGAGAAGTGTTGGTGTTTTATGGCATTTGAAGAAAGTGAAATTGAATGAGTAGTTTGTAAGTAATTCTGTAATACTGTTTGCTGAATATTGTTTGGTCACTAAAAGCTGAGTGTACTGCCTGTCAGAGACTGGATGTTTCATGTCTTGAAACACCTTGGAATCCCAGTGTCTGTGTCCAGTGGGAGGGGCAGGCCAGGCTTTGCTAAAGGTGAGTCGGTGCCCTGCTCCACCCCCTCCGAGGCCCTCCCCAAGCCCTGGCTGAGCTGTCAACCATGGCATCATCTGAGCAGAGGATAGATATGGACCTGTTGGAGCAAGGGCAGAGAAGGCCGGGAAGTTGACAGAGGACTGGAGCACCTCCCCTACAGAGCCTGAAGAAGTTGGGGCTGCTCGGCCTGAAGAAGAGAAGGCTGTATAGAGACCTCATAGTAACCTTGCAGTAACTGAAGGGGCCCACAGGGAAGCTGGAGAGACCCTGCATCGGAAACTGCTGGGTTGGGACAAGGAGTAATGGGTACAAACTGAAAGAGGGGAAATTTAGGTTACCTATTAGGAAGAAGTTCTTTACTGTGAGGGTGGTGAGATGCTGGTAGAGGTTGCCCAGAAAAGTTGTGGATGCCCTACAAGTATTCAAGGCCATATTGGATGGGGCTTCGAGCAACCTGGTCTAGTGGGAGGTGTCCCTGTCCATGGTAGGGATGTGGGAAATGGGTCATCTTAATGTCCCTGCCAACCAAAACAATTATATGATTCCATGAACTGTGTTGATAATCTTAATGATATAGAAGAGGGAGAATGTTTGTAAGGGAAATCTCCAAATTTAAGTATTGTGCAAGTTCCCTTAATTTACAAAGGGCACGAAGCACTTGTTACATCTCTTTGAATCTGATTGTGATGGTGCTTTGCTTACTTTCACTTTGCCTGGGTTTTTATGGAAATAACTGATGATTGTAGTTGAAATTCTATGCATCAAAATCATTTACCATTTTAGAAATTCTCATATATCTCTTCCCAATCTCCCAAGTTTTATCCAAGTGTGTTGGTCCTTAAGGTGGTGGTTTTTCATTATTTTTTTGCTTCAACATCAAGAAGTCATTCAGGTCCTTTAAAAAGGCTTTCTTGAACTTAATCTTGTCTGTACTGGGCAGCTGAGATTTGTAGATGGTGTGGCTGGCCTGCCTTGGACTGGAGTCGAGGATCTGGGAATACTCTCTGTGAAGAAACCAGTACCTGTGTTCATAGCCTGTGAGACTCTGAGGGTGGTAGCCCCTGGCAGTGCTGGTAGGAGAGAGGTCTTCTCTCATGTTGGGGAGTTCTGAACCCTTGTAGATCAAATTAGATGACATTGCATTAAGTCTGGATGCTAATACGCATCCAGTGCAGATTATAGACTCATAGTAACTTGGAAATTTCCATTATATAGGCAGGCTGATTAAGTTTGTGTGTTGCTTTTCTGCCTTGACCTGAAGTTTGGCTCTGTCTTAGTAATGCAGGCTTGCAAGGGCATATTTTATGATTGCAATGTCTACATCCAGATATATGGCTCCAATTCCTTACCTTAGGTGTAGGATATATAATAATTCTGTATGCTACTGTTATACCTACACATCCAGCACAATCCTCATTCAGGTAGCACAAGCATTCCCTTCTTTAATAAACCCAGAGTTTATTTGAGCTGATAGCAAAATGAAAAAAAAACCAAAAAACAACACATCTCTTTTTACAGAAATAGGAAATTCATTATTTAAAAGAAATAAAAACCCCACCAAGTTATTACCAATGTAATGAGGCAACTGGTGGCTCCAGAGTTCTTAACAGAATGGAAAATTAAATGTATAAAGTTTTAGAAATGGAGTGATGTTTGATGCTATGCTTGTCTAGTGTTAGAAAAATGTGGAAACCTGAACAAAAAGTAAAATTGCATTTATTCATATTTTTGTAGAGTCAAAAAATCTGCTGTTTGGTAGAAATAGCTGGCTACAATCAGCTGCAGCATATATTGATGCCCCATCCATTCCAAGCATTTACCTTATTGCAAGCATTTGTGTAGGTGACTATGAATAAACATAAATACTGATTTGTACGTGTTGCCCTTCCACTGACACAGAGATATATTACCTTACTTTGGAAGTCTGTACACCCTTCTACTTTGCATAGATGGCTAAAGGAGATGCAAGGCACCCGTCTTTGGAGAGGCATTTTAGAGGAGAGAAAAAGGTCTTTGTGCAATTTTACAGTGTATTCTGGGTGTAAGTAGGCAGAATTTGGTCCCAGAAGTTTTATTCTCTGCATTATGAGACATCATGCTTTCCGTTCCTAACAAAATAGAACAGAAAAGCCTGTTACTTTTAAACTTTTTCTTTTCGTAATAGACAATAATAATTTTTTAACTTGTCTTTAGCTTTGCTTTTACCTTTTTATGATTTGACCTCTAGGCCTTCCTATTTCTACACCCCTTTCTTTGTCCTTTTTTTTTAATAAGGGGATGCTGCCAAAGAAGTGTTGCTTGACTTTTCATGCTAATCTCACTTCTATTTCAGTTCATGTTGACTTGGAGAATATGCCTTGTAAATAGGAATACCAACTGACATACTGAATATAATCCTCAGTTTCTAAGCATTGATTGTTTTCACAGCATCCTTAAAGGGTAAGCTGTCTCACTATCCAAATATCATGGCTGGGAAACTGAGGCTAACAAAGGCTGTATGATTTATGTGAAGCCACAGAGGGAATAAATGTTGGGTTTAGAATTCCTGGCTTCTGTTCCTGTGTTTGGACTCATGCCATCTCTCAAAGAAATCCTTGATTCCTCCTAATGCTGCATACCTTTCCTTATCTGTTAAATGTAGCCATTTGAAAAGTAGCTGGCACTCAATTCTCTCTGTCTGTCCTATTGAAACTAATGAATGCCTGTAGGCAGGCATAAGGTATCGTTACCTTTGACAGCCAGTATGTTTTATGTTTTAAATTATGTGTTGGGCAGAATTTTTGGATACTAATTTGATGTAATGAGATGCGCTTCTAATATCAACTGTAGTACGGGAAGGCCTTGCAGCCAACCTACTCTTTATTTAAAATTATTCCATTTCAGATGTCCTAATGAGTGCTGTGAGTTGTGTAATTCTTTCATAATTTTCCTCTGTTCCCAGAAGGGAACTAGGAGCTGGAGTTTTTTCTATTTTTGTTTTGGTGTATTTCAAGTTAGGGTAAGCATAAAATAAAGATCATGGCTAAGATTTTTGTGAAACAGTTGCTATTGGGAGAATGGCAGTTAAGAAAAAAACATTATAGTCTAGAAATGTTAATGTTAAGGCAATTCTCGATGCCTCTGCGGTTTGCCATTATCTTATAAATATCTTGACTCTGACTTTACAATGCTGTTTATAGAATTTAATAAAGCAAATGTAATAATGCTGCCTGTGCTTTAATGCACAATCTCAATTGGGTTGACCAGAAGATAAATAGGAACAGGAATGATAGTGCGTTCCTACAGATTGTTTTTAATAAGCATGTTATTTAGTTGATCAGCCCAGTACTGTAATGCCTCCTATCCTGTTCTACTAGACAAATTTATTAATGTCCCTCCCTCCCCCCATTTCTTCGGAGAACATTGATTCCCTGCAGACATATCTCTATTAAACCTCTAGAAAGTCACAACTTCCAAATTAGATTAAGTAGCAGGAATGGTACTAGAAGAATCAAAGAAAATTGAGTGGGTTATTGAATTCATGCCACATCGTCTGAGGAAGAGATGGGAGTTATGTGTAGTGGTAACTTTTGTTTTTACTGTACTAACAAAGCTGTGGGCATTGCTGTCAAACCTAATTGTCTGCAGTGCATCATGATAAAATGAATCTTTTGTCTAAACTCGTACCTAGTGAGATTTTACAAGTCAGAAGTAGATTTCAGAAGGAAGCTTCACAATTGATCAAAATCATTTGCCATTATTTGCTGTACACAACTCTATCCTAAAAATCCTAGTGACAAAAATTATATTGAAGCACCTGGCTTTGGATTGGAAGCAGACTTGCTTGTCATGCTAGCAGTTGCAAAATGCAGATATTCATTTTAAAGCTGCCAATTTCTCATTTTGATCTGACATATTAAAAAGCATATAATTAATGGTTGACATTAGTAATTAACATTAACTTTATGGTGCTTAATATGCCATCATTCATCCATCAAATAACTGGTATGCATAATGTCTTTGCATAAAGGTTTTAATTGCTCAAAATGATCCTTCCGTTCTCGGGCTCTACGGCTTAAAGTAGTTGTAAATGGTTTTTAAAAAGATGTGTATTTTTCATTTATTGAACGTAAACATTGTTTTTGTTTCTCCCTAGGAGTGTGCATGAACGTGTAAGCCAGGGACTTCAACTGGGAAGCACGGCCCCAGATGCACAGCTTCCATTAGTGGCTAAAGAGCACCACCTTGCTGTTGCCAGTGCTCTCTGGAGAAATTTCTTTCCCTACTTGAAGAGTCAGAGAATGTCACAGACGCCACCATCCCCACAGCTTGCTGATACAGCTGCAGGTTAGTGCTGACCCTGCCTGCGACCTCCTGGATTTGGAGCTATTCTCTGGGTCGCAAACTTTTAAAGAGCTTGTATTTTGGGATGTTTCTCCTTCCATGTAGTAACTTAAGTATGTATAAATGCAAAAAGTAAAATTTGTGCTAAATGTTTTGACACAAAGAAATATTGTAGTGTTGAATTCCCTAATAGGGTACAAACATATTGAGAACGTCAAAGGGGCTTGAAGATACACAAGTGTGACTTCTTTTTCACGACTAGTCACAGATTATAATCAACATGCAAGTGTTATACAATAGAAATAAGAATACTGTTTTTAACTATATTCCGAATTGACTTGTTTTTGTAGAAGTTTATTTGTTTTTAACTATTCATAATGGTTGAGATTCAAACTAAATTTTTAAAAATATTTTTTCATTTGAAGGCAATTTTTAAAAGGTTGCTTACTTGACTTGACTTGCCAAATCCTTATGTTTGTGGTCATAAAATTATTTCATAATTCGTTCTAATTATTTGTCTTGCTTTGTGCTGAAGGCTTTTAATCTTGAAGTACAACATTCCATATGTGTGTGAACTCCACATGCAACCAGTCAGCTTGGCAGTGAATAGAAAGATATCCCAGTTTGATCTTTAACATCAGTAGCTAACATTGTATTCTGTAGTTACAATGAAATCTTGTATCCAGATAACTAAAATTCTGAGGAGTGAAACATAAAATATTTTTTCCCCTCATGATATGAATTAGATACAGTTACAAGCTCAGGAGTACTGAGTTGGTAATAGAAAAGCTAAAAGACCCTTCATTTGAAGCAGCTCTGTGGTAGTTAGGAGGCAGCATTAATGAAAGAGGCAGTGTGCAACAGTAGTGGTCTCACACCGCTGAAACGTGTGAGAAACAGCAATACAAATCAAAGGAGGAGGTTGTTAATGTCAAAACTTTCATTCATTTCCTACAGTGACATAGGTTTTTTTTATTTTATATTAGCACAGTGAAATGGCAAGAGCAGCAAGCTATTATAAACTCCTCTGAGAAGGAGGGGAGTGCAGTTGTGACCTGCTTTATAGAGATGTGTTAGGTAGCACTACAGGGACAGGCAAACCTTTCCCACGCTGTTTAAGTTCTTGCCTTAAGGTTGCAGCCCAGAGGAGAGAGAGAGCAGCTGTCACAGCTCTCCTGCTCCCCCTGCCAGGCAAACAGCCTGGGCCTCACAGCACTGTTCTGCCTCCCATTTCTCCCCAACCTCTGTAATGGCTGATGCTGCAAGAAACGAGGTGATAATCTGGAAGAAGGCTGGCACAAATTGTTTCCTCACCTAAGACAGAGTGGGGACTCTGTATGACCTTCTTGTTTATTATTATGAGGCACATAAGGAAATGGGAAGTCTTTCATGGCTTATGATAGTCTTTCCCAGTACTGTTAATTAAAAGAATATTATTGTTGTTTCTGAAAACTAGCCTTTTCTGTCTAATTCAAAGTGGGTTTATCAATGTGTGCATGTCTATATTTATTTGAATTGGAGAATTTGGGAACATTGCCCTCCAAAGTCAGTTTTCCTGACTCATTTGATGCTTCTCACTTCCTATAACCTAATAACTGCTCAGTATTTAGGATTACATTTAATTTCTGAGTTTTAATTCACTTGTCATTTGCAATATTAAGAATATATTGTATTTTTTATTCTGTTAGTGTTGGATACAGATTCTGCAGTACACTTAACAGAAGCAGCAAAACGTTATGCTTTATTAACAAAATTCTGCACAAAGTACTGCCCCAGTTTCTAGATCTGCAGCAGTTCTATGGAGGTCCTTTTCAAGAGTAATTTTTTTCTGTAGTGCTTTATTTATATGGTACCTTCTGATACATGAAAGTCTTCTAAAAATAGAAAGGCAACAGCTTTTACTCAGTGAATTCTTTCCAGATACAGTTTTTCACTGTGAGAAGTGTGTAAAAACAACGAAACAAATAAATAAAGCTCAACCCTCTAAAGCACAGTAATACTTAAGTGCACAGGGCAAGATATAGTGGCTGGAGGTAAGAAAAGGAAGTCAAGAAGACATGAAAGCAGGTTTTAAGACATGTTTTTATTGCAGGGGGGTAAAACTATGCCTTCAGGATTTATAAACTGTGGTTTTGTGAATCTATTTAAAATTGCATATGTTAGGATCCATTTTTCCTCCTTTGCTGCACATGTGTCTTGATGACTTACAAACTGCTTGGGATAGCGACTACATTTTTAACATGGGTAAAAACACTCTTAGTTAGAACAGTTGGCCAGTTTTAATTGAGATTTCTGGTACTTCCAGACTGCACATTATTAATTGTAATTAATTTTCAGTACTTTTTAGTGAAATGGGGATTATATTGAGAAATTATTAAAACAGTGCTATGTTTTTCTCTCTTTAAAAACAGGGTTTACTCTCTTAGCTTTGGATATACCCAGCAAAGCCCTATCAGATCTCCAGCCACAGCCTGTTCTGTCAATGATGCGGCTGTTTGGATGGGATGACATGGTGTGGCCTCAGCTGGTGTCAAGATACCTAAGTCATCTAATTCAAAACAGGTAAAAAATTGTGACTATTTGTTCTTCCAGCAGCTTTTGATTAGACTTGAGTAAAATCTTGATTCAGACTGTAATGTTTTATTAAAAGGGTCCAGATTATTTACATCTTCTCGAAGAGGGTCAGCTAGTGCAAATTGCCCAGGACAATCCAGTCAAATTTGTATGTACCTGAGAAATTTTATTTTCACTAAGTAAGCCTCTGTGAACCTAAGATGGATGGGTGGTGGTTGTTTTTGTTGTGTGGTTTTTTTTGCCTGCCTTGCCCACTTCTGAATCAGGTTTTGGAAGCAGGGGAGGTGAGAAATGAGAGAGAAAGAGGGAATATTTCTGTTGGACTGTATCTGAAAGTGAAAAATGTTGCACATTTTTAGGGTACATAGTGTACTAAGGACAGTAACTGTAAATCAGGATATGGTAAAGATTATTTAAGTGTGATTAACAAAGATGAGGCTATGGCCTTGCAGGGAGGTGTTAGAAAAGGTTGAATTTAGTTCCTTCTGGGTCAGTTTGGAACTTGGGAAAGAAGTGTTCAGTCTTCTGCTGTATTTCTCTTCTATGATTTTTATAGGGTGAGTTTCATTCAGGGTTGCAGATACCTAGCATGTGCTAAATGAAATAAGAGTTAGGCACATAAATTCCTTCTATAATTTGAACTTTATAATTTTGATTTCTGTTGCTCCTCGGGTAAGATCAAGAAAAACATTTGGATTCCTAAAGTTGAATTTTGGCATTATTTAGGTCTTAATGTTAATTACCAATTCTCCCAGTAAACACTCAAGTAGGTGATTGAAAGCAGTTACTTAATTATTTGTTACCAATATTCATTAAGCATCTGACGTATTGTTAATGTATACACAGATACATTGTTATCCTAGCTCAGCTTCCTTGTGTAAAGATAATGAATTCCTAAAGTAAGGTATTTTTGGTAGAATATAGAGGTATCATTCTAAAAACACTGTTGTCTTGAAAGCACTTTTTTTGGAGCGTGATTCATGTACTTATTTACCTTAGGCAATCATAGAGCAAAAATTATCAAAGTATCTAAGTGCTGGGATCTTAAGACTTCATGGTTACTGTGCTCTGATAATTTTCACATCAAACATTCTCAGTTAAAAAAAAAGCTTCTTTTGTTTCTTTTGTTACACCCTGCAAGTTCTGGCAACATACACACAAACTTTGGAATTTCTTCTGCAGTAGAGCCTAAAATTTCCTCTCTGGATGCATGTTGTGTAGTGCATGATAGTGTTATAACCTGTCTAAACTGACACTGAGCATGTGAATAAGCTCACTGTTTTAAAAGGACTACTCACCATGCTTCTAGCAGGTATTGTTCTTTCCTTTCTAAGGATTAGGGGCATATTCCTTTCCAGTTCTAGGAAGATGCCTAAGTGACCCACCTATCAGCAAGCAGGAGGAACAGGAGTGAGACTACAGCAGAAAGTGGTTTTGTGAGCCTTTGGAACCAAGTAGATTAGTTATGTGCATCAAGATTACATGAGACTGAACTTGTTTGCATGTTACTGCAAGGAGCATTAAGTCCATAGGCAACCTATTTGTTCTCTTTTGGTCCTGGAATTCAATGTCAATTTTTTAATTTATTTTATTTGCTTTCATTTGTTCTCCTTACTTATTTTGTCAATACTACTTCAGCAGGGATGTTCAGAAGAAATATACAGATGTCACTGGTTTTAAGTAAATGAAGCAGAAAAACCCCTCAGCTTCATTAATGTTGTTTAGTGAGAAGTAGAATCCAGTGTGGTTTCCATCTGGACCATTGTTGACATTCTGTTGCAAGCATGAGTAAAAACTCAGTAGAAAATAAGTAGATTTACATATATCAAGAAAGAGTACAAGCATTTTTCATTAAAGTTGAAGTATCTAGGACAGACCAGGGAGGAAGTCTCTCAAATAAAAGGTGTAACTATTTTCAAGAAATATTCCTGACCTGACACACACATGCAGCTCAATTGATAGTAATTGGGAACAGAGTGCAGCACACACCTGCTGTCTTTTAGCAAGGAGTTTCTCCAGAATTAATGATGCAAGATTGATATGCTTGGGAAAAATGGCTGCAGCAGCTACTCATGGTAGCAAGGCAAGTAAAACTTTGGGAATACAGAGCAGTAGAGTACAGCAACTGTGCATTGAGTGACTCTGGTCTGGCAACTGACTGGTAGGGTAGCAAGTGTTTGAAAGTAAATATAGCAAATTTGTGTGGGAATGGAAATACTTCTGTGTGTATACATACCTAAAAGAATATGTCTGTAAGTGTACTGCCAAGTACAGCAGTTTCCTTTCTTATCTCCAAGATGCCCTTTTATGTTTCTCTTTTGGATCTATTTTGAACATGGCATATCTTTATTTGCTAAAGTAGACCTTCTCTTCTCCATCTTTAATGTAGTTAGAGCTAAGCAGACTTCAGAGTAGTGTGGGACACCTGAGCTGGCTTTACATCAAAGGCTGAAGCAGCTTAAGCAGTGTCAATATGAAGTTCCAAACCGATTCAGATAAACTATTTCTAGCATTGTACATTGTAAAGTCAAATCATCTGTTCTTAGAGTAAGGCATTTCCCATTGTCTGAATTTTCCTCCCTCTGTTTTATGTAGCCAAAACACATGTACACATGTATATGTGCATCTACAGTCAAATGAGACACTCTGTCACCTTTTTGCCTAATTTTATTAGATCTCTCTACCTTTTTTTCTTCCTCTTCTACCTGTGCAGCTCACTGTGTGAAGCTTTTTCTAGCATGGGCTATACATCCTACGAAGCTTTGACAATACGTTCGTGGTTCCGCTGCATTTTGCAAATGTTCCTCGATCAACCAAGTGGTGCCTTGGCCAAGACAGATGCTGAGAGAACAGTTGGTAAGTGCTCACATTTCCCTCATGTTTGCAGTAATGGGGCTATATTGCAAAGCTGGCAAACATTTTCAGCTAATTGCAAAATGTATTTTTGTTTGTATTCCTTTACTTTTACCTAATTACAAAATGTGTTTCTTTACACTGCTTGTGCTATTTATTGATAGTTTGCCTGCTCTGCATATGACAAATTTATCACAAACAAAGATAAAAGAGCTTGTTTCCTTGGAAGCAAAGAATAAAAACTTGCTCCCAAGGAGACAAGTTATTTTTCCCCCATGGAGAAACTGCTCTAAAAAAAGTGAAAATCTGAAGTAAATAGTCAGAAATCATGCTGTGAATGGCCTAAAAGAAGAAAAAAAACAAAGGGGAGGTGGATGGGGGAATCTAGCTGCAATTAATTCTCCCCTTTTTCACACTGGATATTTTGCTTTCTTAAAGCAGTACTTCATCCCTTCTTCTAAAACCACTGCAGTTCTCATTATCTGTAGAACATGTCTTCCGGTCACTATTTCTCATACACATTTTGCAGATTTTCAAAAAAAAGAAACCCATCAGCTTGGTTATCCATAGTTAAAACTCCTCATTCTCTTACAATTTATATCAGAAAATTAACTGGTTTGGACTTATGTTCTTTGTCTGGAGAGATGCAGTTGGTTGCTGAATACTTTTGTTCTAGATATTTTAAAGTAAAGTTTCACTTTATCATTTTGGGATTAAATTAAATCTAAAAGCATAACTGTATACTGTATTTACTGATGTGCTCTCTTTAATAATCAGGAAAAGCCTACATGGAGCAGCTGACTGAAATGACAAGACTGATTTTTAAACTCTCAGAAGTAGAAAACATTCTTTTAAAGGCTAATGTTGGACAGTCAGTTTTCAAGCAAGACCCAAAAAATGCTCTTGTCCAGTTCATTAAGGTACTGTACATCTACCTCTATGTTAGTTTCATAAGAAGTTTTATTTTTTAGTGAAAAGAGACTATGTATTAGGTTTAGAGTGCTGAAAAATACTCACAAAAATCTCATGAGAGACTTTTATTTCAATGTTTTTGGTTTTTTTTCAGGCTGTTGGTAGAACTTACAGTGGTCTTCAGACACTCTCTGAGAAATCTGCCATGGTAGCAAAGACTCTGGAGTATTTGGGTGATGTATTAAAGTACGTAAAGCCCTATCTGAAGGCGAAAGGACCTCCAGAAGGTCTGCAGCTTACATATTGGATCATAGGTAATTATGTTACAACCTCTTTTCTTTTAGGAAATAGTTTTAAAGATCCAATAAAATAAACTTAAAATACTTTTTTGCCCCCTCTATACTGTCCATATATATATTTTGTCCATACTATTTAATGTTTGAAAAAGGAAAGTCACGAAGATGATACAGTTAGATTTTTTTTTTTCCCCAAATTTTCTCTGTATACTAATGTCTAACCTCCTTGTGTTTTTTATTTGTGGGGGCTTTTTTATTACCCCTGCAAATCAGTATTTTCAAAAGTAACATGTTTTTGTGTCTGTCATTACTGAAAACCACCTGTTTTACCTAAAAAAAACCCAGAAACAGTGAGAAGAGTTGGTTTCTGGCTATTTAGGTGTAGTGAGGATTGTTGTAAGTCATAGCAGTTCCTGAAGTTACAACAATTTATGCCCACAGTGGATCTGCTCTTCCCGTAGAGGGTCATGAGATCTTTTTGTATGAGGCCTTTTGTTGTCTTCTTCCTCTGCCCACTGATTTTAAACAGAAGGGATGTGCCCTGAGTTCTTCCTGTAGAACATAAAAGTAGGTGTACACCCTTCTGAAAGAATTCCAAGTTTTGAACCATGTGGATTGAGACAACATGCAGCTTTGGTGTTAGGTATCCAAGCTATGGATGTAGCCTGGCTTACCAGAGAAAACACTGTAGTAATCACTTATTGAATGATTTTTCCAGTCATTGTATAGTGAAAGCAAAAATGGAAGTGCAGCCAAGGAGTCATAGAATTCAGCAAACTGTAGGCAGATTTTGTTAGGGCCAATGTGGAGGGGTGAGGTAGAGTTTAAAACTATGGTTTTAGGGAGTTCAGGAAGAGGTTTTTCACCCAGAGGGTGGTTGGGCACAGGAACAGGCTCCCCAGGGAAGTGGTCACAGCACCAACCTGACAGAGTCCAAGAAGTATTTGGACAATGCTCTCAGGCACATGGTGTGACTCTTGGGGTGTCCTGTGCAGGGCTGGGAGTTGGACTTGATGATCCTTGAGGGTCCCTTTCAACTGATAAGCAGTATTATGACAGGCTACATGGTATGTAGTAGAGTTGTTAGTGGCCAAGTTGGCTTAGGTATGTACTTTCCTTCCTTTTGGACCTGCTTCTCTGACATGTACTCTGTACTTTACTAAAATGCAATTCTAGCATTTATTCATTAAGTGTGGGACCACTGATAAAGTGGAAAAAGAAGAGTGCTTTAATTATCAGTGAATGTGCCAGTCTGACCCACTTACCTTTAAAAGAGAGTAAACTTTATGTATCTTAAAACAGAGGTAATGATTTGCATGCACACACAGTTTACTTCATGATTCTAAGGAGCACAGGGAAAGCATGACCGAGATGCAGAAGGTGCATCAAGCGGAGTTGGTTTTGTAAAATACTTTATTTTTATATTGTGAGATTAGCATATTTTTATAAACAAGATACATATCAAATTAAACATTTTTAGATACCCAGATGTGGGTTGGAGCCTTGGAAAGTAATTTTAGATTGATGTTTTCCTTTTTAGATTGGTATTGTCCCTTTTGTTCTTTGCAGTAGGAACCAATCTTCAGTCATGCTGTTGTGTGCAAGAAAATGTCCTTTCTTTTTATTTGAGAAAACATAAAGAAGGTTTAAAAGAAAAAAGAAGTTCAAGTTTCTTTCAATCACTGCTTCACATTCTGTGGGCTTGTTAAATTTATAAGGACAAAGCACAAAACTTAACAAATCTAAACACCTCCTGTCTGTAGTCAGATTGTGTCTTGTACTGTCCCATACATCACAGCAGTGATAATAGAGGGAGTACTTTTAGCTGGAATTACCATGTTTCTTTCAAAGCAGGAAGCTTAGACAACATTATTAGAAGTATTGTTTGGTGATCGTTCTCTTTCTCTATGATTGATCATTGTGTTTTCTTTCACTCCACAAGATTAATGTTGTTTTGCGTTGTTTTTAGAGGTGATAATGAATGACTTTTATAGATTAATAATATCTTCTAAAAGCCTACTTTTGATTTTCCATTATTTTCAAAGTCTTAAACATGTTTCCTTGGGATACTCTTGTATTTTCAACCCAGCAAACTTTTTCTTGCCTCTAATAAAATGTAAAGTTGAAAATGTCTACATAAGAATCTTGTTTTATTTAATGTGTGTTTTGAGTATTAATACTTATGAGTATGGAGTTTGTTTTTCAAGAAAAATTACACCTTACCTGCAATAAAGGTGTTTCTCAAAGTTGGGGTTTTTGTTTTGGGGTTTTTTTTTGCAAGTCAAAGGAACCATCTTAAAACTGGCTCAAAGCTGAGCAAGGGATACATTATTGTGCTGAAAACAAGTAAGATGTTCTCTGAGGCTCTCAGTTTGTGAACTGAGAGCCCACAAAGACCTGGCAAGACTGTGCTGGTTTAATGGAGTTGGCTGCCCCTCATTCTTCTTAATCTCCTGAAATTAAATGCAGTTTGAAGGATATTTAATGTTGTGCTAACACTGAATTGCTATGTGAATAGTTGCTGTTGTGGTGTTGCCACAGTGGTGTTAGACAAATGTGAAGGGAAGGCAAAGGCAACATTTCTCTGCAAAAGGGATGGATGCACACAGCAAGGTAAATATTTAAGTGCATGTGTGCTGATTGCAATAGGGTTACAGATCAAGTTTTTTATGTTTTCTGCAGGGATCTAAGAGACTCATCCTTTCTTTAGCTTTGCTGTACTTTTCCTAAAGCAGCTTCACTTGCCTAAAAACTTCTAACTGTAATGTGTTGAATCAATTTAGTATTTTATTTTGATGAACTGTAAATGGACTTTTGAGTTTTTTTAACTGGGATTTTTTAACGGGATGCCATGGAATGAGTACATAGGAGTGAGACAATTCAGTTGCTCTTGCTACTCTCAGATTATCTAATTTAACATAATTGCTTCTTTAGGCTTTCCTGATTTTTTTCCAAACTGTAAATTGCTTTGGGATTTTTTGATTTTCTGTATTTTTTTCAATAGGATGTCTGGTAAAGTTCTGTGCACCAATACTGGCTACTTCCAAGGCACAGCAACTCTTATTTCGCATTGTGGATTGCTTACTGCTGCCACACTCTGTGCTCCAGCAGGACAAGGAGCTGCCTGGGGCGTTACTGTCTGCCATTCAGGAAAGCCTGCCTCTTTATCTCCAGGTAAATATCTCAGCTCTATTATCAGCACACGGATGAATCTTCAGGAAAAGATTCATATTGTAGAGGATGTTTTCTCTTTCCCTAGTCAGAACAAGTATTGATTGAACTTATAGAAGCAGCAAGAGTTTTTTCCTTCTTATAGAACTGGAAGGAAAATGCCACCCCTTTGGCTTTCCTCATTGCAGGCAGCTAGTCTGTGGTACGCTCCAGAGCTTCTGGTCTCATCACTGCATATGGAAAACTTCTAGCCAACCTGCTGGTTACACTGGTCTCTGATGTGACAGATTTCTCAAACAGTGCATCAAGTAATCATAATATATAGTGAGAAAATTGTTAGTATGACAGAACAAACAAATATTTTAAATCATCCTTGACTTGGCTAACTGTAGATACTTACAGATGAGAAACCCTTTTTTTGTTGCTTGTAGGAACAAAAGAAAATCCTTGGTATATTATACCACTGGTTTGTCTTAATACTTAGAGAATATGTTTTGCTAGATCAGTTCCTGCTGCTTATGATTACATGACTAAAGCCTTCTTCCCCAGTATTCCTCCTACTCTTCCCTCAGTTTCCCTGTCACTTTTGAAACTCTGAAAGGCTTGTTGATGGTGTAGAAAGAGACTACAATTTCTGCTGGTGAGAAAGAGAAAAGGCTGGTTTTTGAGAATAAATGTAGACGTGTTTTCCTTGTAAATCCTTGTGTCCTTTTTGCTTACCATTTTCCCTTCTCTCTTAGTCTTCATTTTGATTGCAGTCTTAACTCACTACTTTGCAGGATTGTATTGTGAAACAATGCAGTGGTGACATTGTAAACATCTCTTGAATTTATTGTTTTCAAAAGCATTTCAGTGTGACTGAAGGCATGTCATATGGAAGTGAATATGGTTATGTAATGCAGTGCACAGTATGTTTTGCTTTGTTGCTCCGTAGGTATTTTCAGAAGCTGTGTACATGTAGGGCCATCTGGACAATGGTATTAGCATGGAGTGTGAGTGTGTTTGCTAATTTGGTATTTCAGTTGTAGAACCAGTTTCTCTGGAGCCTGCACAGATGGATGTAGTCTTCAGATGAAACCACTTGAGTTGGTTTTGAAGTCTTGAGTGTTGTGTACCCTTATTTTCTGTTTTGTTTGCCACATTCTGCCTTCCTGACCTCACTTTTATATTCTTCATCAGTCTGCTGCATTGTCCATGCACTTTCCAGCTACTCTGAATGAGCTTGTTTGACCAAATTTTTTATTTTACACAAACACTGCTTCTAGGAAAGAAGTAATTCTTTAATTTGGTCAAAACTGTTGGGGAGAAAAAGAGGAGAACTCATGAGTTATTTTTCCTGTTTCAATATGGAACCTTCTGCATTTTACTAATAGTTTGTATTTACAAGCTTCTAACATTTTTAAGTGCTTCAAAATGCTTCATTCATTCAAAAATACTTCCTTCTCTTTTATATGGAAAAGTGGAAAATTCCAATTTAGAATCAACTCAAAACAAAAATATTTCAAGATCAGTTTAAAAACAAACAAAAACTCTGCTGAGATTCTCTGAGATGGAACAGTTTCTAGGCACTCTCTGGCATCTCAGGTTATTGTTTCACAGGTGGCTTAAGGTTAAATTCATTCCCTTTCCCCACCATATGTATTCCCATTTAATTTGCTTTCATGATTCTGTGAATAGCAATTTGTGACCTGAATCAAATAGTAACTCTCCTCACAAAACAAACAAAACCCAAAAACCCAAATAGGCATATCAGAAAACATTATATGTGGGAGGGAAAGCATGTAAATATGGTAGGAGAAAAGATGGAGAAACAGAATTCTTTGGGAATAACCTCACCTTGACTAACCTGAACTGCAGATGAAATGTGTGATGAGGCCCCTCTTGGGTAGCTGCCCTGTGCCAGGTGCTCATTTGTGGAGGTAGAGCAACTGGTATTTTAGTGCAGGAGCCTTAATCACCCTAATGTTAGACAAACATTGTTCTGTAGATCTGTCCCTGCTCATACTCTGCCTTACAACTTAATTTTTTGGCAGTTACATGAAAATAAAGAAACAGGAATTTGGAGACCATGCAAAATATCTTCTTATTCATACAAGTTTTTCATCCGTAGTCAAGGTATAAAAGCCCTAGAGCGGAGTTTTTACTCAGCAGCCTTTCCATTTCTTAATTTTTTTTTTCTTTAGTCTTCTGAAAAATTCCAGGCTCCATCATTTTTTCTTCTTCTTCAGTTCTTACAGTGTGGGCTTCTCCTGCTTTGTTCAAAAAAACTACTTGTGATCCCAGAGAACATTTTAGTTTTGCTAGCAGTCACCTGAAAAAACTTCCCTCTTTACAGAGTTTTTAACAACTACTCCTAATGTGGTTTATTTGATCCTTTTTTTGGGTTTTAAAGGGGTTTGAAATCAGTCCTAGTAGCACTTACTTTAACACATCCACTGATGCAGCAATTTTATGAAATCCTATAGAATTCCTGAATTTTTTCATCTTTCAGGACAACATACAAAGCTCCTTCACTCCACACAGTGTAGTTTATTATTAACTTCACAATTCATCAGAACAAATGGCTATATTTAACCATCCTTCACCACCCCAAACCTACAGATTTATTTTTAATAGATCAAAGTTAGAGGCTTTGTTTAATTTTACACAAGCACACATAATTGTCAAAGGCACTAATTAAGACTGGATGTTGCATTTCTCTCTCCTCAGTTCAGATTGACTGTGTTTACTTGTTATGTTTGTGCTTATGTAGAATTTTGGGCTATACAGCTCTGCCTTTTGACAGTTTTTGGGCAGCTGATCTGGTCTCTACTGTACAGAGAACTTATCAAGAAGTTTTTTTCAAACTCAGTCACCGATGGTGCCCTGCCAAAATAGCTTAGCTCTAGCAACATTTAAACTAATTTTTTTGTGGTTTTTTATCTTGCCTAAAGGATTACTGTCTGGGTACTATTTCTTTCTCTGCATCATCTGTATTGTTAATATTTGATGTCCTAAGAAAGATTTTTATTGAGATAAAATATACAAATTGCCCTCAGAATTGTATGAATGACTGACTTTGGAAAGTAAAGCATGAAGAACATGGATGAACAGCCATTTTACAATTTTATGGGACTGTTCTTAATTATGAGATAGTGAAGCATGTAAAATTTATCTGTAGGTATTTCATTATTGCAAAAAGAAGTTGAGTTAATTTGTGTGGTAGTGGATTGCTAAAATCTACTGTAGGAAGTTTCAGATCAATATTGCTCTGGATGGATTTCTTGAAGAATGATTTGGAGGAATTTTAGTACACATTTACCAGTAATATGGCAAAGAACTGAAGCAGCATAAGAAACTTCTCTTTGGAGAAGAAATATTGGTTGAAATATGTCTTGCAGAATACAGTGTGGGTGCAGGATGCAGTGTGTGAATAAGTGTATATAGGGAAGGTAAGATACCCTGCTTGATTTATCAGTGTTAATCCTGTCTGATTACAGAACATTTGTTGATTTCTATCTAAATACAGAGAATGGCAAAAGAGCTTCATTCTGAGGAGTGCTTGGCACATACACTTCCCAGTGATTTTAATGGCTCTGTGCAGGCTCAGCATTTGTCAGAGATCAGACCTTAAAAGCCCTCCCATGAGCCACATCTGTGGTCCAAGCACAGCTTATTTAAGCAAGCCTATTAATACATTTTGTGAATTATAATATGTATTTAATAGGAATTGTACAACATTAATTGGTGAACAGCAGATTTATTCCAACAGCAGGACTTACAATGTAAGTCATCATTAGGTAGCTTGGCATTTCTGCAGTGAATAGTTCCAGTAATCCATACTAATCGGTTCTTTGCTCTCCACAGGTGATTTACAGATATACAGATAAATCAGAAGAGGCAGCTCTGGCCACAAAAGGTTCCTGCAGTGAACACACACAGGAATCAGTTGCCTTTCTGCTAAAATGAAGAACAGATGATGTCATACTTCTCTGCTCCCCTTAAAATGTCCTTTTTTTTAATCTTAACCTCAGAAGATGGCTAAAGAACATAGTTAAGGAAAAGAAAGCAACTCTGTCAACCCCTTAAAGCCCATCTGCTTTGTAGGGATTGTCCTGGGGGTTTGATGATTGATTGATTTCAAATCTCTGGCCCAGAATTGCAGTCCAGTTGTACGTTTGTTTCTTTTTTCTCTCATTTGAATGGTAGCTTCCTTTATCTCTCTTAATTACTGGTGGGTTTATAATGAAAAAATTTGTGTGATTACGTTACAATCACATCCTTGGCCAGCATTGTCTAGCATGTTTTGTCATTGTACCCAGAAGTTTGCAGCTACTGTGCAGTGTTGGCAATTTATGCCTTGTGCCACTTGGGATATAGTGTTGTCAGACCTTGTGCAGGTCTGTTTCTCTCTGCACTTTGTAAGGAAAAGGAGGAGTCCAAAATAAAGAACACAGTGTTGACCTGAAGTCACTAGGCCTTTCTGTGCAAGAGAGAAATCCAAGTTCTTTTCTAATTTTTTGGGATGCAGTTTCCAAATCAATTTATTTCAACCCAAAAAATGAAAATGCTTTTATGAGGGATCAAGCTAGATTTGTTGCTTCACTTTCAAATGAAATTATTAGACCTGCAAAAATTAGTCAGCATTCCTTCAGATAGCTAAATTCTAATATTCTTTTCTTTTTATTGCAGCTATTTAATAACTCTAGGATTATTCTTAAAAACAGTAACTCTTACCATTTAATATCTGATGTCTTCTTTTCTTGGCACTGTGTATCATTTGTTGATCCTCAGTTTGAAGAACTGTCTCATTATAGCAACTGTCACTGTTAGTTCTGAAGAGGTGCTGTGTTCTTCATGTATTCCTGCAGGTATCTTCTGTAAGGTTGTGATGTTCTTTGTGTCCCTTTTATCAGATAAATTAATACACTTTGTCATAGGTCTTTGGGTTCTTTTAGTGTTAAAACAGTCTAGAGTCTTAAGAGTGCCAGTTCCATTATTTGGATTATGGAATACATTCTGTCTTTCTGTATGAGCTTTACTACAGAAAGCACAGGCAACTCTTCTTTATGCCTGCTGCAGCATCATACTGAAAAGATCAAACGCTTAAGTTTACACACTAAATAGTCTGTCATCTCTAACAGTCTCTCTGAGTATGCTACTTGCCAAGAAGTAGTAGACTTCTTGTTTTCAAGAATTCTGATACAGCAGCAGCTGCTTTTTCCTACAATAATTTACTCTATGTACACAAAAGGAGGAGAAAATCGGAAGTTTTAATCAAAGCCTCAGTTCAGAAAGTGTATTTTTTATCATTAAGACTTGCCAAAATTATCAAGGAATGCTGGAAGTATGTGAGGTGAAACCCTTAACCCAAATCTGCATTCAAGAGAGCCACCAACTGCAAGTCTTCAGGCACTTCATTTCATGAAATCTCATGTTTCCTGTAATTGTTTACTGTGGAACCAAAAGTGGGAACTCCTTATTTCAAGACCCTCAGCTAGGCCTCAGCCTGCTTTTTTTTTTTTCCCCTGAATGTTCTGTCACGTTCACACAGACAGGTATAGATGAAAATGTTTTGGGGGAGGGACTTCAATACAAAAAGCAACAGAAATACACTTTTTCCATAGCTGGGGAATAAAAACAGCTTGACTTTATCTGTTCATTCCTATATTAGGGGCATTAGTTTACCTCAGCAACCATAAATATTCAGACAGATACTCTTACCAAAACTAGAGTCTGGATTGCAAGGTTAATGGAAGTTTGAAGTACTGTTGAAATTGCTGTCTAGGGAACTCTGTGCTTGACCTTGTTTTACACCATTATTCTTGTTGGACAAAACTATTGTGAAAACTGAGTTCTCAAGAGGCTTCTGTTTGTGCTGCTGACTGTGACCCTTGAGACAGGAGATCACAGGACCTTTTTATTTTTTTCTTAGTGATTTGTTCTTTTTCCTCTCAGTAGTCAGATGAGCGGGAAGGAAAACAAGATCTTAACTTTCTCTTATGGGAATCCATTCCAGTAAGAATAGTACTCTTTTTTTCAGGGATGGACCATATAATATGTTCTATAGCTACAGGTAGAGTTCAGATAAGCACTTTCTGGGCAACTACTTTCATTATAGATTTTTCTCTGGATCAATATAGCTTATATTGGATAAATCACAGCAGTTTTAGCCTTATCTTAAACAGAGTTTAAAACCTCCTCTAAATCCCTTATAAATGGTGCCTAATTTACCCTAATTTGTTCATACTATGAGCAAATCTTTTCTTGTTGGAGATCAGTTCTAAGTGCTCATTTTTCTGCTATATCATTTATAGAAAAATTTCACACGGTCTTTTACAAGCAGATGAGGTATTTTTTCTCTCTGTCTCTTATTAAATCTTACCTGACTAACATACTTTGTTAGACCATGTACAGGATTGAAAACAGAGATGAGAAGCTTTTGGGCGCAGAAGCTTTCTCAGGTCTGAAACGCCAAGGTTTTATTTTGAATTTGAAGGGGAACTTGCATGTCCTAAAGCTTATCTTCCAATATATTAGTGTGGTGAAAGATTTTTCTCTCCTTTTCCAGCCTTGCCTGACTCTGTCTTCATTTGCAGATCATCATATCTGCAGCAAATTAGTGATGCTTATTTGTCAGGCATAGTTACTGTGTGCAGCAGTTTACACAGCTTGTAGTGAGTGTTTAGCCTACAGTTGTTAAAGATTTATTCAACTGTATTGTTAAAAATTTACTCAATTCCTCACTTTCTAAAATTTTCTTCGACAGGGCCTGTCCTTCATATGTTGTCAGTCCCAAACACAGGGTGCCTATTTAAATCAACTCCTTGGGAGCATTATTCGACATTACTTTGGGCGATTTCTCCCTTCCTCCCCAACTGCGCCCGGTGCTGGACAGCATCCTCTGCTCACTGCTTTAGGCAGCTCCATCACAGCCCCCCAGCTGCTCCGTCTCCACAAGACCACTTTGCATGTCATAAGGTAAGGACCCGTGAAACACAACACACCACTTACTCAGGTTTCAGAGTCAGATTTCACAAATAGCTCATGAGCTCAGGCCTCCGCTTTTTTTCTCAGTTGATGGTGTTGGCTCCTAGAAGAGCCTGTGAGTTGCTGGACGGGGAGCATAGGACATTGTTTATATATCAGGAGAGTAAAATTGGAAAGATTTGTGAGGGACAAATTAAGGATAAAGGTCCTAGGCCATAACCAAAAATACTGCAGGAGGTCACATGCAAAGCGAGTCATTTTCTAGAAAAATTACACTCCAGTAAACATCGTGTGTGTGTGTGTCTCAGGCTGTATTTAGGGGCGCAGAGTTTTAATGCTTAGAGCTGCCACATCTACCTGTGCATGAGAGGCCTTGTTGCTCTGGAAGTGTCAGGGCATACATAGGTGTGCCAGCTGCCTGGGGGACATGGAAAACTGCCGGTGTGGGAAGAGGAAGACAGAGAGGCAGGGAAACGGTATTTTGTTCACAGCGCTGTTACCACTCGCATGATGTCAACAGCAGCTACAAATCTGTGTTCCTGCTGCAGAGAGGTTGGCACTTGGCTTTATGTACTGCAGAATAGTGAACAATCTGTACTTTTTGTCTGTGTTGGGAAAGGATTTAAACCCCCTCAAATACAGGCTTATATCCACATTAATTGGATCTTTATTTGTTAGAGTGGGTATACATGTTGATCAGAAAAAGGATGTTAATGCTGATCTTGGGTAAATTTGATAGGCAATCCTGTAAGTAAAGCCTGTATTATCACATATTAAAGGGAGTGAATTAAGATTTCACAATCTTAGTTCTGACATGTGTTTGTATACCCATCTTACTAAAGTATTTTTGAAAGTGTGCATGCATGTGTGTGCATGGGGGTTGAGAGTGGAAAGTTCTGATGGTGTAATGGCCCTTGGTGATTTTTAAGATATGAAACATTCCAAGTGATCTGAGAAGAATGTGTTAGAACTGAGCAGCACTCTGGTTTGCAAACTGCAGGGTAGTCTTGAGGCAGTCAAGGGGTCTGTACACAAATAGGTACAGTTTGCTCACCACGTTGCCATATGAAAGCAGTGAGTATATTGCTGCTGCAGAGAGGAAAGGGAACCACACTGCCAGGATTGTATTATGCAGGTCAGAGAGCTGTTCTAGTGGAAGAAGACACCAAAAAAATGGTGGGAAATTTTCAGAGTAATTAATGGGACAGAATATTTTGGAGTTGCAAATATTAAAGTAACATCACATGACACAAGAACTGTGGGTGTTACAGCTTTCATTTGCCAAGTCACACCAGAGCTCTGAAGCAGTGCAATGAAGTGCCCAGAGCTCTGAAAGCCAGATTTCATTTGAAAGTTGTAGAAGCACCCTTAGTGAGTTCCTAATAATGATGCTGGTTTTTAATTTATGCATTGCTCAGTCAACATATGTGCCTTGTTTGAGTAGATAATAGTACCTAATATTAAATATCTTAAAAGGTTTTTTTGAAGGTTCTGGGAGTGCTCTTGCTGGCTGATGAATAAATGCTGTGTTCTCTTTCACCTGTGAAACTTACTGTCTTCAGATTTCATTAATTTGTGGTGCCAAACCAACAGTAGTTCTTGTATTCTTTTGTGAAAAATGAACAAACCAAGGTGTTAAAATTGGAACACTCCATGTGTGTGATGTTAAAATTTGCTCTTGTTGCAGATCAACAGATCACCTTTTATCTTTGTGCCATATTTTATATTGGACCTATTTGTGTTAATTCTGACAGAGCAAAATCAGTCACTGGCTGTCCTGTTACAACATACTGTTGACAAAGTAACAGTACCAGTGTAACAGCATAGTGTTACCACAAGTATGTGTGAGTTAGTGAAAGCACATAAAGCTAAATAACATAATTAAGTAACAACTGTATTATGGATTTTGGTTTAGGATTTTAGAATCTTGAGTCCTTCATGTATTCAATTATATTATGAAGCTACCTTTGTATTTAACTTTTAATACTCACACTTGGGTTTTTAACTGTAATTATGATGGCTCTTATTTCTCACTCCTCTCTGAACAGAAGAGTCAGAAGACGTCACTGTCCTCTGACACACTGGGAGTCATTGCTATGACTAAGACAAATAGAAGCCGTTATCTGAGCCTAGATAAAGACAGAAATCTATGTAATAGGCCTCCTGCTGAAAGAGGTTATTCACAGTTATTTTAACGTATATGGTGCTTGCATTGCATGGAAAAAAACCCCAAGTCATAGACTTTGTTCTGGCTTGCTTTGTCTTCCCAGGGAAAACTACCTGCAGTTCAAAGGGCATGCTCCACCTCCTCGCCTGGCCTCCGTTCTTGCTTTCATTCTTGAAGTACTTCAGAGAACCCAGAGCACTGAACTGTGTGACATTGACTTGGTTCTCCCAGCTGTGTTGAAATGCTTGCTACTGGTTAATGAGCCGCAAGGTGAGCTGTTTGTTTGCTTTAAGTACATCTCTCCACACCTGCAAGATTTTTGGACTGCTGAGCATCTTTCATCCCAGTATTTAAGACCGTCAGAGGAGGTGAATAAAACAATCTGGTCAGCTAAACTGCAGGAGGCTTTTTATTTCATTAACTGGTCTGGGACTTCTGCCTCTCAGGCAGAGAAGTCCTGCCTCATTTAACTCTCTAATGAACTAATCAACTGATCAGGAATCTGAAGGCATTTCATTTTTCCCCATCCTTTCCATATAATCTCCTCCATTAGCAATTGTGGAAATTTTCTTCCACCTAAAGTTTTGAGATCAAATAAGACTAGTGTGTGTTCTCCCCATAGAGGCATTATAAATGGATTAAAAAGTAGCGTGTCGCTCTCTGAAGGTATCTTTGAGTCTTCTTTCTTCTTTTAGCATGCTTTGTTTTGTAGCAAGAACATCTTTATTTTTAGCTACTTAAAGAATAAAGCTCTCTTTTCACCCCACCATTGTATAGCGAAAATGTCTGATCTCAAAATTTCCATTTCTTGCTGCTAGAGAGGCATTAAGCAAAATTTGGATTCACCTCTGACTTCTCCTGGGAATTGTCTCTAATAAAGTACTTTTTGATTCTGGTCCGTAATAGTTTCAAGGACAAGGTACACTTACGAAATTGGCTCAATCATCACCAACTTTCTTCCCCCTTTTGCCATCATAGCCATATCTGCTAAAAGCTGAGTACCCACCTTGCAATGTGCTGGGGAATGAGCTGAAAGTCCTGTGCTGCTGTGGCCACCAGCTTCCTGCCTGCCTGACAGGGCTCTGCCACACCCTTCTAGAAAAGTCCTTGCAGCCCAGTTCCACCTTTGTAAAGGATGTGCTGTATCTTGCAACTTGGGTATTGACAAAATAGTGAGGGAGTTTGTTGGGTTTTTTTAGGTTTTTATCCCTTAAAAAAAGAGTTAGGATGCATTTCAGAACCATCTCCACCATTCAAAGTACAGAGTAGATCCACATAGCTCTGAGTAGGATATAATGTTATGACTACCCTTCTTTTGAATCAAATAGGAATGCTTAAAGAATATAAACAGAACTTAGATTTAAATAAAACCTCTATTTCCTCTAAATGTGTATCTCTGGGCTTTAACTTAAAAAGACCATAGTGTATTTAAAAATCTGTTTAAAGGATAACAGTGGTGAAAATAAGACTTTTGCATAAACCTGTGACTCATTCTGTTCTTTATAGCCAATCTAACTAACTGTGCTCTCACAATCATTTTGCTTGCATCAAAGAAAGACGAAACCCTTTTTCTTTTCCTCATGTAAAAATTTTTGTCTTGATGAAAGACATTCTCCAGATGGTCAGTTCAAGTGCTCTGTGTGAATCTTGTGATTTTTCTTTTGCAGTTAAAAAAATATCTACAGACATTGTACAATACATGGTAGAAGGCTGCCAAGCAGGGTCAGGAGGAGAACATGCCACCCAGCTGACTTCTGTATTTAGGTAACCAGAAAATATGCCAACTGGCAGCAAAGCTGCTGCAAGCCGATTGACAGCAAAAATGTTTTCTTAAAATAACTAATTATCCTAACACGCTGCATTGGTGCTTGTTTATGGTATTTTAGTAATGGTACTTTTGGCACTGGATTTCAACACAGCTTTGCCAAAAAGCCAGAGCATAAAAACAGAAGTGAGAGACATACCTGCTCTCTCATGGATGAGGTACAGTTGAGAGGCATACAGTAAGGAGGTGTGCTGCTCCTGTGATGGGAAAAACTCCTCAGGAATGCTGATGGTGCTGTGAAAGATGTGTGTGCCTAATTTGAAATGCAGCTAACCTTCACATAACAAGCTTAGCTTTTTTTATTTGATTTTGTGGCAATAATAGATTATTATAATGTAAATTGTCCTTATTTCATAGCTCTGCAAAATGAATCCTGTATCTTACATGGATACAGTAGAAGAGCTGCACGACCTGGCACCCAAAGACATTCTGCAGCCCTTAAGCCCTGCTGCTGTATTGGGCCAGGTCTAGGTGAAAGCCTCGAGAGATACTCACTGAAAAAAAGAATGGCTGTTTGTGGGAATGCCAGTTTGTATGTGATACATACATTTAATGGGATGTGTCCATCCCTAGGGTGTTAATTTTGATTTGAATGTAATCTGTGAGCTTTAAAAGCCTCAGATCCTCAGGATGGCAGATGGATGTGCTTCCATCCAGCGGTCTGCCCTGTTTAAGATCCAGTGGAGCTTTATAAAAAATGCCAGCTTTGTTTCTGCAAATTTGAACCCAAAACTCCTGTTTTGTTAGTCTTTTTATTACAATTATTATTTACTAAGTAAGAAATGTATGGTTTAGTTTTGCATTCACACACCTTACAAAGTAAAGTGCTCTGGAACAAGGCAGTCCTGGTGATACAGCAGCAGAACCTGCCAAATTACTTGAAAATAAACGTGTGGAATTTTTAGCATTAGGCTTCAAAAGCATGGCTTTGTTTAGAGAAGGTATTCCAGGTAGAGTATTCCCGTGTAACAATATAAAAATTGCTATGCAGCCAGATTGCTTGTTCTGATTAGACTCTTCAGTTGTTTTTGGCATGTTCTCTGCATCTAGTTTTGACCCTGCATTAAATGCCTCTGTATCTCCCTCAGGCAGTTTATCCAGGACTACACTGCAGTCTATGATCACCGTGTTTTCAGCATACTGGAAACAGTGGCAGTCTTGAATCAGACTTTAGTCACCAACCTGATTCCCACAATCACGCAGTCTCTCAAGGACTGGGAGCACAAACAAGGCCTTGGAAGAAACGCTGCACAGAGGTTTGATTTTCATTTAATATTAGTTTCTGACAATGAATAGTAGATGTTTATTCTGTTGAAAGAAAGCAGTGTTAAGACAGTAGCCCAGACACTCAAAACTGAGTGATTTTTAAGTGTGTTCAGGCAGAAATCTCCCTTAACTCAAGTCTTTCATGGTTTTAAGCCATCTATATTTGCTAAGTATTTCCAGAGATGTTTTGATACTAGGGCCCACAGACCAGAGTAGCATTTATGTGAAGCCAGGTTGTGTCTATGCTGTATGTTACAAAACAGAATTAAGAATTCCTTACCTAGAGAATTTTCCTATTAGTCCCTGTTTTAGAGGACTTTATGGGTCATATGTAAAATTGTAGTATAATCAGGTATGATCTGAGATGCTTGGAAAAGAAATATCCCCAACTTAGTATCAAGAGCTCTCTCATAATCTAAACTTAGAAGAGTTGTGGGTGTCCAGGAAAGGCTGGCTCTGATAGGCACAGCAGGCTCACACTTCCTCCGTTTGCCCTCCAAGAACTTAGGACAGAAATATCTGACATGTGAATCCATCTGGCATTAGGAGGAAATGGGACATGAGGGGAGCAACTCTGCAGGGATGTTGGTGTCTCTGGGTGCAGATGCAGCACTGACCTTTCAGCATCAATGGAATTGCTGTTACAAAACTCCTGGAAGCTGTGCCTCGTGTGGCACCTGAGCCAAAAGTGCTCCTTCTGTTAGTGCTGCTCACTGGAATGCTGCCTGTGACTCTCCTGCAGTCTGGGCAAGGAACTGGCCTCAGTGTTTGCATTACTGCACATCCTGGGACTACTCAAAGGGGAGGATCCACTCATGCCTCATGCTGGGAAAGTTTTGAGGTGTGCCAACAGGGCCTGGGCTACAAAAACTCCAAAAGACAGAGTTATACAAGAATAACTCATGAGACACTAAAGGGTGCTCACAGGGTATTAATCTTCCATTTAATGAAAGATGTATTTAATTCATTTGTAATCATATTAATCACTTTTTGTTATCCACTACCAAAAACTGCATTTGGTTTTATTTAAGAGAGTTTGCCCAGGGTCAGCCTGATGTACTGTTATATGCATGATTTCCACATGACCTGTTTTTCATCCTTTGATAATGTGTTTCATAGCTAAAATTTTTGCTTAGTTTTTCTTTTGCTAAACACTGTTAATATGGTAACATTTATCACATTATCTACAAAATACTGAAAGCATGCAGGTTGTTTGAGCTTCCTGAAGTACATGCTTGGAGATTACTGAAGAGTTACATTTCCTTATCCTCATGACTTAAAACCACATATATAATCTATTTTGTTGTTAATGTTTTCTATTAGTAATCTGTATTTAGAATGTGCTCCATTACCCAGCAGCCTGAGGTGATCCATGAGCATTTTATTGTAAGAACACTAATTTTCTTTCTTCAAGAACACCTGATTTTCTCTCTTCAGTCCCAGACTCTAAATAAGATTATATTAACATATTCAGTGCAATTACTATAGACATTAAAGTGCGAAAGAAGTAAGGTTCAGAAGTTGCATTAAATACTTATAGTGGTTATGTCCAGTGTTATTGCAAGGAACTAGTATGAAAACTGCAGTTTCGTTTGCTCAAGTTAATATTTCATGACAAAACCAGATAATTAGAAAAGACCTAAATGTCAGAGGCAGTACTTTTACAATAATTTTACATTGTCTGTGTTGGGGAGAGTATTGGAATGAACTTAAGGTGAAAAGTTTCATCAACACATATGCACTCTTTTGGAAAATCCAGTTGAGTGACACCTCCCTTCTGAATTCCAGGTTTATTTTAAAACAGTCACTGTCTTTGGTTGAGGAAGGTGGTCTAAATTTGGGTCAGTCCTGGGCTGCACCCAAGTGCAAGGGGCTTACATCACTATGCTGTGGTGAGAGTCACAGGGATTGCTTAAGCAGAAGTGAGAGACCAAACATCATCAAGTCTGAATGCTAATATCATCTAGGCCTTAAAAACTCCGTGTTTTAAAATGAGGAACTTGTATTTCACAACAGTTTACTAAACAAGTAGGCTTCTAAGCATCTCCACTACACTTCTAGCCATAAACAGTGCAGTCCTTATTCTTCTTCTGATCCAGTCATGTTAAAGAGTCACAGCAAGCAAAGCACTTGAGTAGGTGGGGGGAAGTTACCATGTTTTAATACCCCAGTATTTAAACAATGTGGTTGGGAATTACACACTTCTATTCCTAGGATGTGTGAGATTGTTAAAGTAACACATTACATGTTTTGATTTCTTTTTTCTTTTTTTTTCCCCCAACAGAGAAACCTATAAGAGACTCTTAGCTCACCTTGCAGAGGCTGGACAAAAGGAGATACAAAAACTGGAAAATGAGACAGATCAGTAGTGTGCTTGTGATTAATCCTTTCCTCTTGGACATTGACATTGCTGGTACCTAAAACTACAGACTATGACACACTAGACAATTTCCTTATCTTTACAATGGAAATATGTGTATCAATTTTTGTGGCTGTTTTTCCCCTCAATTTGTGTATTTTAAAAAAATCGGTGGTATTTTAATATTGTCATGCATTTGAAGATTAACTCTATATCCTGTTGAGTAGCATTGGAAAGATTGAAAGCTAATTTATTACATATTCAAATATCTATATGAACAGATGTACTGAAACATACAAGACAAGATTTCAAAGAATTTCACAACTTAGTTCACCTTAAATGAGACCTGTCCCTCTTAGTAGTGTACTTTTGAAAATCATAATCTTGTAATTGTAATTTCTATTTATTATTTTAGTAGAATGAGAAAAATGTGTGTTTTCTTGTACTCAACTTGTTGAATGCAGTGCATTCACTAGGAGTTTCTGCCAGTGTGATAAAGCTTGTGTTAAGAAAGAGCATTTTTTAATATGTTTATGTTGCACAAAATGTATATAGCTGTCTTTAACTTCCACCTTTATTAAAACATTTCAGTATTTCGTATTCCATTGTAAAACCTCTCTGCTTTCTTTGTTGGCAATATAAGAAAATGCAGATTCAGATTTCCTGTCCCCTTCCTTTTAAATGCTATGTTCTTAAAATTGACCCATAATTTCCAGGGGTCCCAGTGATCTTTAATTAGTCATGACATTATTAGTTATCCACTTAGACTAGGTGTGAAAGGTGTAAGGGAAAAAGAAGAGAGGACAGACTTCTAATTAAAATAGGCATCATTTGATGATAGGCTCCTAATTATTCCTGTTTGCCGGGGCAGTTGGATCTTTCAAATATTTTGCTATGTTATGGGTCTTTCCAGGGTGGATCTAGCTCTGTAACTTTTTCTACCTTTTTTTTTTTTCTAAAGTGCTCAGGAAACTTTCATTAATGGCTGTGGTATCTACACTTTTCACTTCCCTCAATAATCTGAAGCTTTCTCAAAATTTCTGAAACTACTTACTGGACTTCAGAGTAGGTTTGCCCTTAATGGCAACACCAGCGAACAGGCTCTTACTTTTAAAGTTACTCACATTTTAATTTTACAAAGTTAACAGGAAGGAAAAATTATTTTTGTGTCTAATAGCTCCACAAAAATCCCTAAAGCTTCCCTTTCGTTACAGTAATCTTATCAAGTCAAACTAGATAATCTTCCTGCCTAAATCAGCTATCGGTACTTCAGATAATGCAGTAACTAAAAGCCTCTTTAGGCTACTTAATAGTGCAGAACATGGAGGTTCTTTTCATTATGAAAGTGACTTATTGAACTTGCATTGTAGCTTCTCGTAAGCTTATGTACCTGGGGAGTTTTATTCATCCCAGGAGGATTCTGCATCTGAAAAGCTTTAAAAAAAAAAAACAACCACACCCATCTCCAAGAGAAATTGAGATGCCTTCAAAATTTGAGTCCTACCACACAGTAGATCCCAGAACACGTCTGATGGTAGTATTAATTCCTGAAAGTAAAAACTGTGATTTTAAAGGACAGAACAGATATTACAATGAAGCACTTAATGATGTGTTTAGTAGGTTATTAAAGACATATTTAATACTATCTGTAGTGGTTGGAAGTTTTGGAAAAAGCAACCGGACTTCATGTAAATGCACAGCAGCTCCTGACACTTGAGAAATTAATTTAAACAGTTTTTAAATTATCATTCTTCTCTGTCACAAAGTTAATGCAAACAGAAATAAGGCATTTTGCATCACAGTCATCAACCACTGCCAAATGGGTGATCTGGCTGGGTCTGTTTATTTGATATGGACATTTGCAGATGTGACTGATAGTTCCAATAATATTAATGAGAGGTAGACTTGCAGAGTGCACTAGTCTATGCTGACCTACCAAGCATACACCAAAACAGTAGTCCAAAACCAGTTAGGGGGAGCAAATAAAATCCTGATTTTAACTAAAATACAGAAAAAAACCTAAAAGAAAAATATATATATATACATTACGTCTTGTTAGATGCTGTCTGTATAAAGGCTGCTTAAGACAATAAAAATTATTTAAATTAAACTGTTTTATATTATTTTACATTGAACAGTTTGGTTTAAGATATCTAGAAGAATTATGAGGATGGTGAAACACTGGGACAGGTTGCTCAGAGAGGTGGTAGACACCCCATCCCTGGAAACATTGAAGCTCAGGTAAGATGAGGCTCTAAGCAACCTCACTCAGTTGAAGATTGCTACTTATTGTAGGGGCATTTTACTTATAAGATGGTAAGGGCATGTCCCAGTATGTAGTCTAAAAATAAGTTTGCACAGATGGACACTTCCTGCAGCTGTAACTTCCACAACTGATGATAAAAAGATCCTGAAAATAAAACTGTAGCTGGAGTACCTAATTCAGAGGAATTTTATCATTCAAACCCATCTATATAATGAAAAGTTGGTGGTATTAAGCTATTTTGAATGTTGTGATGGTTTAAACCCAGCCAGCAGCCAAGCCCCCATACAGTTGCTCCCCCACCAGTGGGAGCTGAGAGAGAATTGGAAGGGTAAAAGGTAGAAAGCTCCTGGGTTGAGACAAAGACAGTTTAATGGGGAAGGCAAAAGCCATAAATAGGGAAGGCACACAAATAAAGCAAAACAAGGAATAAATCCAGGCAGGTGTTCAGCCATTTCCAGGACAGCAGGCCCCCATTACATGTAACAGTGTAGCTTGTAACATGGGAAGACCAATTCCATCCCTCCAAATGTCCCCCACTTTATATACTAAGCATGATACCACATGATCTGGAATATCCCTTTGGTCAGTTGGGGTCACCTGTCCCAGCTGTGTCTCTTCCCAAGCACCCCCAGCCCCCTCCCCAGTGTGGCAGTACAAGAAGCAGAAAAGGCCTTGGCTTTGCGTAAGCCCTGTTTAGGAATAACAAAAATATCCCTGTATTAGCAACCCTGTGTTCAGCACAAATCCTAAGTCCCATACCAGCCGCTGTGAAGAAAATGAACTACACCCCTGCCAAAACTAGCAGACATCTTAATTACTTATAACTATAGAATCACAGTCAGTGGAGTTTTAACTGAATTTTTAATTTCAGTATGCTTTTTCTTGCCCTAAGCCCGGTCTGTGACCAGAGTGTCCTTTTGTTTGGCAGTGCTAATACTGGTGACAGAAGACCTGTCTGAAATAGAGCCATCATAAGCCTTGCTAGAATTTTCCACACTGATCTCCTTGGCCAGAAGACTGTTCCAGGATATGAGGACTATGTGTTCATATATATACTAAGCACCCTCTCTTTCTGCAGTGTATAGAACTGAGATCTAAATAGACAGTATTTATTCTTTGTATTTTCCCTATTCCAGAATTCAGGATACCAATCACCTCTGATCCATTATCATCCTCGTGATATGAAAGACATGTCCAGCACATGATGAACAATGGCAGGCAGAGGGAAATCTGGCTTATCTTCCCTTAGTAACCCTAACAAGATAACATGAAAAAAAAATACCTTCTATTCAGGATTCAGTGTGACTTCCATTAGTCTCACAAAGCTGTCCCTCTGTTTCATAAGAATTTTGCATTTATTGTTATTGAAGAGCAGAAACATTTAAATTTCTCTTTGCTTTCATTTTCAATGAAAAAAAGGGGTAGTACTTGTTTCGATAAAAAAGAGCTGCTGAAATAGAAAAATTCACACCTTTTATGCTGGAATAGAGCAGCAGACCTATGGAAAGAATAAGATCCTGTGTTATCTGTTATAATTTAACAGAAGAGGAGCTGCCAGTAGCATAACCTGCTTGGTCATCTAAGGAACTTTGATAATTCTGCACTTAAATGCAATGTATTTCCCTCAGGAAACACAAAAGAGGTTTTACTGCACTCTGGTTTTCCTTTTCAGTAGCTTCTTGAGAATTATGTATGCAATGGGTATTTTCAGTTTAATCATATTTTAGAATTTTTAACTATTACTTAAAACTCAAATTCAGTGTAATCAGCCCATCTGTTAGCAAGGGTTATAAAATTATGTTGAAGACTAAAAATCTGATGCAGTGTCAATATGTCCTAGCATAATTAAACTTGTTTTATGATGAATGACTAGGATATGGCTTTTGTCTACTTGAGCAGCTTTTAAGTGGTAAATGTTTTGCAAGCTTGATGAACAAAGTGCAAAGGTATGTAGAGAACAACAAAAAAATTGTAAAAGCTCAGATCCTCTATTCATAGATGTGGTATCTTTACAGGCCTTTGGAAATGCCAGCAGAGTAATTCCACATTACAGTGAAATTCACTGCATTTTTCAGTCCATCAAACACTATCTTGGCTCTACCCTTCTCCTTGCAGAATGACACTAAAACAGGCATTAAAAATGCAAATTTGCTAAATTCATTATTTGTTTTAGAAAGGCCCAGCATGACCTGCATAGGCACTGGTGGAAAAATTAGCACAGCATTTGCTCACATGAATTGAGGGTATTGCTAAAAATACTTACTCTGTTCTTCAGTACTTGAAGCATTGCAACATTAACATTTTAAGCATTTTAATTCTGGCATTACTGTGAAACTGCTATATATAATCATCTCTATTGGAAAACCATTCTTTATGTGGACACTATCCCTTTATAATGTGTCCG
>VZTR01006148.1:1649-30804 GCA_013400775.1 Chaetops frenatus | reverse complement strand
GCAACTCATTTTGCAAAAATAGAACTGCCTAAGTCCTTTCTACACAATCTATGTGCTAAACTTCCTGCAGTCTTCCTCCCCTACAAACTCTGCCTGCAGATGAAGTGTTTTAACCTTGCCCTGTTAATTTATTCTACATTCTAATTTTCAATAAACAGATGCCGCCTCTTTTCGCGCTTGTTTCCACATTGTTCCACATTCTGCCTGGGTTGTTTCTGCATGTGTGAATATTCAATTATCTGTTTCTCCACGATTCTGCAACTGATGTACTAAATGTCTGTACAGGTTTGGGGGAGGGTAACTGGGGAAGGCAAAATTTTGATGAAAAAGAGTTACAGAAGTTTCAGCTCTTCTAGGAGTCAGGAACTTGGCTCAAAAGCTGCTAAACTAAGAAGAAAATCATAAGACACAAATAGAAATTGAAGGATTACAAAAACATTACTGTACAGAAGCAGAACTGCTGTACACTGGCTCACAACATGTGTTTCTTTAGTCAGCACTTGGGTGTGAAATGCTCAAGAGACACCGAAGTGGCAGAAGAGGCTGCTGGTGCTGCTGCTGCTTGTGAAAATTGGGTACTTTTTGGATTAAAAGCACAAAGCAGCTGATTAGCTTGTGGTTATTTACAGCTAAGAAGTGATAACACATTTTAGGACTCAAAGGTAAAGTATATATACTTCAAAGTATTTACTTTGATTAAAGCTATATAAGGGATAGAGTATTACTTTTTATGGGAGTGGCCTGAAAAAGTTCAGAGAACAGCTCTTCAGTACAGCTCTTCAAGACCTTGTGGCCCAAAAGTCTTATCTGCAGATATAAACAGCCTTAAAGTGTAAATCTAGAGAGTTAAGGGCACAGAATTGCATTCTTTTCCAAATGAGCAATTCTGTGACTGCTGCTGTATTATCCATTGGTAAGAACACCTCTTTCCCTGAAGCAGTAGTAGTTATCACTGGTTGCAACCTGTCCCCTTAACTTGCACACTCCCAGCTGGATAAATGACTCGTGTTGGCATCTGCTCTCACACTGTGAAGATCAGACTCTGGCAACAGAACAAGCATGGAAATTATATTCTTGTTCTGGACAGCTTTAAGGCTGTGGAAAAACTGAGCTAAACTGCCTGTCAGAGGCATGTGCCAAAACCAGCAGGCTAGGTAGGGACGAAGTTGGGTTCAGAGTTCTATGTTTGACAAAAATGGTACAAAATTTAGAACATCAGAGGTGGATCTGGAGGTCACGGACAGGATTCTGCAACCATGGCAGTTTCAGAAGCCAGAAACAGTCAATGGAAGAGTGGCAGAACAAGGACACAGGGGTTCAGAAACTTCACCTCACCAGGCAGCCTTTGCAGGAGTCCTGCACAGCTGCAGGTGGCAGGAGAAGCCAGCCTTGCTCTCCTTCCAGTTGAGACCTCTCAGCCACAGCAGGGTGCTCTCTGTCTGCTCTTGGATCCACACTGTTCCCTTTTCTTACCTGGCAATAATTAACTGGGTTTTGCTCATCTGGCAAGGGGCAAATGACTATGAGGCATTTTCTGATTTCAGGTGCAGCAAAGCACCCTCCATCTGCCCTCTAAGTCCTGCAACAAAAGCAAAAAGACCCAGATAGGAAAGTGTGACACAAAAACTTAAATGACTAAGAGGTTGCTGTGAAAGACCTCTGTAATCAGTGGAGCATGATGATTAAGAGCCAGAGCAGGATCCTGACACTAACAGGAGCATATGTGTTGTCCTGAGGCTCTGTGGCAGAGGTACCCCTAACCAATATAATGCAATTGCACAGCTGTTTAAAACTGCCATTCACAGTGAAGACAATTGGTGACAACAACCGGAGCAGTAAAAGTGTCTAAAGGGCAGAACAAACATGATAAATAACTTTCTTTCCTTTCAGACCTCGAACCAGGAGGCACATGCTGCTTTGCATAAGGAAGCTGCCCTCCTCTGCTTCTCAAACCCAGGCCGCTGCTGCCACTTTCTGCCACTGCTCAGCAGTCGTTCTCATCCTTCCTAATCCCTCCCCTTGCTCTCCAGAAGCAGCAGTTTAGAAATTATTCCACAGCTACAGCTGTGGTAAGCTATGAGACCTAGGAATAAAAGCCTCCAAACTAAGCTGAGACATAAAAAATGCATTTTGCAGAATTGTCCAGCAGTGCCCTGGGCTTTACAAGCAGGAAGTGTCAGTCCTGCCCCCAAAACAAAAGGTGATCACTCACCTGGTGTGGTACCTCCGGGATGAGACTCAAAGCCCCTGCACACGTTTTGATTATTTTAGCTAACTTCCTCTTGAAAATGAGACATTTTGTGTACTTTGTGTACTCTTTTAGTGTCCCTGAAAGCCCCACCTACGTCAAAGTTTGAATTACAGCCTGGCTGTAAATGGCGTGTTCAGAGAGCTGTCCCTTGCATGCAGATTTCCAGGCGATCAAACAAATTAAAACAAGAAACTAAAAATGTCTTGATGCAGAGCCTGTCCAGCTCTCATGCAGCATAGAGAAAAGTTCTGCCTGGATATAGGCGTGCTTGGTGCACAGAGGGAGATGGTGTTAACAACTCGAGTCAGTGTGCCAGGCAAAGACTTTGCAGCTGCAGCTCTGCTCAAGGCAACAAGAGTGTGAAAGCTCAGCAAAAAAAAAGAAAACAAAAACAAAAAACAAACAAAACAAAAAAAAACATTCTAACCAGATAACTATGGAAAAGGAAAGGTCATGTTCCACCAGTACAGTGCCCAGCAGGAGACAGAAATGATAATAAAGTTGCCTCCCTGTAACCAGACCCTTAAAAGATGGTATTGATTATAAAGCACTGCTCACTGGACAAAATCAAACCTGTTCCCATCCAGCAGGCACGGGCTACTGCCACAGGATATTCCACATGTGGCATTAGCAGGAACTTGATAGGTCTGCTCAGGCAGCACAGTGGCAGGGAGCTGATCAGTAGGTAAGGCAGACAAGTTCAGACTATCCATAAATCAGAAATAGAGATTTAATTACATGCTTGATTAATATTTACAAACATTGACATTTTTGTTCAATATGTAAATAAAACACAGAGATAAGAGACAGGGGCTGCAGTAGCCAAGCAAAGCCAAAATATACCAGGTTAGAGTATTTGCTGTGAGCTGGCAGATGCCTGGAAAATGGGATGGATACACACTATATAAACTGAAAGAATAAATAAATAAATATTGACATTGTTCTACACCTGTTTAGCCTCTGGAGACCAGTGATTCGTGGGACCATATGTCGGACAAAATTAGACTGTTCATTGATAATTGTAAATGTGGTGACCCCTTGCAAACTGGATATTAAAAATATTAAGTAAATGGCACATTTTAATTATACAGTAAAGAGGCTGATCTCCACCATTAAAAGACTGCAGCTGTCAGGAAGAATTGATCATATGACAGAAGGTAACATTTATTTGGTAGTAGACCTTGGTAAATGACATCCCAAACAATCTTTAGATTCTCAGACAAACAAATTCAGTTCAGACTTGAGTTTAACCAGGAGGCTTCATTTTCTTTGCCTTTCAGCTGAGACAATTTTTATCTGTTCCTCATATCCTATAGGGCTTGTTTGTTTTTTTCTTTGAGTTTTAATCTGTTTTGAAGTATTTAAATTTCAAATGAAGTATTATTAAATGAGAAACTATAAACGATGGAGTTCAGAATTGGAAGTCAACACACTTGTTATTCTTTTTGCCAAAGGTATCAAGTAAGTTGCATAATTAGCACAGTATTATATCATCTTTGTCAACATAAGCAGAGTTTTTGTATTGTCTTTGAAAGCGCCACTGGTGAACAATTGAATGTGCAGACTCCAAAGAGCAGCAGCCCAGGAAGAGCTGAGAGCATCCACAATGCCTGACAATGTTGCATAAAGAAATGAAGAAGACACGTAGCAAGTAGTCACCAGCAGAAACGCACAACGCTCTCCTGTATCTTGCTTCTACACCTGGGGCTGAGGAGAGAAACCACACACAGGCTTTGTAGCTTCCTTCCTGCCTGCTGTGATCCGACTTTAAGACAAATGTGTGATGGTAAAGCAGCAGCCCAAGTGGATTGATTCTTCTCCCGGGCCCAGAGAAACCCTTGCACACACAGGGTTTGATGTCTTCCCCCTCCACTTCTGATTCTGTGAAGGGCAAGGAATGTGTCACATTGTGCCGATCCTGTGGTGAGGCACTTGCAGAGTCTGAAGGTTGGGACATGTGAAATAGGGAGCTGGGAGAAAGCAGGCTGCTATTCCATTGGAAGCGAAGGGGAGTGTAGGCCCATAGAATACCTCTTCCTTCCCCTCCTTGCTAACATCCAGCACCTGCATGGCAAAGCATACAAAATATTTTCGGGATCACCAAAGAAAGCTGGAACAAATTTACTGGCACCCACCTCATGTATTTACTACTAACCCCAGCGGAAAGGTAGTTTCAGATAATTTTTAGATTATTTATGGATCTGGTGATCCATTTGCTGTTCTCATCACCCAAACCAAAACCTGAGTGCTCAGGCACTCAGGAGCAAAGAGTGCCACTAGATCCTGCTTCCTGGCAGGAGAATGTGCAGCCATGCAAGTGGGTTACCCTGCACAGAAGGGCTCCTGTTAGCACAGAACACAAATCATTTGTGAGCTCCAAGGAATATAGGGAGGCACAGAAATTCTATGGAAGATGGGAATGCCAAATAAGTGACTGACTTAAAGTAAGTAAAGGTATTTGAAAAAAGTGAAATTTTTTCTTCCAAAGGAGAGAGCAACCTCGGTTTTCCTCAATTGGAAGATAAAAGGGCTAGTTTTGCTGGTTAAAGCCAGGCACACTGCCAACAGATGAGGAGGGACAGCACACACAGCTCTGCCAAATCACTCATTATATTTCTATTCCCTTTTATGTGGGGACTGTGTCAGGCAGACTGCCAGTTCACGACCAGTCGGGGGATGTGGACAAATGTCCATTTAAGAAAGCAAGATCCCAGGATTATTTTTGCTTGTCACTAAGCCATATTTAAACCCAGGTGCAATACTGCAAAGTACCTGTTGATTATAAACGAACCCACCAGTGGAGCACAGCTGCTACCTCTATACTATCTAAGCATTACATCAGCTATATCCAAGCCAGCCTGAATGACTTTTTCCAATAAGTTTTTAGGCATGGTATCCAACAACTTGCTAAAACACAATTATACTAATAAGCAGAACATATTTTTATCTGTTTATCTTGCATGATCTACTCTTTACAAGTTCATGCTACTAAGTGTTCAATACAAGACCCGCAGCTTGGCACCCTAATATACTCCCTTCTTATGCTAAGCCTAACTTTAGTCTTACGGGACAGTTTGGAGGTGAATTTCCAAAATCCAAAAAGTTGGAAGCTAATAAAAATATTGTTTATCAGCAAAAGTGCAGAAACTGAGATATAAACAAGAGTTTCTGTCCTTAACTGCCCAGCTGGTCACAAAGCAATGGCTGTGATGCAGAACTGCTTCACTTAGAAACATGCAGAAAGATAAGAATTCCTAATTTCTGGACCGAAATATCTGAAAGCCATGAATCTGCAGGTGAGCTGCTTTTATAAAAGATGGGAGAGCAGAAGAGTTTGTAGCACAACATATTGCCTGGAGCAGAGATCAAAAAACTTCCATTGAAGCTTTAAAGCAGTAAGCAGTAGGGAAGGTCACAGGCTGACTGCACTTGGTCAACGAACAACTCATTAACTCTGGCTGCCCTTCAGAAACACAACTTGGAAAGAAAAGAAAAATCCCAATATGGGCTGAAAAATTCTTAGCCCCATCGTGCATTTTGGCAACCCTTTTAATTTTGAACTTGATTGTGTAACCAGTGAATATATACACATTATTTTATCCAGACCTTGCCAAAGGAAAGACAATTCAACCCTGGTTTACTGGAATATCTCAGAGGAATTGCATCTATTGGCTCATCTGGATATACTTTTAATATCTACAGTATTTTCTCTCTGTTTATGCAGGTTCAGCCACTGCATAAGAAATATCCTTAATCTCTCCACTTCACATGTATTTTCCTATTTTAATAACAACTGTGCAAAACTTATCCTTGCAAAATTATTGGAAAAGGCTTTAAAAGAAACCTAAATCGCTCACCTGGATACATGCCAAAGGCTCATTTGTCCAAATTGAATAGCCACCAACTAAATATATTCTACCGTTGTGGACAGCAACTCCAGACTCATTTTGACCTAAAGCAAAGAAGGAAATAGAAACCACTTTCAGTGTTTAATTAACCCTTCTAACACCGAGTGCTGGAGCTCTGTAATGGGATGCAAACACTCCTGGCAGTAACTTGACTGTTTCAGAATTCCCAACATGTTGGAGCGAAGGTGAGGTGTGGGGGTAGTTCCCTGCTCTCTGCAGGAGCCCCGCCTGGTGCTCCCAGAGATAGCCCAGATGAGCAACACTGTGCCTGTGCAGGGGACCATCTGCTCCCTCCTCACCTGTGTCACAGGTGACAGGCACGGTCCCCACCTGCCCCTCAGCCTCCATCAGACACCAACATCCAAACAGCCACAGAGGCTGAGAGCACCGAGTGCCCCTCAGGTGCTGCCCACAGCTGTTCAGCCCCGCTCCTCAGGTAGGGGTACGGAGAGCACTGCAGGAGCTGCCGCGCACGTCCATCCCCACAGCAACTGTCTCCCAGCAAGTCTGGAAGTTTTGAAGGAAAGATACAGTCTTAAAATAATCTGCACTACGCAGTTCACCAGGAGCATTTACTCCCAGTTGCACTGACAGAAAGAAAGGCTCAGACAGCTTCTTAAGGGGCAGGTTGAGAGGAGGCTGCCTCACAGCATTTAGCGGGACAGGGTCAGCCCCAGAATGAGGAGGGTGCCTGCAGTGCAAGGGTTTTGCAGCTGCAAATCAGATGGCATCCTTGTCAAAGGCTGTCAGTTCCTCCAGATAATAAAAAACATAACTAGCAAGCAAAAGACACATGAAAAACTAGTTCTGTTTGACCACATGTAATTCCTTTTTAATCTATGCCCCTCTCCCTAGTGTCCATCAAGTACTGTGGTGGCCTGACTTGGAAACCAAGCAAACCTACTGTTGGTGCTTCTCTAAGAATGTGTCACATGCCTGTCGGGAAGCGTGGCCAGCAGGTTGGGGGAGGTGATTCTGCCCCTCTACTCCACTCTGGTGAGACCCTCATCTGGAGTGCTCTGGGGACCTCACTACAGGAAGGACAGGGACCTGTTGGAGCAAGTCCAGAGGAGGCCACTAAGTTGATTAGAGAGATGGAGCACCTGTCCTGTAATGAAAGGCTGAGAGAACTGGGGTCTGTTCAGCCTGAAGAAGAGAAGGCTTCAGTGTGACCTAATTGTGGCCTTTTGGTGCCAACACAGAGCCGATCAGAAAGACAGAGAGGAGCTATTTACAAGGGCATGTAGTGACAGGACAATCAAGGCTTCAAGCTGGAAGTGAGCAGGTTTAGATTAGACATTAGGAAGAAGGTCTTTACTGTGAGGGTGGTGAGGCTGCCCACAGACATTACGGATGACCAATCCCAGGAGTGTTCAAGGTTGGATGGGGCTTAGAGCCACCTAGGTCTAGTGGGAGGTGTCCCTGCCCATGGGTTGGAACTAGGCAATCTTTCAGGTCCCTTCCAACCCAAACCATTCTATGATTTTACATCTCTCCCTGGGATTCAAGGGAATACTACATCTGGGAATTGATTCAGGTGAAGGTGAACTTTTGTGGAGTGGGTGGCAGGGACAGTGAACTTGCAGTGCTTTGCAAGTTCCAGATATAACCGTTCTTCCTAGTAAGTGAAGAAGAACTTTATATATTATGTAGTTAACTCAGTGCTCAATTCACTTCTGACTGCGTGGAATTCCAACAAGGACACTTCCTTTTGGGTAATTTATCAAGAAGATACTGTTTAGAAATAAGCAAGAGTTAACAGATTTCAGTAAAAGCTTTGCCCCATAATGCCAGCAGAAACCACTAAAAAACAATGTTATCATGGTAAAGACACATCAGTCTCTTGTACACTCAAACAGGAGCTAGACCAATACCACAGGCAAGCTTTTGGAGAATTAAAAATAATTAAATTATTATTTATATAATAAATAATACTGGTAATATTATGACAAATTATTTTTGACTGCTTAATTAAATGAAATTCATCTGCACCTTCTTCAAAATTTAATGTACAACGTGCTAAAACAAATCTTTTGTAGATCACTGAATGCCAGAACTGTAATCAAAAGTGTCTCCTTGGCTAACAGCGGTCCCTAAATTGGAAGCATTTGTAGCAAAGCAATGGAGTTCCACATACTAAAGGCACCTAAAGGGAAAAGATGTTCCAGTTCAGCAGTAGTGAGCCCCCCTTTTGTACACTGCTCACCTGTCAGCATGTTGAAGCTGCAGCGGGTCCACTGGTCAGCGTCTATGCTGTAGGAGTCTATGTGACGGACCAGGATGCGGTCGTTGTTGTAGTCGAGGTCATTCCCTCCCAACACGTAGAGCTTCCTTTGGACAGCAGCCATGGAGTGGTACACCCTCCTCTGCAGCATCGGGCTACGGCTTAACCACTTATTCTGGAAAGAGACAGAGCTTGTCTCAGCACTGCTCCACTGCTCAAAGACACACCTGTAACGGCAGTGCAATAAACAGTAGCACAGTAGTGGTTTCTTCTTACCCTTGGTCAGGAATCACAAGTGCGTATACTTGTTCTGTTCATATGCTAGACATGTGTGTTGGTTATAACACTGACTAAGGATGCTGGACTTTTGACACATGGTTCACAGTTCTCACATTAAAGTTCATTAATTTAATGGCATTTCTTGTTGTGATTTTTTTTTGTCTTGTCTAGCTCATCAGGTTTCAAAGGTCTTTTTTTTTCTTTATAGCTCAGTAGCAAATTCTCCTTAAACCAGACTATTAGATATATCCTTTGTATACAGTGCTAAAATTATCTGTACCAATGAGCTCTGTTATGAGAGAAGAGAGATTCTTTGCCTTTCATTATTCAGAAGCTTATTTGATCTTATCCTTGGGGAATGAAGCAACAGGAAAAATAATTTCCTAAAGAATCTTCTCAAATGATTCATGTATTTGGTTTAATGTCAATCCCTTTATTTGTGGGAATTTACAAAGTTACAACCTTTTGCATATTTTTCTTACTCATTAACGATATTCAAGAATTTTACCTGTTTAGGGGAGAAGCAGGAAGACATGGAAAACAAGGAATTAAAGCAGAGTATTTTATACCTGAGAAAACAATTGCTCCTGCTATGCCTACCAAATCAAGCAACCTGGGAACGGGTAAGATTAATTTAAGTGGAGGAAGTTAAAAATCTCTGAGGAAATTTTTGTGATACATGTGCAGCAACTCGAAGCCTCTAAGCCTTCTGCCTTTTAACCTCCACAATATATAGCTATACATTTCAACGTGTAATAGTTGAATATTAGGCATTAATGTTGGCATTAGTAGTCCAGTCTCTTAACACCAGGCTATAGACACCATCTGCTTTGCAAAGCCTGCCTGCATCCCCTGATTATATCTTTAGCTTCCTCCACTGCAGTGCCTGCCAGGTGAGCCTCAAAGCGCTGCAAAGGCAGCGCGGCAGAGGGGCCTGGCAGGGTCATTTCTAATAAGCCGGTGTGTGAATACTAATCAGCGGTGGGGAAGCAGAGGTCAGCCCAGCCGGCTTGCTGGCAGGTAGCTGTGTGCTCGGTGGCAGATGGCAGGCATTATCGACTCGCCACAAAGGCCTCGCGCACGAGCAGGCGCTGGGGCTCCGTGATGGAGCTATTGAGATTCCGTGCGAGATGCGAGCAGATGTGATGGTTTCCAGTACCCACCATAAACAATATGCCAGCAGAATTTTTAAAAAGAGCGTGTGTGTACAAACACGAGGCAGACGTCGTCGTTTGAAGAAGGCAAGTGCACAATTCCTCCCCCTCTGTAACTCTTCACGCACCAGGCCGGGCCCCTCGCCGTCCGCACGGCGCACTGAGGCTGCCCCAGCACCGGTATTCTGGGGTGCAACTTTCACATCAGCGAGGTAGAATCCAAGTGAAAGGTACACAACAGAGACATGGTATCCAAATACGTGTCCCCCTCACATGCAAAGTAAGATCGCTGCCTGTAATTGCTACTTGGACTTAGGACAGCCAGCATTTGTACAGTCAATGATAAAACTGCACCTCGGAAAGAACGAGGCAGGTGTGTCATCTCCTGCTTTCTGCTTCAGGCCCAGTATGTGCTGTGCTTTAAAAAGTCAGTGGGAACCACATAGAAGTAACTCCTGCCACAATTTTTTCCAAATGCAGCAATCAAAGCCCCTATCCTACAATCAGAAAAGTCAATACTCTTCCACGTGGGTGTAAATCAGGCTATGCAACTCTGATTGCAAGCTTAGGGCTTTTAATTCCTAATACAAGCAAGAGGGCATAACCATGCCCTAACCCTCTGAAATGGTTACTGAGCCGTGCTAACCTAATCAAAACACATACATAATGTATGAAATAATCCCTAAAAGATATTTTAGGTGCTTGGGTAATGAAATGATAGGCACCCTTGCAGTCAGCAGAGTAAGTCATGGCCAGGTAGTACAGTTCTCAAAGTATGCAGCAAACAAAATGGCCCTTATATGCAATTCAAAGCAGAAATGCCAATGACAAGGAACGGTTTCGGGACACTGAATTTAAGTATACACTGCCCAGGGCTGCTGGATTACCAGAAAAAACCCCAAAAACAAACAAACTAACAAACAAAACAAACCCAAGCAAAATAGATACTGATAAATACAGGGGATTAAAAGCACACTTCTGTATTTACTCTAAGATGTTTCTAATTCCTACAGGCTTAAAAAACATAATAAGTTGTCAGGGTCTCCATTACTCTGTTAAACTCACACATCAGTACAAAGTGAATTTAAAGCACGACTAATTTGAACAGTCAGCGCTTTTGGCCTTACAAAATCCTTGTATGCATTTGCCAAGAGACCTGTTTTAAGAAAAACAAAACACATAACACAGATACTCACCTGCTTAGGATCATAGACCATGAGTCTATTCTGATATTGTGCAGTATTTGTTACTCCTCCTATAAAAGAGTTTATACAGGTTACATTTTTTCACATAAGCAAAGCCAGGACCAAGAAAAGATACAGCAAAATAACCAATTCTAGAGTTCATTTGCAGATAATAATTACATATACATACCACCACTTCTGCTTACATTCCACTGCACTTCTTAATCTGGTTGCAAAGGAAAAAGCAGCCCCATTTGTCAAACATACAGAAACACAGAACAGCATCAATAAACACCCCCTACACACTTCTTTTGTACAGCTAATTCTATGAGCCAAAAATTAGATAAAAATTGATTTGTTTATACATAACTGTGCATTCAACCCTCATCAAGACAAGATAAAACCCATTCCTGTTCCAAGCAACATACAGCATGTGACATGGTTTAAAAGAGGAGAAGGTGGACTTGCATCAATGAGAAGGAAGAGGTCAGAGAGAAGTTCTGTCTTACCAGGAGCATGACAGGGGATACCACTGCCAGTTAGAAAGCACAGGTGCAAACCTGTGCAACTCTACTTACCTATACATTTGAAAGAAATTCTGTGCTTAGTTCGTATTACAGAGAGAACATCTCCTGGTTTAATTGCAAACTTAGGCTGGAAGGTTCCTCCACAGCGGCCAGAAACAGCACTACAATTTACTTTTCAATAATGGTCAGGAAAGCATGGTGTAAAGCACCTCAGAAAAGCTCAGAATAGAGTCTGACCCAAGGAGATGCTGCAAATCAGCTATTTACCTCAACACAGTAAAGAGGTGTTTAATGCCCAATCATCCTCTCCTTGTTTAGCTTTAAATGGCAAATTTCACTAAGAAAGATGGAAAACTTCTCCAGTCTGTAATCTTACCTGTGCAAACATGCTTTTTGAGTGTGCTAAAGCCTTCTGGGGACATGGTGTCACTGCAGCACTGCCACAGTTCCCAGTCCCCCCTCTGTCATCACACTGGGCCCATGGAAAGCTGGAATCAGAAGTAACACCTGCAAGCTGCACCTCACCTTCATCCTGCCAGGGGCTCTGGGCAGAACTAGGGCATGTCAGGGGCCACACACCAGTGACACTCACACTGACAGACCAACTATTTATATTACAGTTTCAATGGCATGTGCCAATAGTGGACAAAATCCACAGCAATGAGAGGAAGGATTTTCATCTTCATTTCATTTTGCTGACACTTCCCTTTTTGTGAGAGCATAGCCTGTTTCAGCCATGGCAGCAGCACAATGACTTACACTCCTGCTGTGTGAGCTATGGCCCAGTCTCACTAAGGTTGCTGGGTTGGTTTTTTCCCTTTTATCCCCAAGCTCCGTGCTGGAGAATCCACATTTTGCCAGCCCCCCTATGCTGAGGGCAGCACTTTGGTTCAGAGCCATATTGAGATTTTGAAGCAACTCTGCCACCTCCTCCATGTCATTTTAGGCTGTAGGTTGGGACTGGTGTGCATTCAAGTTAAGCCAGGAGCTCTGCTCCAGATGTGCACCAGCCCTGCTCCAGTTCCTAAAGGCAGCATAAGGGTGTGAAATAATACCTGGTCTTTTGGCTTTGCATCACCTGAGTACTGGGAACATTTGAGCAAGAGGACCAGAAGAAACCTAGTCGAAAGCAAATAATGTGAAGGGTACATAGAGTAAACATGGAGAACTTGGTGCCAAGGTTTCACCTGCTGATCTGCTCCTATTGGGCTGAGCTACTTGCTCACATAAAAGTACTCTCTGATCACTCCAAATAACTTGAGTGGTACCAAGACTCAGCAGCAGAAACTACGGATGTACCTATTTCAGAGCCTTTTCTTCAACTGCAGCAGCGAGGACAAATGGTGCTGTTATTTGGGTGCAGCTCTGCAAGCATCAGCCTGTACTGGGCACCCACAAGGGGATGGCAGCACAAACTCCCAGCTCAGAGATGCTCACAGGCTAAGAGATAGCTGGGATGAGATGTAGTCTCTCCAAACTGTTTCCATCACACTAGGCCACACCCTGCCCATCATAGCACAGGTGAAGTGCACACACAAGAACAGGCTTTGGAAAGCAATGACTGCTCCTCTGTCTGATCTCATAATCTGTTATTTGTCTGTACACTGTTGTGCAGCCGTCACATTCCTAGCAGTCATCAGCCACACAAAACAATCTTTTCTAATATCTGTTTTGTAATTTGATTTTTTTTTCACATACAGTTATTTTCACTCCCAGCACAATGTCTAAAATGAGACATCAGATTAGTATTTTGAAAAATAAAAATCATAGTTATTTGGATTATTACCTCCAGAATGTTAAACTACAGGAGACACACTGGAAACACAATGCTGGGTCATACATTTCCATCCTGAAAAGACACCTTAATCTGGGGGGAAAGATGTGAAGGAAGAAGAGAAAGAAGAGTGTTGTTTCCTCATAAAATAATAAAATAAGCAAATATGCAAAATTATTTCCTTCTCTTTAGAAAGAGCCTCTCACATCACAAGTACACAGCTTACATCTTTTCCCCTGCAATATTGCTCATCTCTGGTGTTTTATCATTACATTCCCTTCACATACTGCTCTTCACTTTTAGATTAATCTGCCAAAATGAGATGCTAAGGATTTGCATACAGATTTGACTACACAAAAATAGATCTGGAATTAATAACAGTCTCTATATGTTTTAATTTCTTCTAGACTGGAGTACCCTTGCCTCCAGCAGTATTCTTGGCTTTGAAAGTCATCAAGCTGATTTGTCTGCTCTTAGGTTATGATGCCACATGCTGCTACACTGTCCCCTGCAATCAAAGTGCTCACAGAGATAGATTCCATGCCTTCCCCTAACAAGTATATTTTATAGATTGGCAGTTTTGATCTCCCCTCCCCAGGGGGATAATCTGCATCTTAACAGGTTTCTATAGATACATCTGTCATTAAATATGCCATCTTATATCTGCATCAATTTTCAAACTCCAGTTCCTTCTAACTTTGAAGTGCTATAGCAAAAGTTTAAAATTTTCTGCCAAAATTCAGTTTTAGCAAGTCTGCAACGTCCCCTTGAACTATATTTTTTAAAAATACTCCAGACAGCTGGGAAAGGGTGAAAGAGCGGCAGTATGTCTCTTAAAAATAAGAAAAGAAGGAAAAAAAGAGTTTAAATGGTACTAAAAATAATACATACTTTCTCAGAAAAGAAATGGGGTAATTCTGAGAGAATTTCTTAAACTGCTCTGCTGTGTTTTCTATGAGGAAAGGAGAGGATAGAAAGTATTTAAAAATACAAACTAGGCTATTAAATTTGATGTCAAGCAGTAACAGCTAATATGGTAGTAACCCAACAGTTAGAGAGACAAAAAAGTCTGGCTGGTTAAATGACAGAAAATTTACAGTTTGGTCAGCATTTGATGTTTTTATAAACAGAGTGATAATTATACCACTTTAAGATGAGAAGCTTGCTTTGAGGACTCCAGTTCCTGGGAAGCAAGGAGCACCCTGAGAACAAGACTCTGTTTTTCTTTCTCCTACAGACAGGAGCACACCTTCGTGGAAAGGCCATCATCCAACCCATGGGCTCACAATGTTTTTACACTGCCACAGTAACTGTCCCTCCCTCCCTTGTAGGCTGTAAATGTTGCTTTTTAAGCTTTCCAAGACCTGTAAATTCCCAACTCATGCAACAGTGCCCCTCTACATGGGGAAATTGCTTGAGGATTCCAAAACACACCTTGTCCATCCCTTTCCCACACTTGATAAACATTTTGCATTGTTACAGTCCCCCTGAATGCTCCACAAACTGCATTGAGAAACACCTTCAAGACATGCTTCTAAAAAGAGAAGGGCAGGGGGCAACTGATCCAACATTTTCCTAAATGACGACTTAGAAACCATATTTATAGTAACATGGCCTAGCAAGGCCCCCATACAACTTGAGAAATCGAATCCCATCCAAATCCCCCAGGAAGTATCACAACTCTCTCTGCAGTCCCCAGGCGCTAGGCTGTGTGCGGGGATCCGAGTTCACTGGGAGATGTGTAAAACTACACGCTGGCAAAGAGCTCCCATGTGTGCTCCTTCCAGCAAATCCAGGGAATATATGGAAACCCATCACATGCACCCTAAGGTGCTCTGCTGTTTTAAAACAGAAATCTCTCCTCTCTTAGGTGTCTGTGTGTTAAACATAAGATAATCCTTTCTCGACATGCAAACCTGCTGCCTCTTACTGCAGCCAGCCCAGGCGTGGTGAGGACAGCTGAGCTGGAGCGTATTCTCCCAGGGTAGGGAGTCCCCTGGAACAGCAGCTCTGGTTTATTCTCTTTGACTCCAGATGCAACCGAGCCACAAACAAGAGGGGCACAAGCCCTAAGTTTGTTTAAATCACTAAAGCTGGATGTTTACACTCAATCTGAGAATCAGTGGCATCAAGCCAATAATGTCCATCAGTGTGAGATCATTCATTCAAACACAGTAAAAATGGAGTCTGTATATATATAGAACATATAGAGACTAAGATTGGCTACTAATTTTTATGTACTTGTTAGCCTACCATTCTCAGTAAATCCTGTGCCAGCTACACTGTAAAACTTGATTTGGTTAGATTCTGTAAACTCCTATTATTCCAGACCTATTTTCTGTAAAATAATTTTATAGAAATTTCCTGAGAAAAAATTCTTTACCTCACAACAGCATACTGATAGTAAGGTCATACTTTTCATCCCAAATCACTTGCAAACTCAGAATAATTCTTCAAAATATGTTATCATCATCATTTCCTTAGTCAAAATCTCCACCATTAGGAAAAAAACCCAACAGTTTAAATACTAAAAGAATCTTGATTTTGAACAAAATATATTTATCTCCTAAATTAAGTACAAAGCAACTGTACAGGGTTGGTTTGTTTACCTCCTTCCACCAAGCTGAGTTTCTATGTGCATGTCAAGATATTATTTTAGCTGACACGCTGGAGGTCAGACAACTCAGGCCTCTGCAAAACAACAGTGTAACACTTTGTTCTAAACAAAACTTTTCATGTGCTAATCTCTGGAGCACCTAAGGCAAGGGGAAGTGTCATTATCCCAAGATGCAGGTGCAGGAATGGCCCAGAGCTGGAGTGCCTGGCCGAGGTTCCCTGCCCCTTGCTGTCCCCAGGGGCACTAGACCTACAGCAGTGGAGGAAGGTTAACATGGGTAGAAGAGGAGGTCTCCAGATTTGCATGTGCACTCCACAGGGGATGCTGGGAAATGGGCACAGTTCAAGTCCTCGCTCTTATGGAAAATATTTCCCCGCCTTTATAGACAGTGATTGTTAGCCATGTTGAACTCCAAAGTGTTTAGTGTACTTAGTTTTTCTTTCACTGAAATACTTCACTTTTCAAGCACTGTGGCATGCAATTCGTTTGTAAAATTGGTCATGGCATCAGATGTTAACCAGGGCCCGGAAGAATCACCTTTCTATAAAATTTCCAAACCATCTTCCCAATGCAACGTCAGCACAGAGAACTTTGTTGTGGTTTAAACCCAGTCAGCAACTCAGCCTCACACAGCCATTCATTCCCTCCCCCAGCATGGGATGGGCGAGAGAATTGGAAAAATCGAACTGAGAAAATTCATGGGTTGGGATAAAGAGAATTTATCAAGTAAAGCAAAAGCCAGTCACACAAGTAAAGCAAAACATGGAATTAATTCACCACTTCCTATGAGCAGGCAGGTGTTCAGCCATCTCCAGGAGAGCAGGGACCCATCAAGAATAATTGTGATTTGGGAAGTCAAACGTCAGCACTATGAACATCCCCCATTTCCTCCTTCTTCCCCCAGCTTTATATGCTGAGCATAACACCACATGATCTGGAGTACTCCTCTGGTCAGTGGGGGTCAGCTGTCCTGGCTGTGTCCCCTCCAAAACCCTTGCCCATCCTCAGCCTTCTCACTGGTGGGGAGAGGTGAGAAGTAAAAAACACCTTCCCTCTGTGGAAGCACTGCCCAGCAATAACAAAAACATCCCTGTGTTACCAGGGCTGCTTCCAGCACAAATCCAAAGCATAGCCCAGACTAGCTGCTATGAGGAAAATTAACTCTATCCCAGTGAAAACTAGCACATTATTTTAATAAATTCTAAATAAGAAATTTATTTAATAAATTTTAAATAAGAAAGTAAAATGAGGACTGTAGGGGAAAAAATAAATTATGACATGAATATAAAAATATGGAGCTCAGAAAACTCAAGGATTGAACCCATTTGTGCTGAGCAGAGGAATTGACTAGTTACAGTGTGCAAAAGGCTCCCTCTTTTAATCTGCTTCTGTCAGGTTAAAAACCCCAAAGAGGTGGTGGCATCTTAGGAGTCTCTCTGTCACCTGAACACCAGCCACCCAATTCTTATCGCCAGTGTGTACACTCATATAGTGTTTTGTTTTGTCCATTTTCCTCTCCTGCTGCCTTTGCCATGATTTTATTTTCTATTATTTTTGAATCCTTGTCATATTTGTCCCAAAGGAGCAGCAAAGCAAAGCTGAAAATGAATCCCAATAATAATAGAAATCCCTTAAGTCTAGTTAGCTTTTGATCAGCAAAGCCTTTAAGAGGGCATTGGGCTGTAGCAGAGGCAGAGTAAGTAAATGATCAGTGTGCAGACCAAGATTTGATGACACTCTCCACAAACAGAAGGGCTAGAAACTTATATTATCACTATTTAATTTATTCCCTCACTAAAAAACTGGGCACATTTCCATGGTTCCCTTGCCAGCTGGTAGTAGCAGACTGACTTTGAGAGCTCTTTACTGATGACCTGTATTTCCCAGAAAAAGCAGCAGGGATACAGCACAGAAACATTTCTAACTCAGACTAATTTTTTAATTACTTAATTTTAGGCCACATACTTAAAATTAGGTTCTCTCCTGCATTAGTAATTACTTTTATGCTAACATCTTATACTCAATGATGAACAGTTGAATTTTCAAGCAGTGACTACAATACAATAAAACTCTCTGTACTATTCCCCTGCACCTGAACATACATGTACCATGAGCTACATTCTGGTCCTTAACAATTAATTAATAATAGAAAGCTAGCTATATTTATTACATCTCCATCCACTTTTCTTTTAAAAATAACTCTGTTCAATACACAAGCAGGTTTCAGTCTGAGAGTACAAAATTCAGATCAATACCTACTGAAGTGTAGCATAGTAAGCATGCTCTCGTACTTCATAATAACCTGTCAGAATTGAGCAACTCAAAACTTCTAAGCATTTTCTCAAAACCTACTGAAGTACAACTGAAAAGCCATGTCTACCTTATTCCACTGTTGGTAGCATTTTCAAATATAAATGGAACAATACTGATAAAATATTTTTTGTTGTTTTGCCCAGTTTTAAACAATTCATTCAGTAGGCTTCCACTTACCTCTTCCACTGATTCTACAGCTCTACTAGAGGCAAATTCTTGAACAGTTATCACATTGCATTGTTTTATAAATACAAGTGGAATTTAAAACACACAGGCATGCACGTATTTCACCTATGTAAGTAAGCACATGAACTAATCCTAAGACAATTTCCCCTTTCCTAGCAAATCTGGAAAGATTAAATTTAATCTTCAACCAGCCCCACGTCTGACTTAAAAATTGCTAATAAATATTTTCTTGAGTTTTTATTGTTTTGTTTTGTTGTTTTGGGGTTTTTTTTTTAATTAAATTAAGACAAAAAATATTACTTTTTCAATTTACTGGAGGAAAAACCATACTGGTGGATTCCTAGTGCATATTCAATGATTTTATATGAGAATGCTTAACACCATTTTCTAAAAAGTCCTATTTTTCATAAATACTGACAAATGTAAACCACAAAACAGGAAAAGAAACCAGCAATCAAGACACAGCAGTAGTAACATCCATATATATGAAGTCCCCACTACAGACACACATCCCACTCCACTAATAAAACAGGAAAGGTAGTGAATAAGCAGGATATTGCTCTGAATACATCCAGCTGGTAGCCTAATGCAGAAATCCTGTTCCTGTACTGTACCAGGGTCTCACCTCAGGATTCACACAGCACAAACCCTACAAAACTCCTTAAATGATGGTCACTACAGAAAATGACCCAATACCTGTCAGGGATCTTGGTGATTTTCTGTGTTCTGTCCTGCTCTTCATTCCAAAGTCATAATTCATGACTTTAGTGTATATGTATTAAAATAGATACCTGCTAATTCGCCTGCCAATGCTTAGGAACCCATTCCCATGAGGCACTTAATCCATAGGGACAGACAGGTACATCTGCTAACCTAAATGGCACTCTTTGAGAAGCACAGTGAAGGCCTAAGAAGCTAACTTAATCTTCCATTCGTATTCCAGCTTTTCACCAGAGGCATTCCAGACCATATTAAAATCCCCCGAGGGTATCTATGGTGAAAATGCCAATCACTGAACAATTACCTCAAGGGCTGGCCCCATTTACTCATTAGCTTCCTTAATAAATATTATAACTATATAACCTTCCGTGGCACAATTCTTAGTAAAGGGGGAATATTTTTCTGTCAAATCTTCTGTAGACAGCATCGGCCATATTCCAAAATAACTAATACCAGAAGAGTCACTACAAAGACTGAGGAAACTAAGTCCTCCCACCCCCATCAATGGAACATAACAACTGAAGACTCAGTTGCAAATGATACATTATTTTAGGATTATAGGGTCTATATGTTCATTTATCTGTGCCATAAAGCTATGATTCTATCCAGACAGTCTTGTGCACTTGTTATGGACAGAGCCATGGATGATTTCTAAAAAAGGTCTGTTACAATATCCTGAAGAGGAAGTGGGAGCAAATCATACATCTGCCCTCAAGCCCTAGAATAACACAAGCTAACAAGCACTTAATTTTCCATTTCACCATCAAGAATAAATGAATCACAGAATTATGGAATATTCTGAGTTGGAAGGGACCACAAGGATCATCAAAGTCCAACTCCAGGCTCTGCACAGGCTCAGGAACCACACCATGTGCCTAAAAGCGTTGTCCAAACGCTTCGTGAACTCTGTCAGGCTGGTGTTATGACCACCTGCCTGGGGAGCCTGTTCCAGTGCCTGTTCCAGAGCCTGTGGGTGAAGAACCTTTCCCTAAACCTCCCCTGCCAAAAATTCAGGCCATTCCCTCAGGTCCTGTTACAGTCAAGAGTACCAGATCATATTACAGAAACAGTGTCTTTTTTTTGTTTGTTTTTTTTGGAAGCACACAAAATTTATCACTGGAAATTTGTCCAAAAGTGCATTATCATTCCAGTTCAGTGTGATTTATGAATGGCAGCTGGAGATAGCACATATGATATCAGCAGCTCTGAAACACCGAGTGTAATGTATAAGATACATTATGCTCCTATACTTCTAATGAGGCTTCAGTCCTTTGTCCTCTCTGAAGAGAAAAGTTATCATGACATATAAACCAAAGAAGATTTATTACTTCAATTCAAGACAGCATTTTGGTATTTTGTTAGTACCTCAAACCGTGTGAAACGTTTTCTACCTGATATCCAAAGAAGACCGTCCACCACATATCCCGCATGGCATGAGAGCGACCGATCAAAGGACTGTACAAAGGTCCACTTGTTCTTCTTGGGGCAGTAGCGTTCAACTGTGGGCAGCACTTGGCGCAATTCGTTTCTGCCCCCTACAGCATAGAGGTACTCGTCCACGGCTCCCAGCACAAAGTGCTCCCGGCAGTTCTTCATCGGAGCTATCTCCGCCCAGGAGTTAGTGCGGGGGTCATAGCGGCACACAGTCCTCACGGCGCACGTGCGCCCCGTGGAGTGCTCCACCTCTCCACCAGCTACAAAAAGGAAGTCTCCCATGACAGCGACACAGTGGTGGCTCCTCCCCACGGGCATAGGCGCCAGCTCGCTCCAGTTAGCGATCCCCGCGATATGAACGTTCTCTTGGTCTACTGGATTGAAGTATCGCAATTCCTTCACTTTACAGACCTCTCGCTTTTTCCCCCCTATAATGTAAAGAGTGTCTGACTGGAAGCGGGGCTTTGTCCTTGCGGTTTGCCAAACTGGCTGTGCATAGACGCTCTGGTGGTAAGCCAAGGCCTCGTTGATGAGCGCTGTCGCAGTTTCGCTGGCTTGCACAAGAGGATGAGTAAGAGCTACAGTATGCAGAGTATCCACATCCATAAGGCCAAAGCGGACGTACTGCAGAAGTTCATCCAGATACTGGTAGCGGCAGTTGTGTTCCAGCCACCTCACAGCCAGCTAGAAGTGGGGGGAAGGAAGGGAAAAACAATGTTATTTGCAAACAATTCTGTCAAAATTTGGTCTTTTGAAATTTGCTTGCATTCAAAGAGCAGATATATACTTGCTTCAGTCGTGGTGTCTACACATCTAAAAAGCAGCTGTGAAAGCCTATTAGTCCACGTAAAAAGATACCTATTAAAACTCTACCTACAGAGTATATACAAAAGCATTGTATTGCACCAGCTCCCCTGAACAATTTCCACAGCATTAACAGCTGCTATGAAATACTCCCGTTGTGCAGTCTGTGTTGCTGGAGACCATACTATCCCTGAATCAAGCTGCTGGAAAAAATAGGGCTATGGGAACACTGGATACCATAGAAAGAAGAGTAATGTCAGAAGATTACAAAGAAAAAAACTTTTCTTCCCTCCATATTTCATCCTATTTATGACAAAATATTGAAGAAATATAACCCATTGCATACTGAACCCTTAATTTTTTTTTTCTTCTTCATTTATTTTATTTATAAAGTGGAGAAAGGTGTAAGGGGACAAAAAATTAAGTCAGAGAAGAGAGAAGCACAGAAAAGGCCCTGTTAGATTGGGGCAGACAGAAAGCAACAATTCAGCAATTGCAGGTAGTATCAACATTCAAAATTAAACACAGCATTCCAATCACATTAAGTTTATTGAATCCAACTGGTCCTAAAAAGATGTTAGGAATGGTCTAAGCAATTTCAAGAATTATTGTCTAATTTATTCTTGAAAATATCCAGTAATGAAGGTACCAAAATTTCCTCAGGAAAACCATTCCCATGCTCTGATATCCTCTCAGACAGATTTTCCTCTTACATATGCAGAAGCTCTAAACCCTTAAATGCAATGCTCCATTTTCCACCTTTGGGTTTATGTTCCAGAGCAACCCTTAAAAAAGATTCATCCATACAGGATGAAAAGCATTTGTTACCTTCTTTTTGTTTTCCACCTCAGATGCATTTTAATACTGGTGTGAGTTTCCTCTTCAGTGATTGAAAAAAGTATTTCAATGCATTATAGGTCGTATTTTCTTAATCTCTGTTGCTTGGCTCACAGTTCTCTGTTATTTCAATCTTTAAGGTTTACTGTTGAGAACTGGACACAATCCTCTTTAGGCTGTAGTAGTAGTGAATGGGTTGGAAGAACCTCTTTGATTGCGACAATCTATGCCATTCCTGCTTGTATATCACCATGTAAGACTGTCAGTGCACTATGATGTTGCTGATCCATGTTTAAGCTTATGACTGAGAACTATTCCCACCTCTCTTTTGTTTGTGGTTGGGTTTTTTTGTTTGTTTAGGTTTTTTTTCTGCAGAACTTCCATAGAGTGTCATGCTTTCTCTGTTATTACCAAACTCTCTATTACTTTAGACCACTGCTCCAGTCAAGATAGACTTCTACATTCTCAATCCTAATTGTATTTTCAAAAGTGCTTGAAAACCATTTCACCTTCTGATTTTCTGAAAACATAAATCCCTTATTATTCTTTCATCCAAGTCATTATCAAAGACATTGACTAGTTCTGGATAAGGATAAACTCTACTTGATACTTCAAATCATTTTGACACAGAACTCATGGAGTGGGTGTTTCTACTGAGCTGAGCAATAAAATATTTTCAGCTAAATCTTACGGCCCTGTACTGTTGTTGGGAATGTCACATAGAGGAGCTGTAAATAAAGGCTGCTTTTATTCATGGCTTTCATATATGATGTATTAAACTTATTATTGTTTCTGTATTCTGTCAGAGACAAGAGGACAAACCAAAACCACCTTCTTGTTAAGACTAATTTGAAACACTTTTTCCTCAGTGTGAACCCCTGTGAAACAAAGAATCAATGAAGGGCATCAAAAATGCAACAGTAGTTCAGCAGTTAAATGCTGTATTGAGTTTCAAATACGTGCATTAGCCATATGTATTTTGACTTGCTAGTTAAAAAGACATTAATCAAATACATTTGAAAATGTTTATGGAGTTAAAATCTTTGAGCTTTATAGTCAGGTGTTCTAAGTCCACCAAACCCATGTGTCAGGTGTCTCCTGAGATGTATCAGGCAACTTCCTATTCTGTGTATTAAGCCATGTGAATGATTCCTGAAAGGCACTTAGCTCTCATCATTCAGGCACTTGAAATTGAGGAGAAATTCAGGTTATCTTCAGTATATGTATCAACTGAATGATATGTGGGTTGCTATACTGAGTTAGAAGAATTTACAAAAACCAAGTTCTTATCTGTCAGCACTTGCATCCAACAGACTGGTTACTTTTGGAACTGTAAGTTCATGCTTTTGCTCACATCTAACATGGCATCACAGAGGTATCACTTGGGCTACAATGACAGACATTACAGACTCTAAAAAAAGACAGGCACTAATGTAAACCAGGACTTGGTAACCACAAGTCTTTTAGAGGAAGTTTAATATTAATGCCTTATTAATATCTTAGAACCTCATCCATCTGCTTTCCTTTGTTGTCCTGCCTTTGGTCCCCCAATAAACACTGTATGAACATATCAGCAACACCACATACATTCACAACTTCGAAGACATGATACCTGCATTATTTCTGGATATGGGATGTGTGATGATCTGCACAGAAGGCATGGACATCTCTGTTACAACACATTTTCTCTGCTGTAGGAAGTTTGGCATATGCAACTTGGTTCATACAGAGTTAGGTCTGTACTGAGAATAGTCCTGGAGTTGTAAAGAATGTTTCACTGAAACCAATAATGTTTAACTTTTCTCTAAAGTCACTGAATTTCTAAACCACTACAGCAATGGTTGAAAAATGATACAAAGACTGCTGGCACTCACAGGAGATGTACAGTCTATTCCGGATCTCGAACAAAAACTTAATCCATTCCACAGCTTTATCCCTACTCACCTGTCCTGCATCATTTTTATGAAAACCTTTGAATCTTTCCAAATTAAGTTTATTGCAACCTGCTTGGGATTCTCTTCATGTTGTACCTCAAGGTATCTTTGGCCTATGCTACTCCCACCTTTCCTCCCTGACAAGCAGCAGCAACAGTAATGGGGTGGGCAAGGTGAATCTGAGGCTGTCTCTTGTGTAGGTTGCTACTGGCTCTTCCCAGACACTGTCTCTGAGGTCAATTTGCAGTGGAAGACTGTATTTTATTGCATGAGTTTAGAAAGCAGGGCTAAGAACCCTGCACACCACCTGGATGGTCTGTAGGCATTTGACAGAATGCAAAGAAGCTTCACTGAGTCTTAGGGAAGCAACTGAGGTCTGTGAATCACAATGTGTTTAGAAGCTCCTCTCCAAATCAACTCATGCCACTGTTTGAAGAAAATTGGACTACAGTGCCCTGTGTGACCCACACTTGATCCGTGACACTCCAAGGCAGAAAAAAGGCCATAGGAGCTAAAAGCTCTGTTGTTTTTTTATTATCACCTGGTCTTGCTATTTGTGACAATAACTGTTTTAAAATTTATTTTGGGTAAATACTTAAAAATAAGTGCTAGGAATTTAACCTACAAATGTAGGTATCTATATCTATATTTAGAGAAAATAGGACAAACTCCTAAATTGTGCCACAAGGTTATGGAACAGGCCACCTAGTTTCAGGAACACTCACAAACTGAGCCTTAGACTTCTAAATTGGTTTTGCTGCACATTGTTACCAAGTTCTCTAGCAGAACATGGTGTCTGACATGATGGAGGCATGGAAGAAAATTGGGTGTGGGTGAACAGATATTCTAGTCACTGGATGGTCTGGAAGCTACTGGAAGGCTGAAAAAGTTCAAAGGAAGAAAACTGAATTCCCAAACAAGTCTTTGAGTTGTAGTAGAAGTAGTCACTGATGAACTGTAGTGCAAAGGAGGCAAATATAACTCTCATCAACATACAGCAGGCAGAAACTTCCATGTATGAGACCAGCACACATCTGTATATTTATCAACACAACTTCTGCCCCATTTACTCAGGTTTTGTTTAATCTAGACCTAAAAACCTGGTGCCTACGTAGAAACTCCAGAATTCAGCCCATCTATACACTGATTATAATGCCTATGTTTTTGCCTCTCTGGCAATCACTACTAGCAACTATAATCAGTATTGGCAAAATAAACTCAAAGCCATTATAGACTTTATGATGCTGCAAGAAAAGACATTCTGGCTTCTCTAAGGAGATACCAATAGCACTTGAAATTACAACTGTGTTTAAAATGCTAACAAGCAAGCAAGCAAAAAAAAAAAGACCATCCACAATTTTGAGGTTTAAAATATTTGTATTAGTGCTAAATAATTTACAAAAATAAGGAAAGACTCCTACTCCTACTGCCATATAGGAAAATTCTGTTTAAACTGCTAGAAGCTTCTTTTCTATTAATTTTAATGTACGAGTGTGTGAGTAAAGGAAGCTACAGCCTAGTGCCTATATCAACTTTAATAAATAATATATTTTGCCATATTCATCTTCTAAACTAAGTAAATGACAAAAGTAGACCCTCAGAAGGACAGGATTTTCAAACCAGATTAATTCCCTTATTCTAATGCTTAACCCAAAGGATTTTTCTTCTCCAAGGTTACATTATGTGATTTAGCAACAGAGTGCATTCTCAAAACAGTAGAGAAGAGATGGAAAAATATGTTGTGGCACAGTTGGAGCACACATCAAAGTACATCTGCATGTTGGACAGCGAATTCATTGTTTTTCCAACAGCTGTTTCTGCTTCCAGCACAGTGCTTGACCAGTCCAAATCCCACAGGCTTGGAGCAGTCTTTTCCTCCCTGCCTTTAATGGAGTCCACACCAAACACATCCCACAGCCAGAGAGGCCACAGAGGCAGAGGAGGTTAAAGCTGAACTAGGAATTTCACTCCTGTTGGAGATAACCCTGCAAGAAATACTTACCTGGTGCTTTGGGCAGCCAGCTACCCCAGGGAGCAAGAGAGTCCATCATGTCTGTCCCTTGCCTGTTCAGCATCCCCCTGCAATCCTCCTCAAGCCACTCTGCTGGGAAAAATGCCAGACATTCTCTGGACATCCCACCAAGTTTTATAATCAAAAAAGCCAAGCTACCTCATGAGTACAAAAAGTTTGACACACTCCTATTTGTTAGACTCAGGTTCACTTAGAAATTACTCTAAGTCACGAAGGCAGTGTCAGGGAAAGTTTCTGTTGACAGAGCTCCAAAAAAGAAAAAAACTTTTCTAAGCCAGGGCTCTGTGAGAGGCAGGGGCCACTGGAACACTATTAAAAAGTCATCTTGGCCTGCTCTTTAGCTGATGTATTCACATTGTAGTCCAATGGACTGCAAATATGCTACTTTATATCATCCAAGGTGTCTAGTAAATGAGATTAAGTCAAAAAGTGGCAGCAGTGGAAAAAAATGAGAGGGTCAGAGTCTTGGGTTTTTGTATTTTGTTTGGTTTAGCAACAACAAATAGAAGGAAACAAATTTTCTAAGGTTTTAAAACAATAAATTCACACTGTCTCATTAAAACAAATGGGAATCTTAATTATACTAACCTAGTGAACGTTCTCATTTTAGGAAAAGACAAAATTTTAATATGGAAACAAAAGTGGAAAAATGTATTTTCCTGGACTGAGATCAGATATGTGCAACACAAATGACTCAATTTGTCTGTAACAATCTGATGATGACATTAGATCAGAGGAAGAGAAACAACAACAAATCTCACCTGAACATTTTTTCTGTTCCTTAACAGAAGCAAAAATTTTTGGCAAGGAAAAAAAATCAAATTAATATCTTTGCATCCTTAGCATAATGGACAGTGCTATTGACCTGATCCTACTGATTCTTGAAGCCAGGAAGACTCAAGAATGCAACACAGTTACTACAGCAATCACATTAAAGAATTGCCAAGAGAACTTCAAAAAGCAAAACTTGGACTTCACTAGTTTGGTCTTTGAAACACTAGAAATATATATTTTGGTTGTAAGCTCACACACAATTTTGCCTTTTCTTGGATTTTCTCTAACTCAGCAAGCCTGAGATGTTTCAGACTGAGACCTCCTGTCTCAACACCAAATTTTAGCTGGCAATTGTCAGCAACACCCTGGATCTTCAAATTTCAAGTACAGGAGCAAAATCAATGGATAAACCAGGACATAAACCAAAGCTCTGAAACAAAGTCCACTGAGGGTTATGGAGGAACTTTCACCTAATCTAAAATGAACAGGGATTTCCAAAGGGCCTGAATTTGGATCTCTGAAGGGTCTTAGTCCTCCTCTTTCTCACTCTAGAGGCCACAAAGGACAAAACCCAGAGGGTTTAGGATATTCATTTAAGCATTTTAAGTAGGATGAACTAAATTGGTCTGTATCACCCATTTAGGAAGACAAATGTAAGAACTGTTGCTGAGGGAAAAAAATCCCAACACACAACAAAGCACATGCACACAATTTTTCAAAGCCATGAGTTACACATGAATATTTTTAGAAGTTAGTAAACACACAGCACAGCCTCCAGAGTCACCCTGAAATTTTATCAATCAGGTACTATCTTACAGTTGTGGACAGCATGGAAAATAAGTGTCTCGAGCCTAGATGCAAGAGAGCCTTAAAGATAGAAATCTTTTTCTTCTTTTTATTTTGAATTTAAAATGTGCATAAAAATAAGACTCTAATGAGCTGCATGTGGAACAATCAAAATTATGAGGTATTTGCATTTCTTTTGCACCTTGAGCCAAACAACTACAAAATTATGCATATTATTCTCTCAATCTGAACACAGTAAATAATAATCTATGAATCAGCAATGAAATGCCTTTTGCCCCTGAACCCAGAAGAGAGACTTTCTAACTCAAAAAGTTGCAGTACAGTGACTGAGACCACATTTACAAGGCACCCAGCCAAGGCATATGCATGTAGTCTGTGAAAATAAAGCTGTGCCATTCCCCACCCTCTTTACACAGAGATATTTTTAAATTACCTGTTTGTCAGTTTTACAAATGTGTGTCTACGTAAGCAGCTCCCTGTGTGGCACTGCGTTAGCAAGCAGGCATGCTTCCATTTGCACATTTGGATTCTACAATCAGAATTAAAACATTTGCTCTGTTCAGGGTGAGCTGATAAACAGGGATTTTAATTTTTCTCCTTTTTTTTTTTTTTATAATGTGAAAAATGAAAGAAAAACGTTCCTCTAGATGTATTATGCCTTTGGGCTCCATGTGAGGGAAGCGAAAAAAGACAGAGAGAGCTACTGTGAAGGTCACAGAGTGAAAGAACTTCCTCAGGGCACAGAATAAATTAAATCCCAAGGAAAAAATAAAATGTGATTTCCAGAGTGTGAGGCACAAACTCAAAATGACAATGATTGACAGCCAAACTATATCCGTGTAATATCGAAGACTGCACGTTCTCATTTACCTCAGTGTAGCCAGCAAGCGCCCATTAAACATCCGTCTGATGCCCAAATTAACCTTCTTGGCAAACTGAAAGAGGCACAAACTATCATAATCAACCTTTCATTATCACAGCAGCCTCTAGTTAAAGGGTCAGAATAATTGTGCCATCAGAGTCCTGATTGTTTTCAATCAACAGACGACTGGAGTGACAGCTCAGTGATGGAGTAGTTTGATGAAACCGCACCAGGCCTAATCAGAGCAGATGAAAGGAAGGCATGATTGGTGCAAATGAACAGTCGTGCCTCTCTTTTTCATTTACAATCTGAAATTACTCTTAAATTTACAGGGTTTTTTCTCCCTTATGAGTACCTCTGAAAGAATGTTTGACTTATTATGGGTTCTGACAGTGCAGAGTTATAAAACACAGGTAGGGTTTTCAGCCCAGGCTTTAAGTGGGTATTCAGCATAATTTTAACAAATTCACTCTTGAAAAGCACAAAATGACTAAAGACTTCCAATGACCTAACCTTTCAGTGCTGTTTGATTAG
>VZTR01006147.1:685724-774477 GCA_013400775.1 Chaetops frenatus | reverse complement strand
TGAAAGTTAAAATCCAAGGAATCAGGAGGAGCTGCACTCTTTGCTTTCTGCTGGGTGCCTGGCAGCAGGCAGCATCAACAGGAGTGTGGCTCACCCAGGGAAGGGCAGAGCTCAGTGCCAGAACAGGGTCCTGGTTGTTATTCCTGCTCCAGCTTCCTGCCAGTGATGCCTTAGGATTTTAGCCTTTATACTTTTCAGATCCTGTACTGCTCTAGGCTATAACTCTAAACTCCATACACAGTCTAATTAACTGTCTTCACATTTTGGTCAGACAAAGAAAAAACCCCTGGAACTCAAGGACATCCCACAGCCTCAGGCCCAAATAAGTATAAACAAAAGTGAAGTTCCAGTCCAGGCCCTTCCCAGAGGAGCAGAAGCTCTGCCAGGTCCCTCTGCCCAGTGGGACAATGCCCAAAATCCCTGACTTTGCCATCCCTTTCCCCAGAGCCAGCCCATGCTGCCAGGGCAGGAGGCTCCTGTCAGAGCTCACAGAGCTGGAGCTGTTCCATTTACTCTGCCTTTAGCAGTGGTGGAAAACTGCTGCACATTTTGCCAACAGCCATTCATGAGAATAACTTCAGAGCTCATTTTTGTCTCAGATATCCAGACTGATTCCTCAACACAAACCCACCAGCTATCTGACAGCACTTAATAGCTATTGCTTCTTCCTTCCCCCCCCTCCCCCCTATGAAAAAAAAAAAATATTTTCCTCACTTTATTTTAAAAGCTGAAATGTAAAGGAATCCTTTTCAGAGCATTTCAAAATAATTTCATTTTCCACCATCTGTACCCACTACATTTCGTTTATTTATTCATCTCCTCATTGTCAAACAAATGCACCTTCACAGTTTTCTGCACTTATAAGGACAAACTTAAAATTATTTCCTCAGTTTTCCACGTGGCTTTTTCTCATGGTTAATTTGTTGAGAGTCTCAGACAAAAACACCTGCATTTATCTCCTCTGGCCAGGTGGAAGGTACTTATCCAACTATGGAGAAAATAAACAAACATACCCATAACTGCCTGAGGAAAAATGTTCTTTATAACACAACTTCCAAACTGCTGAAGATGCTTGAAAGAGGACAGTTTTTAAAAAAAAAAACCAATCATGTGATATTTTTGTAATGCAATGTGAGCAGCAGGCTATGAAAGCTGACCTTTGATATCATCTGGTGCTGTTTTTAGTGAAAAGGCCCTGAACACAATCCCAGAATTGGGGTTGGAAAGACCTCCAAGACCATGGAGTCCCCAGCCTGTCCCCAGCCCAGGGCACCGAGTGCCACCTCCAGTCCTGGGACAGCCCCGGGGATGGGAACACCCCCAATCTGAGCCACAGCTGCTCCAAATGAGCCTCACCCTGAACTCCCTCGTTCCCCTGCATAAATGCCTCTGTCAGAGGAATTGAACATGGGGTGTTACCCCTGCCATTCACTGCTGCTACTGCACTTCCCCACTGCGAGAGGGTGTAAAAACCAAAATTCCCCTCAGATTTACTGTCACTGCTTAATTGCATTAAGATTATTTCTGAACAAAATAGATTTAATACAGATGTTAAATGGAAGTGCAGGGGGATGGAATTGAGAGCTGTTAGCCAGAGAAGCCTGAGCAGCAGAGGGTTATGGGGTATTTTAGTGCCTTATTAAAACAGCACAGACAGGAACATTTTCAGGGACATCTTGTCACATAAATAATCAGACCATTACTTTCATACATTGTACACTATATAAAATGTTAATAAACCTTCTAAAACAGCTCCACGTTGTAGGAGGGTGTTTTATATTCCATAAAATATTTGGAAGGTCAGGGGAAGAACCTGGGGACGAGGGATGGTGCTGGAGCCAGGAGAGGGCATCACAACTGGGAGCAAATAAATAAAGCAAAGCAAAACCCAACCCCACAGAGAGCAGGGGCTCAGGGTGGGCTCAGGCCAGAATTTCCAGTCATTATTGAATCATTTCTCACCAGATAAGATCTGTCAGGTAAGAGATGTGAGCCCCAGACAGGTCCAGAATATGTGCTGTGGTTTTCTGGAGTAGCCAAAGAGCAAAACAATTCAAAGTTGGGGCTGTTTCTTGTTTGAGTCAGCATGTCAGAGTCGTTGTCCTCACTGTGCTCTCCTGAGCAGGGCCATAAATCAGGTATAAAAGCCAGAGTTTCCTCCCAGTGCTGCTGTAATGGACAGAACCCTTGCAAGGCTCTGCAAGTCACTGGGGTTTGATTTAAGAGCACCCAAAACCTATTGGAGCCACAGAAAAACTCTGTGTGAGCTCAGCCCTGCCTGGAATAACCCCTTCCAAACCATCCCAAATCCAGCTGGGAATTCCAACAGCACAGGAAGCAAAACCCAAAGAACATTTTATTCACCAGAAACACCTTATGGGATCAAAGGATGTGTATTTGAGGCTGGGCAAACACCAAAAACCCCCATTGCTCCAAGCAGGGGTTACTGGGCATCCCTTTGTCACCTCCTGAAGGCCAGCACTGATGTCCCACGTGCTTGGCAACTGCACAGGGGCAAGGCAGAAAAATAAAACCAGCACAAAACTACAAATGAATACTGGAATTCACTGTGTTTCATATTGGTCTCCCTTAACAAGGAAAGGAGGGAACAGCAAACAGGGAAATTATAGAATAAATCAATCCTAGAATTGGGCTGGAAGGGACTTCAAAGAGAATCTTAATTCCAACCTCTGCCATGGGCAGGGACACCTCCCACTCACCCAGCTTGCTCCAAGCCCCATCCAGCCTGGCCTAAATATTAAATATAATATTAAAACCCCCAGACATCTCCTACTCCCCCAAACTGCAACACTTGGCCGAGGAAATCGTGAAAAGGTTCAGTACAGCCCAGCACAGGGCTGGGTATCACTGAGCACTCACCCAAATTTCCTGGGGAGCAGCAATTCCTGCTCCCACCCCTCTGGAGCAGCAGGATCTGCTCCAGTGGGAGAGCACCACACAAAGCAATGGTTTGGAAAGGCACAAAATCCATGGCTTGGGGGTTTTTCTTTTCCCACCTGAAAACTGAAGATAAACACAGCCAACTCCAGGCCAAGGAAAGAGGAGGGATTTCTTGATGTAAACTGTCCTGTTCTGTACAAGTAAAAGAATAAATTTTTCTACTGATTAATTAATTAGGTAAAACCAGGAGGGCAACAGGGACACAGGGCTCTCTGCACTGGCTTGTGAAGAAGTCTCAGCTGCTATTGAAGTTTAGGCAGAATCATTTCTCTTAAGTGGCTGAAAAAAGGCCAGGCTTTAAGAGGAAAAGAGCATCAGGATCGAGCCCAAATGCTGCTCCAAAAAAAAAAGGAAATTTCTTTTCATTACTTTGGAGCACATTTCTTTCCCAGCCAACATCTGATGGAGACAGTTGTTGGTGGCTGATGGCAGTGGGTTTAAGCTGCAAGTGCTTGGGGCCAGGAGTGGGAATTGGCTGATCCCTGTGGGTCCTTTCCAACCCAGGATATTCTCTGTGATATTTAAAGCTGATATTTAAATCCCTGGATTGCCCAGCTGAGTGAAGAATTCAGGAATTTCACCCTCTTTCCCCCAGCCAGGAGCCCTCAGTGGAGCTGGAGATATTTTTATTCTGCAGAGACAGCAAACTCTTCACTCCCACTTTCAGAACGCCTAAAAGAATTTCAAATTTTCTTTAAAACAATAATAATAATAAAAAATATCAAAAACAATCCTTTTTTCTACCATCCCCTTTTTAAAGCTCTCCATCAGCTCCATGAGCACGCTGAGCACGGATCCAGGAGCACACCCAGGGGACAGGCAGGGAAATAATTCCTGCTGCTGTTATGGACTCGCTGACTCACTGGTGGAAGTTGCTGGAGAAGGTAATAAAAGCCAAACAGATAATGGCTGCACTGTAGAGAAAATGTTCAGCAATTAAATTCAAATGGAAGATCTTTTCTATGTGCCACATTTGCATCTTCTCACCAGGCAACTCAAATAAACCCATAAAGAACTAAAGGAAATATTTAAAGTTTACTTTACAAAGTGCTGAGAAAAATAAAGTCCTGCATACACGGTTTTATTTATGAAACTGGAGAAGCAAAATATATTTTTGGATAGGAATTTTAGAAGTGTTGAAAATAGGCATTTAAGGCACTAGGAAAAGTAACACACCATGCCAAGATTATCTACTTAATGAGGCTTCAAAAATAAATTGAATTAAAATTTTGAAGTTTGGGTGAAGTGCATTAAACACTGGTAAATTAATAACATGCAAATTAAACAGGAGTTCTGCCTTCATAGCAAACATACATGGAAAACTTCACCTCAAATGGACAAAAATTAAAAGCACCTTGAGCATTCATTACATCTCCACATCACACTGGGAAAACTATTTTTCTGCATTATACTCTCATTATAGTCATTAAAATTAATGTATAACTATTAGAGAGAGAAAATGTTAGGAAAAGGGAATCTGTAACAGTCTTCTTAGGAATTGTATTACCTAATTAATCCTGACAAGCAACAATTTCACTCTTAACTCAAAACGATTTCAATTTCAGCTCCTAAAGAGCTTCCCGCCACTCTTTATTTCTTATTAGTTTAGTGCTTTTTTGGACAAATACTGACATTCCCTTTCACCTTCTTTTAGCTTTAAACCAACTCTCTCTCCTGCCTATAAAAAAGCTTGCCCTCCCTTTTTTTTCCAAGCCCTCTTTAACTCCTGGGAGGGGATGTAAGTTCTCCCTGGAGCCCTCTATTCCCCAGGCAGTCCCAGTCTCACGCCTTTAAATCACTCAGGTTTCTGACAGGGAAGAAGTGCAGCTTTATTTGATGTCCTGCAGAAGGCAAATAAAGAAGGGAACACCTTGCAAACATTGCTGAGTTTGTTTATTCCCAGCTCCCGGGATGCTGCAGGGTCCCAGGGCTGAGGATTAGCAGCAGCAAAGGACACGGACCAAGGGTTTGGGCTGAATTCTGGGACAAACAAACCCACCCGAGGCCTCGGGGTGGGGGGAAAAAACGCAAATGAGCAGCTCTGTATCCAAATATTGGCTTTCAAAACAAATGCTCACTCAGATTATTCAGGTAATTCAATTTATCGGGGCACCGGCAAAGGGAATTCCTGGAAACTTTGAAGGAAACAGAGTGGGACGCTCAGAGTGGGTTGAAACGCCCAGCAAAGCTGCCCGAAGCCTGTGTGAGATACAAAGGTTCCCAGGCATTGCAAAAGCTGGGTCTGGCTGTGCTGGGCTCCCCCTCTGCAGCCCCAAGCTCTGTGCAGGGATCAGTTCAATCAATCAGCAGGGATCTGTTCAATCAGCAGGGATCAGTTCAATCAATCAGCAGGGATCAGTTCAATCAATCAGCAGGGATCAGTTCAATCGGCAGGGATCAGTTCAATCGGCAGGGATCTGTTCAATCTGGGTCTCCCTGCAGTGAAGGCTCAGGCTGCCCCTCAGCCCCCGGCCAAAGACAGGCTCCAGAGCCCCCTCCAAAGGGGCTGGTGAGCCCTGGGGGGCTCCGGGGGGAAATTACACCCAGGGGCTGCTGGCTGGGGACACCCCCGGGGACCCCAGCTCTCTCCCTGGTGCTGGGCAGCTCTCCTGGAAACATTCCTGCCATTCCTGGATGGTGGAAATTATGTGTAATAGCCACTAATGGCTGCTGATTGCAGAATCAACGAGAGTCACAAAATGTGATGGTGTTACAGGAGACACACCTGGAATATTCCTGGTTTTATAGAGCTACCACTCAACTCAGAGCACACAAAACCTCAAGCAAGACAACAACCAGGCCCCTCCTCTTCTGTGCTTAAACAAGGAAAAGTCACCAACTCTAACAGCACCAAAATCTAAATCTTTGTCTCCATCAGCTTCAGGCCATTCCCCTTTGTCCTGTCACTGCAGGACCATGTGACAGGGCACACCACATATATATATATATATATAAATGAATTTATGCACATAGATATACACATAAATATCTATACCACAAAAGTGTCTTTTTCATGAAACAGAAAATCCCAAGTGCCTGAAAGCCAGCTCATAAAACAGGGACATTATTCATTTGTAATATCTTCAGTTTAACTTGATTAAAAGATGCCTCTCTCCACTGTGGGAGTTGCTCAGAAACGTGGCTGGGTATTGCAGACCCCAGCCCTGAGCCCTGCTCTCCCCTAGGGAACAGCATCTACAAGCTTCACTCTATTCATGATAGTTAGTTTGCATTTTTGCTTACACTTCGTTTCTCATTCCTATTTTTTTTTAATCTTTCTTGGCTTTCTACCTGGTTTTTGCTGTTCTTTTTTTATTTACTTTGTCTTTAGCTTTTATTTTTCTGTCTTCTTTGCTTCTGTATTTTATTTCATGGATCAGACCTTTGGAATTGCAGACTCTGTGACCCAGCCCAGCCCCAGCCTTCCCAAGGAGTGTTTGCTCAGGGAAATGCAGCAGGCAGGGTCCCAGGGCAGGGTGCAAGACCTGAGCCCTCCCCATCACTGCTTCAGCAAGGCTCTGCTGAGCAGCTCCTGATTGATCCTTGGGAATGAGCAGCAGCTTCCCAGGGGGCACTCAGCACATCTGAGAGACAGAGAGAGGGGCCCAAGGAGTTTGGAGCTCAAACCCTGGGTCCAGCTGGATTTACAGCTCCCCGTGCAAGTGCTGCACTGCCAAGTGCAGGCAGGGTTTGCCTCTGGAATTCCAAAGGAAAAGGGCTCCATGGGAAGGCTGCACATAAATTTTTAACAACTGCAGCAATAGTTACATCCCCTTTTTCAAAGGGATTTGTGCACTGCTGGGAGAAATTCCATGTGATTCCACTGACACTCGGGCACTTCAGGAACTCTGCTGTTGTATCATCATTGATCTCAGCCTTCCCCTGTGACATAAAACCTGATCTTGGACATGAATAGCTCTGAGAAATAACAGCAGATTTGAGATTGTGCATGTTATATTTAATATTAAATAAAGCTCAACATTTCCCTCTTTCTTCCTTTGCTGCTTTATAGATCCAATAACCTTTATCTGCCTTCCAGATGTCGGGAGAAGAGGAACTGATGTTTGCAAGGCATTTGCAAATGAAAAGCATTTCTATAAATGTAAGGTAAGCTATTATCCCTATAGTTCCTTTAAGCTGATAATGCCATGACACCCCCAGGGATGCTGGACAGCCTCTCATAACGAACTATTATTCAGCACAGTGAATAATGGAATTATGCAGAAGCAACAGTTTCCTCTCCTCCTTGGACTAACTGAGCTTAAAGTGGGTTTCTCTGTTCCTCCCCAAGCCACCTGTGCTGCTTCCAGTGGGACTCTGTGCTCTGGGAAAACAAGCACTCCCACAAATATTCCAAATGCAAATGAAAAACCTTTGCTCCTTTAGATTATCCCTTTGAAACACAGCATCGGGAAAGCAAAAAAAAAAGAAAAGGGCTGATTGGCTTTAAACTGAAAGAGAGCAAGTTTATATAGGATTTTATACAGGAATTATTCCCTGTGAGGCAGCTGTGGCTGCCCCTGGATCCCTGGCAGTGCCCAGGGCCAGGCTGGACACTCTGGGACAGTGGGAGGTGTCCGGGCCCATGGCAGGGGACAGATCCTGGATGTCCCTTCCCACCCCAAGCAGGAGTTCTGGGGTTATTTGTGGGGAGCTGGAGCCATCCATCAGTGCAGGGGTGACACACAGAGCCTGTGTCAGCTACAGGCACATGGAGATGCTGGCTACAATATTTGAAACATAAACTACTAAGAGGAAATAAATAAGAATCCAAGAGCAATCAAAAGCATTGGATTGCAACAAAAGGGTATCAGTCTGATCTAAATATCCTGGAAGCCAAGCAATCAAACTTGGCCAAGATTTCCAGCTGATTTTGGGAACCAAAAAAATCTGGTTTTTGGTTGCTGCCTATAAAGAACTGGCCCCTGAGGGCCTATCAGTGACAGGAAAATTTAATGAGCTCGCTTTGGGCATTCCTGGCATCATCTTCCAGGAATGAGAACTGCAAACTTCTGCTTCCAGATTCCTGATGTCCTCGTGGCTTCTCCCCAGAAAGCGTCTGAGCTAAGGGTACTGAGCAGAAGCTGCTGCAAGCTCAGGTGCTGCAGGTGCTGGCACCTGCCCTGGGGATGCCCAGCTGGAGCCTGGCCCTGCTGGCTGCTCAGCCACCCCTCTGCTGTCCTGGCACTTCTTGTGGAAGGTGCTGGTTTGGGCTGGGGTGCTGCACACGGGGTTCAGTGACACCACAGGGCTCACCCTGCTGAGGAGGGGGTCAGATGAGCACAGGGATCAGGATTCCCCTCCATGCACACAGTCCTGGCTCTGCTCATGGGGACAGAGACTGGTGCTGATGCTCGGAGCTACAGCAGACAAAACCTCTGAATTCAGTCCCCTGCAGATGGACAGGAGAGTCTCAGAGGCAGCACTGGGATGTGGTTTTCCCCTGGGGGGTGTCACTGGGGATATTCCAGCTGCCTTGGAAGCAGATTGGGGTGTCCCACGCTCTGCTCTCACTCCTAACTAGAGTCAGTGCTCAGGTGCAGCTCACCTGGAGCAGGCAGGACCTGCCCTCACCTCCCAGGAGCTGAAGGGGTGCCAAGTTCCCATTTCCAAGCCCCAGCATTTCCCTGCAGCACCTTTGGGCTCAGCAAAGCCCTGTGGTGCCGAGCAGCATCTCCCACACGGGGCAGGGCCAGCAGGGACGAGAAATGAAAGCACAGGCACCCTCAGGCCATGATGAATTCCCGGCCACAGCAGGCCAGGCCCTCTCTGCTCCCCTCTGTCACTTCCAGTGCTGCCTCACATCTGCTCCCCCCCAACGCTGCCGTGCCTCTCCCCAGCTGCAGGGAAGGGGGTTTTGTATTTAGGATGTCTCTGCAGAGATTCATGGCTGTTCCTCCCTGGCAGGCCTCGGCCAGCCTCGCTCCCAGCGGGCAAGGGACAGTGACAAGGATTTTACAGCACCAGCTGATGCCTCCAGGAGACACAAATTAGAGATTTAGGAGCCTATTTGGGCCGTATTTCTGCCAGGCCACCCCTCTGCCTGGCCTTCCAAGGGACAAGGACACGATTTAGCATCTCTGGCTCCAGACAGCACACAAGCACAAGGGCTGAGAGTTGAGCTCCTCCTTTTCTGAGCATCCTCGCTGTGAGGAGAGGCTGAGGTTGATTTGTTTTTCCATTTTCCTTCTATGTACCCAACCTGTATTTAAGTTTGCCCTAACCAAACTGCAGATTTAACTTTGCCCTAAACAGATACTGCAAGGGACAAAAATTTCCCTCGGTGCCCTGAGAGCTAAAAAGGGAAAAGGAAGCCAAGCATGCCTGTAAATGTGTTTGTGACAGACACACCAATTTTCTAACAACGCGAAATTTTGGACTTTTGAAATAGTGCCAAGCTCAGAGGCAGAAGGTTACACAGGATTAAAAACACCAGTAAATCCTTTTCCTGCCTTAAGGTCATTGAAACTTGTGCCTGTAGATACATTACCCAGATTTCTGTAGTAAATGCTCTACTGCCTTTGTCTCTAACTTGTTTTTCCTTTGCCTTTTTAGTGCATGAAATAATTTTCAAATCATTAGATACAATAAATTCTTCTAGATGTTTACCACATCCTTAGAGGTATGTACATCCTCCTCTTTGTCCACAATTTTCCTTTACTCAATGTGAAATCTAAATCATAAAAATAATAACCAGGAAACAGCATTAGAATCTCATTGTCTTCTCTGCAAAATCCATGACATTTAACTCAGTTCTCTGTGATCACCTGCTGTTGTACATTTTCCCCACAGAGCCATGACTGAAAGTTATTTTATGAGGATTTTTGGTTTCATAAGAGTAGAAATGCAGAGTGAAAGAGCTCTAGGAGGAATTGCACCCCTCAGATCAGGCCAGTCCCTGCAGCAGCTCAGCTCCGAGTTGTGCCATCACTGGACCTGCCCTGCTCACATGGTGCCTCTGCCTTCCTCCTCCCAGAAACACAGGGATTGTCCCCAGATGGACCATGTGGATATGGTGCCATGGAGGCTTTCACCACTGCAAACCTCAGAGAAAGCAGCCACGAGATTCAGAGCTCCTTTATATAAAATATATTTCTAAAACCTATGAAGTTACCTTGAGGGAGTAAAAATTAAACTGGATTTTCAGCCATTTGCAGACAGCAGATTCCTGATCCATTTACCTCACAGATCCATGCCAAGGATGTCAAGAAGAGAAACACAAAGGGATCATTCACAACTCACAAAGCCAATCTGAGACCAGGGCAGGGACCACCCAGAATGTCTGGGCAGCAGCAAAGCCCAGCTGGGAGCATCCTCAGGCAGCCCAGGGAGCACAGAGCTGTTTCTCTCAGCATTTTGCTCAGGCAGAGCCACAGGAAAGAGGAGCTGCCTGGCTTGAACAGGATCCTGACACAGCTCTGTGGTGGGGCAGAGCATTCACAGTCAACAACCATAAATCACAGCTCTGCAAACCAGGCAGGCACACGAAGTGCTGGGCATCCTTGGCACATCCCAGGATATTCTCCAGAGGAGCACACACACAAAGACAGCAGTGACAGAAGGTTCAGATACATTAAAGAATACCTGCAAAAACCCTGAATGTGACAGCCCTCCACAGCTGTTACGGTTCTGATAAGAAACACCAACTATCATTTAAGTCATGGGAAGTTAAAACCAGGCATGACCAGTCCTGTGCTGAGGGCAGTATCCATTGGCCTGCATGCACCCACACAGGAATTTGGCCTATAAAGGACTGCACTGTGTTTTTTCAACACAAGTTCCCCATTTCATGCCCATTCCATTCTCTGCTCCAGAATTATTCCCACAACCACAGAGCTCTACCACATCTAAAAGCACAGCGTGCAACCAAATTAATTTTTGAATGTGGAGGAAAGCAGGGACTGTTCAGTGCAGACTTCAGAGCTGAGCTGGGCTCTGAGGTGCATAATAAGATTCACAGCACTCCTCTAAAAACACAGATCAAGCATTTACTGCAGATGCACTGGAGGCCACAAAGAGACCCAACTGCAGCAGCTCCACGTGCACCTGCACTCCCTCCCTCCAACACCTTCCCATTTCCCTGCTGCTGGACAAAGAAACTCATTCATTTGAAATATACTTCTCCTACCTTGCTGCAGGCCAGCTCTCTTCAGGATTTCCATTCTCCTTGTGGCACTCTGGCTGAATTTTAGAGGTGATCTCTCCAAATTCCCCTCTCTGGATGCTGTCCAGGAGCTCAGCACAGCTCTGCTGTGCCAGAGTTACAGATGTCATCTGCCAGTGGAACACACTGTGCCAGCCCCTCCTGCTGTTTGCAGATGTTCTCTAAGTGCTCACCAGTGATGAGAACCTGGAAAAATCCAGCAGCAACATCTTGGGATCACGGGTGGCTGCAGTTTGCAAGCTGCCATCTAAGGTGGATAATGGACTTGGCAAAGCACGGGCTGGAAGGGAGCAGAGTCTTCACACAAAGCAGACTGGAGGCCATTCAACCATCCAAAAATGCTGGCATTGGCACCCAACCTCCTCTGCAGCCAGACAACCCCAGGGGAGCATCACATGGGCACCTTGAAGGAAAAGCTCACAACTTCAAGCAAGAGCAGCTCCAGTTTTTAAGTTTTTCACAACAGTTCATGGCTTAGGGCAGAGCTGGGCTGAAGCCCAGCGCTGAGATCCCCCAGGGGAAGCAGCAGAGCTTGGCTCAGCACCCAGCAGGGCTGGGGATCCAAATCCAACTCCAGCTGCACCTCACCAAGTGCATCTCCCATCCTGCCTGTCCCAGTTACACCCTCACAGGAGAAACCCTGCACCACCCCTGAGCCTCTGCTTCAGCTGCAGCACTGCTCAGGCTGTTATGTGCTGACTGAGAAACGTGGGACCCCACAATGGGTTGGGTTGGAAGGGACCTGAAATCCCATCCAGTGCCACCCCTGCCAAGGGCAGGGACACCTCCACTGTCCCAGGCTGCTCCAAGCCCTGTCCAGCCTGGCCCTGGGCACTGCCAGGGATCCAGGGGCAGCCCCAGCTGCTCTGGGAATTCCATCCCAGCCAGGAATTCCTTCCCACCATCTCATCTAAATCTACCCTCCTTCAGTTTAAATCCATTATTTGTTACCTCATAACAGATTTTTTTCTATTCAAACACCTCCTTTCCATTTCCACTCACTGCACTGGGTCAGACAGCTTTGGGCACCCCTGGAACAGCCCTTCCTCTGCCCTGCTCTGGCCTCTCATGCAGAGCAATTTTTTATCTCTATTACATAGCACTTACAGCATCAGATGTTGTTTTCCAACACGGAAGAGGAAGAAAACCAGTGAAACAGGGAAGAAAAAGGAAAAAAAAAAAAAAAAGGATTCCAGGTCTGGGTTATTACATACCAAATTTCTACTCCGAATAAATTCTCACAATGGATCAGACTGCAAATGCTGACAGACTCTTAATTGGAGCTCCACAGAGCTCATGCACAGCTACAGAGCAACCATTTGGAAATGTCTTGTTTAAAATACATCGAGGTTATCCAAAGCAGGTATTGATATTCCCGTGCAGTACGAGGTGCCAGCGACGCCTCGCAGGCACCTCGGAGCTGCACAATCCTCCCCAGCAGCAGGTGGGATGAGATGCTGACAAATGGGGTGGAAGCAGCACGCAGGAATAAGCTCCATAATATCCTATTTGTTTCCCCAGCCTTGTGTGTTGTTATTTTTCAGGAGCTGGCAGCTGAGAGCAGCCGAAGCACAGCCCATTGCCAGCCCCATCCCACGGGAGCTCAGCAGCAATTTGGGCTGGGTGTGCTCTCCCCAGGAAAGCAGAGTGTCCCTGGGGACACTGCACTGCCTGGGGCAATAAATGCTGAAGGAGAAAGCTCTGCTCTTCCTTCTGAGCAGCTTTATTGATACCTGAAGTGGCTCCCTAGAAACAGAGGCCAGGCAGGAGGGAGGGAATAAAGGTGAATATTTATCTGAAAGGCCTTCAAAAGCTCACCTTGCTCTCAAAACAGGCCCCAAGTCACAAGTTCCTCACACCTTTAGAGCTTTGCTCCATTTGCAGATCAGCATCAATTCCCCAATTCAAACTTTAGCTCATGATGCCATTTCCCCAAGCTCACCCCCCCTTCTCAAGCTGTTGGGTTGCACATTTTGGGCCCAGGACAGGCTGGGTGTCCTTGGAGAGCAGCTGGGAGAGGCTTTGTTGTGTCCATCTGAAGATGAGAGAGCAGCAGCTCCCAGGCTCCAAAACCCTGCAGAGTCCCATCCTGAGCCCTGCAGGGAAATATCAAAGTTAAATTCCAAGGCACCATTATTAACAAGAGCACCACTGCCAGCCCCCAGAGGGAAGAGCTGCCAGCTCCCAGCACTGTCCCCCTGCTCCCGTGGGTGCCTCGTGTTTGCTGCCACACCAGGGACAAAAACAGCTCCTGCTGTGCCCAGACCCAGCCTCACAGGGCAGCAAAATCCCTCCTCTAGGGATTGATTTGCTCTGGATCAGGTGTGCTTACACCTGGGGAAATCCAAGATATAAAATCCTTACTAACACAGAACAAAGTAGCAAAGTAAAAAAAAAAAATCAACACCAGGTTTTCAAAGTCTGTAAATTACAAAAAAAACCCAGTTATTTTGTTCTACAGGTCTTGCTCAGGAGCCATGCAGGGAGGACTTAAAACACCTAAAGAGAATCTCTAGAGGAGAACCAGGCCTTTGCAGGGCTCTGGTTCTGCACAGCTCGGGCTGGGTGGGAGCTCTGCCAGTTCCTTGGCTTGGCAGGATTTTGGCTGGGTACCACGGCAGGTTTGCTCATCATTCATCATTATTGTGGCTGAGCTCGTGCTGCCTTAGCCATGAAATGAAACAACAAATATTTGCCTCCCTCCCACAGCTGGGGGGAGGCTGAATTAGCTCCAGGCTGCTCGCTGTCTGTGGCAATGCCAAGTGGGGAATTGTTTTGGAGAGGAGGAGCAGCACAGCAGGAAATGCAAAGGCTGGGCAAACTCTGCTCCAAATGACCTCTGAGAGGTTCCCCAAGCCATGACTTGTAAATCATGGAAAAGGGTTCGGTGTCGTCATCACACAGAGAAAACAAAAATGAATTGACCGCATCACTCAGAGAAAACGCAGATGAATTTACTACAATAAAGACACACAAAGGAGACAAGGGCACAGTGCCCCGAGTGCCAGATGTCCTTGGATGGAAGGTAAGCTCTACATTAGCATTTTTAATTCAGAAATCCCAGAATTACTGAGGATGGAAAAGCCCTCCAAGGCCATGAGGCCCAAGCTGTGCCCAGTCCCCACCCTGTCCCCAGCCCAGAGCTCTGAGTGCCACCTCCAGAAATTCCTCAGACACCCCCAGGGATGGGAACTCCCAATGGTTTCAATACCTGACCACCCTTTCCACGAGGACACTCCTGCTGATGTCCACCCTGAGCCTCTCCTGGCCCAGCCTGAAGCCTTTTCGTCTTGCTCCTGCTGGCAGCAATGCTGCTCCCTGCCAACACAGGAGGGCAAAGCCAGACCAGAACCCTCACAAACAGCATCCTGCCTTCTTTATTCAAATATTTCCCATTTTTTCCTCTGATTTGTCCATCTAAGCCCTCTTGGCCCCCCATTTCTCCACTGCAGCACTTCCTCACAGGCACTGTCCACGAAGAGAGACCTGGATGTGCAAACAGCATTTGTTACAGAGCCCAGGGTGTTTCTCCTCTCAGCTCTGGGGAGGGGTGGGGGCACAGGACACAATGGGCATTGAGCATCCTCACTCTTTCTGTACATACAGCAAAATAAATTAAGCTGAGGAGAAAGTGAAGCTTTTTTTTTTGGTGAATTTCCAGAAGGGGGTTATGAATAATGCTCTTTGAATTCCAGGATGAAAAGTGACTGAGCACAAGAATCAGGATTCTTCTGTCAAGCTGATTCTTTCAGGAGAGGAAGCAGAGAACATTCATCCTCTCTGTGCTGGGTGCACAGCAAAACTCATCTTTAGGGAAAACATGAGTACATTCTCACCTTGCTAGAGAGAAATATCAGAGATAAAATACCCTCATTGTCCCCCTCAAAAACCCATGGGCTGCCTCAGCTCAGAAAATCTGCCAGGAACCCACAGGCTCTGCCCTCCTGGAACCACTTCACTCTAAAGTGCTTCTCCATCATTTCCACAGCAATTAAATTGAGATTTATGACTCAAATATCCAGAAAAGCTGTTTCACAAGTGATTTAAAGCCACGTTTAAGCACAATCATTCAGAACATTCCCAGACCCCTGGTATTTAGTGTGACACAGTCTAACCAACACAAAGTGCAGAATAAAGCAGTAAAATCCATTTAATGGACTAAAATTCTCAGTTTATGGGTTGAAGGGTTAAACAGTCTTCAGCCTTTGCTTTCCTCAAGCAGAGTATTAATGCTGCCTCAAAGCAAACATCACTTATCTTGTCTTTTACTATTGCAGATTTTAACTCTCACTACAATCATTTGATTACACTACAAGATGTGCATTTAATGCTCAGTATTACCTGTGGGTTTCTGAAACAAAATCACATTTTATGCGTTTTTACATCTATAAATTGCTCTTTTTTTGTTGCCGTGGTAGAAACCCTACTCACTCAGAAGAAGTTTGCCTTTGAGGGGAGCAAGGACGGATTATTCCCTAGTGCTGGTGTGCCCTTGCACAGAATTCAGCTCAAAATTGCCCAAATATTTGGGGGTCAACTTCAGAGAAGTGTTTTCTACTTTGCAGGATAATAAAGTCCTTTGCAGTAACAACCATGGGACTAAGTGACAAATACAACTTAATCAAGGAAAAATCTATTTCAAACAGAAGACAAATTGCCTCAGGCCTTGGTAATTATCTCTCCAGGATTAATAATCAACACTAATTTAATAATTGACTTGATATTTCCTTATTGAAATTTTCAATAATTAACCTGCAGTCTCTCAAAAATAATATTCCCAGGCACTTCACAGAATCGTGTTATTTAATGAAAACAAAGTTAGATAAGCTGTCACTAGAGGAAAAAAAATCAAAGAGTAAATTATAATTCTGAGGTGGCTTTCACAACACACCAATTTGCAGGGAACAGTGCCAGGAGTGCTGGAATTCCATGTGTGGGAACAGCATAAGCTGATCCTGGGATCCCTAAAGCCAGGCTTTATTTAAAATAAAGGCAGATTAACCACTGGGAGCAGAGAGGGCAAAGTGCAGTCCCACATCCCAAACCTTATTCCCACAAAGCACAGACCTGATGCCCTGCATGGATCTGGAAGTTTGTTTCCCATGAGAGTCCACTCAGAGTTCTCTCCAGGCCAGCTCAGGCAGTGCATGATGAAAAGCTGAACAAATAAAATGTTTTCAAAGCAGAGCAATGCAGGGGCTGCCAAAGGTTGGGAAATAATCAGATGATGTTGGAAAGGTGCTGGCTGGCCATTTTAAATACATTTGTGGCTGAGCTGCTGAAGGTCATCCCTGGATATTTCAGTATTTCCTTCTCTTATTAAAGGAGTCACACAATATCTCATGTGTGGAACAAAATTTGATTGAATATTTTAAGATCCTTTCCAAGCTCAAAGCACGACCTGAGCAGAGGCAGAGGGGGCACAGACCCTGAGCAGGTGGGGGCTGACCTGCAAGGCCTGGGGGCTTCTCCAGCACTTTCCAGACCTGCCTGATGGTTTTCCTGACACTTGTGCAGGTGCCCACCTGAAGGGCCTTTTGTTCTACAGCTCTGACATCTGCTGATGCTGAGCACAAATCCTCATTCAGAAAGCGAGTTCCAGCTCAGAGCTTCACCGTGGCTTTGCTGCTCATTAATTCACACATTAGCTTTAACTCTGCTGAGAAATGGGTTTTCCTTTCCCAAAACAGCCGTCCTCTCTCCACCAGCACGACACGAAGGGCTCTGGTCCCACGTGGCCCTGCCCAGGGCTCAGGTTCCCAGAGCAGGGAGAGCTCCCCAGGTGAGGCACAGGGACACAGCAGGGCCAGGGCTGCTCACTGACAGGGAATGTGCCTCTCTCACACTGCCAGAAAGTAACTGCACATCTGGGAAGCTGAGGGAGAAGTAACAGGCTGAAACAACACCGAGACCTCTGGCCAAACTCACCCGCAGGAGGGAATTATTCCCTCCTTCAAGCTTTGTGCAATCAGCCCAGATGAGGGATTCTGTGTGACACTGGCTGCATCGTGTTAGCTTCTTGTCATGCCTTATTTCAGGGAAGCTGGGTCTCTAAAATCAGCCTAAATTTGGAGCTTTGGCAGTACTTGCAAAATTGAAATGTACTGGGTAGAGAAAATCTGTTCATTTGTTTTCCAATATCATTATGAATCCAGAAATCCATTACCACCAATTTTATAAATAGAGAAAACGATAAAAATAATTTAAAAATCAGTCTCCCACCCTCTTAGGATTTCTAGGTGTCTTTCAAACCTGTTTTCTTTTCATAATCTTCTTTCAGGAAAACACAGCACTTCCTTTGAAGGAAGCAGAGAAAGAGCTGTTCTCACACTGCCCCAAAGTCACCTTGCTCCTTCATTTTGCCTGTTTACTACTTTATTACTCTTCTTACTCAAAATTTCCTAGTTTCTTATGACCCGATTTTAACAGGAGCTCATCCAGAGCTGGGAAATCAGATCCAGTTGATGTGGGGGCAGCTGTACCAATTCTTTAAAAAAATCAGACCCATTTCAGTGACCACATTACCTGGTCCCTGAGCCAACCTCCATCCAGGGGCCACCTCTGTCCTCCCCACCACAGGACACCACACACTTCCTCCCTGGACTATTTCCTCCCACAACCTTTTATTATTTCCCTTTTTCCATTTGGCTTTCATTCAGTATTAAAGTTCCCCTTCCCTTCTGTTTGAGGATGGAGAACACAACTTAGAACCTCACTGAGCTGCTCCTTTGAACCTCCCAGCCCCGGGGTTTAAATTCCCAGTGATATTCATCCCTACAGCAGCCCCTGCCACCCCACAGAAACCAGCCCAGTTATTCCCAGCACACAAGAATCAAGGAAAAGCAGGATTTCAACCCATTCCAAATCCAAATTAACTCCTGTGTCCATCAGTTACTCCTTAATCTTCTCTGAACTCCACTTCCCCATTGAGCTGTTCCTATCACACACTGCTCCCTTTGCCCAAACAGATCTGCTATTTCAGGATTCCTCACAGAAATATGTTGCTTTTCCTTTTTTTTTTTTAACCTGTTTATGTTAATTTTCCCCCTCACGTGCATTTGCAGCCTCTGAAGGGAAAAAGCATGCAGACCAAAAAAAAAAAAAAAAAAAAAAAGGTGAGAAAGTTTTTAAGACCTGTAGCAATCAATAAAGGCAAGGCTCCAGAAAGCAGAGTGTTCCCTCCTGCACTGCCTGCCCTGGAAATATTGATGGTGTTGTGGGAAAGCTTTTTTCCTTGCTGCTGCCTTTTGAAAATACAGATAATATGAATGTTGCCATTAGCAAGAAATATGTCACATCAGAATGAATGGTATTCAGCCCATAACCATGCAAGCCTGGCTGGCAGGTTAACTCAATTCCAGGCCAGCAGAGCCATTCTGCCTTCCAAACCTCATTCAGAGACAGAGATGAATGCAGCTGATTCTCCCAGGCTGCAGAGCCTTGAGGAGAGTGCCCAAAATCCCAGTGATTAACTGGAGCCTTCAAAAAAACCCTTTGATTCCAGTGCTGGGCACCATCCTGACCCCAAACCTGCAGCAGCTCCAGGGGAAAGGAGGGAAATGGGAATTGTTACTGGTTAGAAAGGGTCAGGATCTGCTCTGGGTGTTTGACTTTGCTTTACTCAGTTTTAGGTCTTCAACATAATATTTGACTCCTTTTTATTGAAATATTCAACAGCAAGTTAAACACTAGTTTAACACTGAGATAAAATATACTTTTTGCTTGCCTTTCTTATTTAAAAAGTACTCTCAAGAGATTAAAATGTGTTAAAGAGCTTTGCTAAACTGCAGCTATACCAGACTGGAGGTATCTGCTACAACCTCCCCCCTAAGACTGACATTAAATCTTTATTCTAAAAAAGGTTATGGACAGATCAATGCTCTGGGGTGATGAAGTGACTGAATCATTCCATATGAGCAGCAGATGTTTCACTGACAGGCAGTGGGCAAAGGGAATCTGAAATGAGGTTGCAAACTGAGGTGCCCACAATGACACTGGCACAAACCTTAAATATTCAGGGTACACAAGAAAGTGACATTGTGACAAATTAGCAATGCCAGCAGCTCCTGTGCTGTGAAATCCAACATTCATGGCCATGAAAACACAGCTATCCATGCTCCAGACTATTGAAATGTTCCCTGAAGTTCCCACTGGTGTTTTGGGAAGTGCCCAAGCATTTATCCTGTTGATATTATTAGATAAACAATCCTGGAAATTACATTTGGTGCCTTTAAAAAAAAGTCTGCTGGAGCTGGTTTGATGAATGCAATGACTTCTGGTTCCATCTAAATCTCCTCCCAGACTAAATTGCTCCTCACCAGGACTAACCTGGTTCAAATATTGCAGTTTAAATTCAGAATGTGTACCTGGAAAAAATCCTTCTGTGCTTAGGAAATAAGTTTTTTCTTCCAGCTCCAACTCTTGTGGCATCCCAGCCTAATTGTGGCCAGGGTTTCCAGCAGATCTCTCACTGCACTGGGAATTTTTGATGATTTCCTTTACATTTCCATTAGCAATGTCAAGTGTGGACTGAGCCCTGTCAGAAAAGATCTTTTCTCAGTTTTCCCTCCCAGTGACCAGCACTGGTTCCCATTTTCCACCCAGGCAGAACTCACAGGCCAAATACAGCAAATTAAAACCCCCCAGGGAGGCAGCCTGGCACAGCAAATACGGTTAAAATCACATTTGCACTGAAGATTATTGGGCTGGTTTCAATCAGGAACCCCCTGAATGTCACTGTGGAGGGGATGGAGAGTTGACTCCCCCAAATCTGGCAGCAAACAAAACACATTCCCAGCAGAGCCAGCTCTGGAGCAACACTCAGGGTCCACCCCATGGAATAAACCCCTTCCAGTGGCAGATCACGTTATCAATAAGTGACAGAATGAATGAATAAAATGAAACCTCTGCTCAGTGGCTTCAAAGCAAAGGCTCAGAGCATCCCCTGGGTGCTCTCTGTGAGGCTGCTCCTGCCCAGGGCTCCCAGGGTGGCAGATCCCCCTGCAGGGGCTGATCCCAGGGAGCAGAGCTGACTCTGGAGATCAAAGCTGCCCCTGGAGCTCCCCTTTCCCTCTGACATCCCCCCAGTCCCACTGCTGTCTAAGGGAAAATGGCTCCTCTGAGCCCTGCAAGGCAGACTGAAAAGATGGGGAGAACAAACAGTAAATTGTTATGAGGAAAACACAGAATTAGCTGGAAAATTGCTGTGGGCTCACTGCACTTTCACAAACCTATTTGGCTGCTACCACTAGAGAGTGATCTTCCAATATTTCCCTTGCTTTAGAACAAGCAGAGTTTGTTTTGCAGTATTTCTGCAAAAAGAAAATTACTCCTGATTATACTCTCTGCAGGAACCTATTTTTGAATCTATTCCTTCTTTTCCCCTTTGACTCTTTTTTTTTTTTTTTTTTTTTTTGAAGTTCAAATATGCTCTTTTCTGGCTGACAGTAAAATCAGGAACTGATTGGAGCAATTCTGAATAACAAAATCATCTCAGAAGCCAAGAGAGGATGTGAGAGGTACAAATGGAAACTAAAAAGCTCCTGGTTTTACACCTGTAGTAGCACACAGAGTCCAAAAGAACCAAATTATAATTTCATCTTTGCTTAATCAGGGAAATATACTTATTTTTATACCAAGTGTTTGAGGTTTTCTGAGACACATTTGTTTCATGAGCTATAAAGATACAACTGGTTTCTATCTGAAAATAAGATTAAAACAACCAGGTATTTAATTTATCGATCATATTTAACCATGAGTATTTCTTGAGTAATTGTTCACTATTTAGAATCTGGTTGATTGCTCTTTGACCCAAATATATTTGATTGATTGTTCTTTCACTCAAATATGAATTAACTCTATCCACAGACACCACTGGGACTGTTAGAACTGAGTGAAGGGATCAGGGCAATGCTTTGGAAGGTGTCATAACTCATGGAATTATTAAGATTGGAAAAGACCTTTAAGATCATGAGTCCAACCATCTCCAGAACAATGGAATGAGTCCTAAAACCATAGCAAAGTTGTGATATGGAAGAACTAACTACTGCTGTTGCTTCATGAATATTTGATGGTAATATTAAAATATTATAATCACCTCTTCCAGACCCAGCTCTGCTGAAATGCCAACGAGATCAAGGTGATTAAAGGCACCACAATGTTCATTAAGGCTCAAATACCAGCACCAGTGATTTCTTTTCCATCACAATTGCACTGAATTATTAAAAATATACTCCATATGTTGTACATTAAAGTTTTACCTGTGGAAACTTTGCTGGCATAAAAATGCAGATTTCCATTTTGGTTAACAATACAAATGAAGTTAAGAACCCATCAGAGAATGTTATCATTCAAAACATTTTTTCATTGCCACATTAAAACTTGGAATGAACTGGCAAAGCAGCTCCACTTACTTTTAAGCACAGCAGCCAAAATCCTTTATGGAGAGCGAGCAGGAACTTTCCAAAATCGTGTTCAGGGCACCACTTCCACACTGAGAAAATATCTCCATGTATTTTTGTGTGAAATATCCACAATTTTCATACTTACTTTGTGCATGGCCTTGCAAACATCCCCTAATTCAAAGAAAAAAAAAAATCAGTTCAATTTATGGAAAATATCCACTATTAAAATACAATTTTTGGGGCTTTTGGACCCCTCAGCTCCAAAGACTGTCAGAGAGCTCGGAGTTCCCCCCATTGCTGCAGGAATCTGTTTCTCCAGGTCAATACTGGTGTAGGATCCTGCTCCATTCCCCTGGGTTTAACAGCCCTTTAACTCCAGGCAAACCCTGAGCCCACGCTGGAACCACAGTGACTGTTCCAAACCTCTCCCCACCTCCTGCAGATCCAGGGCATTTTTTGGACAGCTGTGTCTGGATCCAGCTCCTGCCTGGTGGGGGACACTGGGGTTCATCTCCAGGCCCAGTTTTAACACCAGCAGCCCCACATTTCCCATTTCCCAAGGAGCACATTTCCTTTTTGCACAGCTCCTGAGGCAAAGCCGATCCCTGGTGCTGCAGGGATCGACCAGGGAAGGGGCAAAACCCCAAACCAACACCTGTGGGGAGAGGAGCATCCCAGAACCTCTGGCTTTGCCCGAGGGGGAAGCAGCAGCTCCAGGCAGAGAATTCCAGAAGGGCAGCAGGACAAGGAGTGCTCCATGGAGGGGAAGGGCTGTGCCAGCCCAGCCTGCCCACCTGGGACTGAGCTGCAGCCAGAGAGAGATTCCCTGGGAATTCCTGCAACAGCCACCGATTCCATGGGGCAGCCAAAGCCAGAGGGACCCGAGGGAGGGGCTGGGGGTGGCTGCAGCCAGCCTGGCCCAGCTCCCTGGGGCCAGAGCTGCAGGGAGCCACAAACTGGCCACGTTCTCACTGGGAGAAACTCTCTGCTGCCACCAAAAACCCCATTCCTCCTGCTGAGCTTTAATGCCTTCGTGTGCTGCTGCTCTTCCTTTGATCTCGAGCACATCTTCTATCCCAAAACTCTCCGGGGGAGATGAAAGAAGAGACTGGAGGTTAAAATCAGAGCTGACAAACTTGGTGGCATTCGTGGAGTCCCAGTGTTGGTGGCAAAGGGAAGAGAGTGGCATCAGCCACCTGAGCCTGTGGATGCTGCCCAGGTGCCAGCCCTGTCCCCAGACTGGGTTTGGTGGAAGGACAGCTCAGGGATGAGGAATTACCTGCTCCAGGAGCTCCATGGCCATGCAGGGAGAGCAGTGAGCAGGGGTTCTCCTCAGGACTGGGACTGGCACTGGGTGGCACCTTCCTTGGTGGCACAGTGGGATGGGGACACCCTCTGCAGGTGCCCCAGGACACTGGGCTGGCTGGGGCTGTCCCACCTGGATGCATCCAGGGGGATCTGGACAGCCTGGATCCACCAGAGCTTTGTCTCCTTCCAAAGCACTCGGTGCAGACACCAGGAATGTCCTGGCTGCATTGTCACAATTCCACCCATTCCCACGGGGATTTACTCTTTCTTCCTCCTGCTCTTTTGTTGGAGTGTGAGGTAGGAAAAGGAAAGGCCATTCATAATTCAGAGCTGCAGAAACAAAAACATCCTGAGGGCTGTGAAGTCTAGACAGACAACAAATGAAGTTTGGGCAGAGCATCTTTTCTCAGGGCTCTCTTTAAGGACTAAAACATCCCAGTTCTCCACCAAAATCCTTCTGACCTTAGTTTTGTATGTCTTTAGTTCAGTTTCTGGAGACTTTTCTACAACTGTGCCTGTCTCAGGAATGAGAAGTCCCAGAACAGGGCTGGGATGGGACTGGAAAAATTTGAAATGGCAAAATTCAAGGGAAAAAATGTGGTCAATCTAAGGGGCACCAGGGCTGGGGTACAAACCCCAAACCCACAGGTATCAGAGCTGCCTAGACAGGAAAACCTATGGCTCAGAAGTACCTCAGGCACAGCTAAAAATCACTTTAACCCCCACTGTGGGCACTCAGAACTCCATAGAATTTTAGGGTTTGCTTTTTTAATTGCCTTTAGAGACTTCTCCAAGAAAAATCTAAGCTAAAATGAGCTTGTTACAGCAAGAAAGGTCCCAGAGAATGGGATGTTTCTATAACTGTATCAGCTGCAACTTGTGTTTTAAGGCAAAAATATTTTCTGAACAAAAATAAAGAGTTTAGTGCAGTACATAAATGGCTGAAATACAGCAGCTATTACAGGAATGGAAAGAGGACTACAATGCCTACATAAATTGATAGATCCATTTCTCAGTGAGATACACAAGCTGGTAAAATAAACCATGTATTACAGTAATGGCAGAGCAAAGGAGCACCTGGAGAAGTCTCTCTCTACATAACAAATGTATCTGAACCTGTCTCTGCCATTTCCCAACACATAATTACTGATTTACTGTGGGGTTTCCAAAGGCATCCTCAAAAATGGGAGCTGGTGGGGAAGGCTCTGCTGTTAATTCAGTTTTTATTTGTACCCAACAGCAAAGCTCCTCCCTCAAACCCAGGGCTGGCAGCAAACAGGGGGTACAGGAGCAGCTCCTGCTCCTCTCACCCAGGTAATTCTCATTATGGCCAGCTACCAAATGAGACCATTCCCCTCTGATGCATTCATGGACAAGCTCCCCACACTGCTCTCCCCACCCAGGCTCTTCTCCCCTTCCAGGGTTTTATTTTTTGGTATTAGCTGCACAAGATAAAAATGGGATCATTGACACATTACCCACTGGTTTCCCTGCAGAAACCACCCAGCTGCTCTGCCAGGCCTCTGCCACATTCCCTGCTCATTCCTGACTCCAGATCCACGTGTGGACCCCTGGATTTGGGAACTGGCAGCACCCCTCACTCAAAGGTCACCAGCCAAAGGGACAGGAAAGATCAGGAACCTCTGCTCCTGCACTGCCCCTTGCTTTCATCAGAGCCCTGCTCAGAAACTTCAGCTGGGACCAGGGACCTGCTTGGGCTCCCATCTGTAACCCAAGGCAGCTGCATTTCTGGGTGATTAGTTACAGATCATTTACAGCACAAAATATGAGTGTAAAGGGACTGAGGGCATGGCTGGGTCACCCTGCAAGGGCCAGACCTTCATCCTGCAAGGTCAGAACCTCACCCGGCAGGGGACAGGACCCCTCGGGCAAGGGGCCAGGTTTGAAGGCACCACCAACCCCAGCCTTTTATCTAAAACTGGATATTCTCTTCCAGAACACAATTAATGTCACTGTAAACAGCACTAAAAAGCAGTTTGTGCAAGGCTAAAATACCCACAACCTCTTCTTATGAAGCCTCAAAAGTACCAGGGAGCCTGTTAAAGCACCTTGCTGATAGAACACCTCCCTGAAGAGCTGATCCCGACCCTTTTCCTTCTGCAGAGCAAATCTGTTTATTGAAAGATCCAACCATTAGCCAGCAGCAGCCCCAGAGCCTGGCTCAGGGATGTGGCTGCACTCTGCAGGTGTCTCAGGAGGGAGTGACCCCCACCAGCCCTGCAGCAGCAGCTCCTCCACCCCCAAATCCCACTGCAGCTCTCCTGGGATCATCCCCAGCCAGGAAAGGAGCAGGGAATGGGACAAGCCCTGAGTGTGTGAGGATAAATTCAGATCTGCTCCTCCTGGGATCATCCCCAGCCAGGAAAGGAGCAGGGAATGGGACCAGCCCCGAGTGTCTGAGGATAAACTCAGATCTGCTCCCCAACCAGAGCTGGACCACATCAGCATTTGATTTACCCTGGGCTGCACACAGCAGGAGCAAATTCTGCCTCCAGGTTCTGCCCACCCTGCAGGATCCAGCTCGGTTTAACTGTCCCCAGGTCCCTGAGGGTTTGGCTGGTTCTTGTTTCATCCGAGCTGATTCACCCTGCAAAAATGTGGGGAGAATTGCAAATAAACGAGGCACAGGGCGTTCCAATTTGCAGGAACACACAGAAAGGTGAATTCATGGGGTTTTCCTTTCGCTCTGTTAGAAATGAATGCGAAAACCATAAACTGTTCTATTTGAATGCATGGGGTTCTTTGAAATTTTAAATGCTGCTTTCTCTCAGGCCCCAAGAGCCTGCTGTTCTACAGGATATTGTTATGACTCCAAACTATTTCTGTAAAAATGGTCTGCAGTTCTTGGCAGTGAGGAGCAGAGCTCCACAGAACAGAAAGGCAGCAGCAGAGAGGCTTTGCTGGCTCTGGCAGATCCACCAGCAACCAGGGGCAGACCTGCTCTCATCAGCTGCTAAACTGTGTCCCCAGGGCTCAGCCAGGGCTCAGCACATCCCCCAGCGCAGGGCTCACCCAGGTTTGCCCCCTCTCACCTGTGCCAGGGGCAAGGAGCTGGCCTGGCTGAAGGAAAACAAGGAAAGGTGAAATTCTTCAGAGCCCCAGGCACAAACTGGGGTAAAGAACCACGCACAGTCCTTGGGTTTTGTCCTTTTCTCAGTCAGTTGTGCTGCTGCTCAGGATGTTCCAGTGAGTCAGAAGTGGCTGGAAGCACAGGGAAATGAAGCTGGGAGCAGAGTGCCAAATCTCTGCCTGTCAGCACACAGGGGTGGGCTGGGAGCCATCCCTGGCCAGGCTCCAGCACAGCAGGGACCTCCTGGGACAAGGCTCTGTCCTGCCCTCCTCCTCCCCAGGAAAGGTGGAAAGATGCTTGGAGTGCAGCACAGGGGCAGAACCTCCCTCAGTCTGGGCATATATATAAAAAAATGAAGGTATTTATAGACATCTAGCCTTGAATAGATCATGAAGCCATTTAGATATTTATATTTATCCCATGGAGATGCCACAGGACACTCATTTAACCTCAGCCTTCCTTCCACTGCAGGTAAATGGGAGAGGCAAAGCCCAACTCCAGCCTCAGCTCCACCCACAAACCCCCACATTTCATCTTCTGGACCTTCAGGTGCCCCTAAATGTCCAGGAGAAGAGGGAAAACCAAAAAAAAAAGTGACCTGGGGGGGCACTTCAGACAGTGACAAGGAAGCCTAAATTCCATAATCATTTGTTTCCAAGACAAGAACTGAAGGAAGAGGGGAAGAAAGCAGCAAATGGGCTTCTTAAAATATAAACTTCTTAAAATAAAATATAATCCTGTCAAGTGTTGTCTCACTGCGAGCTCAAGTGCTATGCCAAAGCTGCAAGGTGTATTAGGAGTTGAAGAACCCATAAACTCAGCCATAACTCTCTGTAATTTATGGCTGCCTGGCAGGTCCCTTCTCCTGAGCCATTTCCTTGATGTATCCCTGACGTCACCTGCAGTGCACATGGAAATAAAAACACAACAGGATGGGATAAATGAGTTGGCTTGGGAGACTTTCCAAAGTTGGCCTGGAAAACACAACTGGCTGAGGAACTTTCTCACTCCTCCCCATCCACATGTGGCCCTTCCCACACACAGAACCTGGGCCAAAATGCAAATTCTCCATCTCCCCTCCTTCAACAGCACCATTTATCCCAAATATGTGTGTGTTTGTTTCCCAGCCAGGGAAGAGTCAAGAGATTTTCACCAAGTTTCCCTCTGAAAGCTGATAAGAACAAATTAAAAGGTGCTGGGAGAAGAGAGACTCCTCCCTGTCGAGGCCCCATTGCCTCAGTCCAGCAGAGCCCTTGAGCACAAATATCATTTCCAGCACACAAACAACATCACTGTAAACAGCACTACAAAGCAGTTCATGCAAGGCTAAAATATCCACAACCTTTCCTTCTGAAGCCTCAAAAGTACCAGGGAGCCTGTTCAAGCAGTGTCCTGACAGAACACCTCCCTGAGGAGCTGATCCCAACCCTTTTCCTTCTGCAGAGCAAATCTCTTTATTGAAATACCCAAGGATTAGCCCTGGCAAGGAGGAAAACTTCAGTCACTACAGAGATAAAGCCCTCGAGGTAACAATGAGCTGCTACTCAACATTTCTGCCTTGTCCTGCCTTGTAATTACCCTGTCCAGGGCTCCACAGCTCCCAACTCCAGCCCAGGCACAGAAATGGGGTTTATTTAGCCAGCACTCCTGCCCTGCACCATCCTGGGAAGGATCCATCCATAAACCAGCCCGTGTCCAGCCAGGAGCAATGACAAAGGCAATTCCTAAAGCTGCCACTGCAAAAATCCTTGTCACCAAGAGCACAGGAGCCCATTATTAGCTTGTCAGGAATCTTTGATTTAAAGGCCATAAAAGCTGTATTTTTTTTTTCCTGGATTTTGCTATACCAAGGAGTTTCTAGCCTGTAGGATTAAATTGCCTAAGAATGAGCCCTCTCCAGTGCTACCTGCTGCTGCTGGCTCGGGGCTCCAGGGGCTGTGCAGCCCCAGGATGAGGGGAATGAGGTGTGCAGGGCTCTCTGGATGGAGCAGGAGCAGCTTTGTGTCACACCTGGCACAGCCCAGGGACAGCAGCCAGGCCCATCCACCCACTGGGACTGGGACTGGGACAGGGCTCCCGGCTGCACTGGGGACAAGATTTGGGGATATTTAGGGGGAAAAAAGTCACCACACCTAAAATCAGGGAGGGATTTTACCATTTCCTATAGAAAATTCCTGCTGGAGGGAGAACTGGGAAAGGTTTGGAATCTCAGAATGGCCTGAGCTGGAAGGGACCCACAGGGACCATCCAGCCCAAGCCCTGCACAGACCCCCCAACAACCCCAAATGTCCAAACTCCCCTGGAGCTCTGGCAGCCTTGGGACCATTCCCTGGGGAGCCTGGGCAGTGCCCAGCACCCTCTGAATTCCACCTCAGCAATCTGGCTGGGAAGGTGAGAATCCCTAAAGATCCAGGGACCCCAAGAGAAGCTGAAATGTTTCATTTCAAAGCACCTCTCATTCAGTCCCTCCTCTTTCCCACACTCTCCCTCTGGCACCAGGCAATGTATTCCAAGAAGTCCATTAAGGCAAACAACAGATTTTCTATAAACTCTGAAAATGAGATTTAAAGTGCCTGTCCCTTGTCACGGGCAGTTTTTCCCAAAGTGCTTTTTGTAGTAGATTTTGCAATGCTGCTTTCCCATGGCATGTTCCCATCTGCATCCTGTTCTCGCTTTAAAATCCAACACCAGAACTCTCATTTTCCATGTGGCAGGAGAATGACTGCCCAGCTTCCCTTCCAGGAGAGCAGAAATGTCTGGGAGGGAAAGATTCTCACCAATTTGGACAGTGCTGCTTCCACCAGGGAAGAAAAGGGTTATTTCCCTTCTGTCAAAACAACCTGTCCTGAAATGTGCTTCAATTTTCTCACAAAATGGACCAGAAGGGAATGAAAAAAAAAAAAAAAACAAAAAAAAAACATACCAGAAAGACTGCTGGAAAGAGAAAATATTCCCCACTGAAGAATGCTAATATAAGGCAGAAATATTGGGAACAGTTGCAGGGAAAGGAGAGGCCCTGGAGTTGTCTGGTGCAGGTACAACCTTGGAGAACCTTGAATCACAGGACAGAACCTGAAATCCCACCCAGTGCCACCCCTGCCATGGCAGGGACACCTCCCACTGTCCCAGGCTGCTCCAAACCTGTGTCCAAGCCTGGCCTTGGGCACTGCCAGGGACCCAGGGGCAGCCACAGCTTCTCTGGGCACCCTGTGCCAGGGCCTCACATAACAAAACACACTTTGAACCCATCAGTAACTCCTTTGAACCCAAATTTCCTTGTAGGAAACCACCAAAATCATTACTGGAACCCAGATTTGCTACTGGGAAGCAACACTCCTTGCTCCTGTTTGCCTGGCAGTGCTGGCCCAGCACCCCAGGACAGCCTTGGGGTGTCCCTCGGTGGCCCCCAACAAACCCCAGCTTTGCTGGCAAATGCCAAACACTCCACGTGGAGTTCTCACAGCAGCAAGGTCGAAGGCAGAGGTGCCAGAGACAGCTCAAAGCACCCAGGATCAGTGCCAGGGGTGTGCAGGGAGCACTCCAGCCTTGCAGGAGGAGCTGCAACCCCAAGGAGCTCCCAGAACAGCCAGAAAAGGTGTGAAATTTCCCTCCTGAGCACAAACATGTTCTGTTTGTGCTTCCAGTTAGGTATTTTTAAAAATTCATGAGTTCTTGAACACCACAAAGTTCCAGCGAGTGCTGAGCTATTAAAAAAATAACACAGAACGTTAAAAAGTACTTGGGGTTTTTTTCCCCCCCCTCCATAAAAAACCAGTGCAGCCAAGTGGAAAAAACCTGGGAGAAGATCTTGCAGCGGTTCCTGCAGAACAAAAACCATCTGTGCTCTTTTCCCCCAGCCATGCCCTTGTTCCCCCTTGCCCCTGGACCTTGACCTGCCCTTTGGATGCCCTGGGAGATGCTGGAGTTGGTGCCAGGGAGCACCCAGAGGCACTGAAACAAACAGAGCTCAAATCCCACGAAGCTGTGAGTCAGCAGAGACAAATCCAAGTATTTAAACAAATATTCCTGGTTGGGAAAGCAGAGTGGTGGCATCCAAGGCTGGGCAGGAGGGGAGGAGAGGCAGCCCTGGAGCTCTGCCTGTGTGGAAACTCAGGAGCTTCACCAAATGCTTTGGGTTGCTGTGGGAATTTCCAGCAGAAGGCACAAGAGTGGGGAATTTTTATAAATGTAAATAGGAAGTCAGCACTTTTGGGCCACTGTTTGGTTTGCCAGCTGTCCATCAGCACTCTGCTGGAAGCTGAGGGGCTCCTGGGAGCAGCCCCCACACCCTGCCCCCTTTTCCCCCTGAAAGGAACCCTGAGGGTTTGTCTTTCCAAACAAGCTCTGGGCCTGCTGTAGGTAAGGCTGACACTGAGAGATGGAGAAACAATGGGAAGGATTCCACTGATTGATGGATGGACTGAAGGAGATCTGCCTTAAACTGTAATAAACTGTAAGTCTGCAGATAAATGCAATTGTATATTGAGAGATAAAAGAAACAATGGGAAGAACCATGGATTCCAGGAAGTAAAAGAAGAAAAATTAAAAAGGGAGGGGTTCTACATGAGAAGGGAATGTGAGGTATCAGGAGTTCTGGGCAGTCTGAGCCTCTCAAACAACCTCAGCAATGGGGAGAGAGAGAGGGAAATTGGGATTAAAAGGAGGCTTTGCCCTCCAAAAATGTGAGAGACCCCAGGGGAAATGGCCCATGGGCTCTCCCTTTATTGGAATAAAGTAAAAGGACTCCTCTGTCTCCTCTTTGGACAGGAACCTCTGGTGTTTGTGGACATATTTTCCTACCAGCCCCATCCCTCTTCCCTGTCCCCTTGTAATGCACTGTGAGAAATGATTCCCACGGGGGGAATCAAGGGGGCTCTTTCTGTCTGAGGCAGCAGCAGCCCCTGCTCAGCACACCTCAGCTGCAGCTGGAGCTCTGCCCATCGTGGGCAAGGACAGTCCCACGGTTCTTTGTGTGTTTGGTGAGTATTTCCCCTGAAAGAAATCCACTGGAAAGAAAAAAGATGAAATCAAGAACATTGATGCACTGAGCAACAGGAGGAGAGCAGGGCTGGGAAAGCTGAACAGCACTGCTGCAATGCACTCTGCTGGAAGGAGAGGAGAAATCCGGGAGCAGCAGGGGAGGCGATGCCACTGGAGCACCCCCTGAGCTCTCCTGGCTGCAGCAAAGCTGCTCCATCCTTCCAGCTCCAGCTGCTGCCTTCCCCCAGCCCTCACCTCAAACCTGAAGCAGGACACACCTTAACCACACACGGGGAGGGGCAGGAGCTGATCAAACCCTTCCTGAGGGATAAAAACCAGAATAGAGGTGCAAAAGCACGAAAAACCTTAATATATTCCAGTGCCCCCCTCTCTCCAGGAGCCCCGAGGAGCCGTTTCTTTGCCTCAGGACCAGGGACAGCTCCAGGAGCTCCAACCTGAGGAATTCCAGGCTTTCAGCCGCTCTCTGGAATTCCCAGAGCAACTCCAAGCTCCCAGCAGTGGCTCAGACCGTGCCTCCCAGGGAATTCCACCCCCCAGAAGTTACAAGGATAAAAATCAGGATTTTCCCCTGGTTTCCAGCAGAGTAACCCCGGGATGTCTTTGCAGGAGTTTCATGCAGGCACCGAGGGAAAGTGGGGCAGCATCAACATCCCGGAATTGCTGCTGGAAATGGGGATGATGAGCATGACCAAAGCCCTGGAACAGCCATTAATAAATAATAGTGATGATAATGGGGGAATAATAACTTATTAACAGCCAGGAATAAAGAGAATTTCCATGCTCTAGGGTGCTACTCAATATGAGGAGCCACTCCAGACATCAGCTCATTAACAAATTGTCTCAGTTGCTCCCTGGGATGATTTGGAGGACGTGGTTTGGGTTTGAAAACGCTGCACTCTGGGTGATGGCGATCACTGAGCTCAGGGATCTCTCTGGAGAAATCAGAAAGTTTAAAATAAAAGAGGGGGGAAAAAATATTCAGGGGCTCTCACATCAAGAAATTAACCCAGTACAGGTGATTTTTGGAGGGATTCCTGACTGCACATGGCAATGGCACAACACCCTTGCATTCCATAGAGGGGACAGTTCTGAAGGGACATCTGAATAAATCATAAATAAGTTGTAACAAAGGAATAAATGCAAAAAAATGTCACAAAACCACACAAATAAGGAGCTCTATTTCTTGAATAAGTTGTTTCGTGAGCATTATGGCTAATAATTATTTTGCCAAATTTGGAAATTTTCACTCTGCCCATAAAAAAAATTACATTTTTACCTGAAATATCCATACAATTTATATTATTTTGACACTCAGTTATTATAAAAATCAATTCTTTTGGTGACTGGCCATGCTTATTTGCTGCTTAATAAATAGCATTTCTATTTGTCACTATTTTTCTTCTAAATATTAAATCACAGACTGATTTTGTTAAATACACAGTGTGATGAAAAATTATATGCAATGCTTAATCAGATCAAAATAAATCCAAGCTGGCACTGACATCTCCATGAGACAGAAGCGTTCTTTTATTTTTATTTTCCAGTTAGTTTGAGCTCTATTTATGACTGTGGAGTAAATACCAGTAAAATTAGGCACTATTTATAATTTCAAATTATAGCTGTGCATATACAGCAGGATAATATTTGTGCTCCCAACAGCTGCTGGGAAGGAGGGGAAAACTGTAAGGATGAGGTTTGTTTTGCCCTTATTTCCATGTAAAACAACCCCATAATCCTTGATCCTATGGGATGTGACACTCTGGAGGAAGAAAAACCAAAATATTCTAAAATCTCCACTAATCCAGACTCCCAAACAGGACCTTTTTCTTCAAAACCTGGCTCAAGTTGCTTTGAAGCCATCACTGGAGTTACTTCCCACTGGAAATGAGCTTCAGGAGGGGTTTTCAGGCAACTGTTTTTCCCAAAGTCATCCTCTCTGGGCACTCTAGAAGATGGAAGGAACTAATATGGAACTCTGGAACTCCAAATGTATTATCCATTAACAGGACACAATAAATCATCAAAGTCTGGCACAGCCAGAGACAACAGAATGAGCTGGAAAGTAAGGATTAAATAAAGTTTAATAAAAAACCATTATGAAGCAGTGATAAATGGGAAGCAATACTTATTGTGTAATTCTACCATATTTCTTTGACATGAAATATCCCCAGATGTCCAAGTTACTTCCAATTTGATCTGGTTTTTCAGCTCAGGAAGAATCTCAGGGAGAGTCAGAGACTCTTGCTGGGGGTCCCAGTAGCTGCTGGTTATTAAATAACTGGGAAGGGACAGGTCATCCCTCAGCTTGTCCAGGAATGGCTACAACTTCCTTTGGAGAAACTGAATTTACAGCAGCCCAGAGCAAAGCAGTGGATGGGTTTTCTGGGAATAAAACAGCCAGGAAAGGGGAGCCCACCCCGAGTCAGGTGATGGTCACTCACAGGAGACCTTCAGGTGAACATCCTCCCAGGGCACCTCCAGGGCTGCTCCTCTGCTCCTCTCCCAAGGCTCTGCTCCCAGGGGAAGCAGCAGGATCTGTCACAAGTCTGCAATTAGACACAGCTGACATCCTTATTCCTCCATCATCTCCAGCCTAGACAGGGAAAACACAATATATTAAACACAAATACATTAACATTCAAACACAAAGGAGTATTTTGGGCAATACCTGGTCAGATTAAAGATTTTTTTTTTCTGCTGTAAATTATTCTAAGCACAGCCAGGAGGTCCCATACACTGAGTTCCCACTGGAAAACCAGCAGCTCCTAATTTAGATAAGATGAATAAACAGGAATCTCACGGGGGAGGGGAGGTCCATAAAACTGCTGGCACCACCTCCCAGTTTTACAGCTGCACCACGCTGGGAAAGCCAGGGAAATGGCCTGGGTTTATTCCCTGCACATGGACAGGGAGCAGGCAGGAGTGGAACTGAGCAGCCCCATCTCTGGAGGAGTGTTCTGCTGGGATGGATGGCTCCTGTTAAAGCTTAATAGAGCTCAGGCAACTTCACCTCGCTGCCCATCCAGGTGAGGAAGAGCTCATACGTGGGTGAACTCCCAGAGCAAAGGAGAGCTGTCCCTCCATGCAGGGAGATTGCTGCACCTGGAGTGCAGGAGCCAGGGACATTTCCTGTTTGTAAGGAGCTGTTCCCAGCCATCACCGCCCCATTCCAGAGAAAAATGCCTTCAATTTCCACGGCCAGAATGCACCAAGTGATTTCACCAACTCAGATCCTTCTTTGTTACACATTCCATTGCTCCTGCCTTGCTGGAGGAGTGGGAACTGCAAACAGCTGGACTCAGGCACAGCTGAGACTGCTCCCACTGGGAATGACCCAGGTGAGAGCAGAGCCCCAACACCACCACGATTTCTGCCCCCTGCTCTCATCCTAAACACTCCCAGAGGAGCCCAGTCCCAGTCCCCAGAGCAGCCAGCCCATCCCTCCACACTACATTCCCACCCCAGCTCTGCTGCTCACTGGAACTGTGCTCACCTGGACTCAGGCACAGGTGAGTCTGTTCCCACTGGGAATGACCCAGGTGAGAGCAGAGCCCCAGCAGCACCAGTTTCTTCTCCCTGCTCTCATCCCAAACAGCAGAGGAGCCCATTCCCAGTCCCCAGAGCCAGCCCACCCCTCCACACCACATTCCCAACCCCAGCTCTGCCCCAAGGCTCCTCCCCGAGCAGAGCAGCCAAAGCTCCCCCAGGTGGGTGCTGGTGTCTCTCCAAGGGTTGGGTGAGCAGCCTGATGTGTATTTGGGATAATCCAGCCTTCCTCTGTTCCTGGCAGATTAGATACCGTGGTCAGGGCGGTTGAAAAGAAGAAATGCAGAACTCGTTTGCATCAATGCTTTCAATTTGCTCAGAATGTTTTCCCATTTAATTATTAGCCCACAGTAAACTAGTTATCAATTAATTGCTAGAAAATGGAAGCAAGTGTGTGTTATTGCATAAATCTCTAATTGGCTAGACTTGTGCTTTCTTGTTAAATGCTAATTAAAGTTTTGAAAGAGGCAAACATTACTTAACTTTAAATGGCTTAACGAGATCCACCAAGGTATAAACATTTCCATTACACGTTATTCTGATGCCAGATCATGGGAAACCCAAAGCAAAGATGACAAGGGTTGTTTTCCACTAATATATTCCACAATTTATATGGGTTTCAATTAAATTAAAAAGGTCTTTTTCTTAATCTCATTTGTCAACCATCCAGTAAATATTGCAAATAACACTTTTCCCATCAGTGTTTAGATATTTTTTTCTTCTTGGATCCACAGAATGGCTTGAAATGAAAGGGACCTTAAAGACCCTCTGGTCCCAACCTTCTGCCATGGTGATAAATTGTGATTTATGACCAAGTTGATCATTTCACCATAATCACCTCAGCAAGAACCTCATTTATGGCTTCCACACACTTTCTAAACCTATGGAACAGTTCAAAAATATTCCTGAGAAATATCAAACTGGATACTGATGTTAAATTAAGTTTATGGAACTCAGCCAAAGTTGAAACTAGAAGCAAGAAAAGAGCTGTAGCAGCCCCAAATGTTATTTTTAGTGTGGCATTTCAAGCCTCAGATTGAGTTCAGCTACTGGAACCAGCAATGTGAGAGATTAAAGCTCAGCCCCTCCCTGGGGCACTGCTCTCCCTGCAAAAGGTTCAGTCAAAAAAGGAAAGTCTCACATGGGCAACGTCATCATCTCAGAGCAGGCTCTGACCAAAGAGGGAAGGTGTTGGCATAAAAAATGAGATGCAAATATAAGCAGCTTGTAGCAAGCACAAACACTCTGACTTTTTCTAATGCTTCTAATTTGGAAGTAATAAATAATTTCATTATAACCCCAGATCTCAATGAAAATTATCAAGTATTCATCATTCAGTTCAGGAATATCTGCAATCTCCATATTTAATTAGACACTGGGCAAGGCAGGCAAACGGGCTGATTTATTCACATCCTGGAAATCAAACAGGGAACTGAGGACTTGACAAAGAAGGATGGGGAATAACACAAAGCTTCATCTCCAAGCTCTGCGTTTTCATCAAGTGTTTTAAAAATGTAATTTAACCCCCACAAAGGTGTGCCCTAAGCACAGCTCCCAGAACCCTCCTCACACCTTTGAGAGAGCAGAGTTAGAAAGGTCCAGGTAAAAGTAAAACCCAGCCACAGCCACCAAGTACTTCTGGAAACGAGAGAGTCATTTAGAGCCCAAAATCCGGGATTCCTGAGGGCATTTCAGTCATTAGAAGTGTTAAAGTCCCACAGATTTTCAGCAGGGCTCCATCTCCCTGGGCAGAGGAAAATCCCATTCTGAATGCCAAAGAAAGAAGCCAAAAAGGAGCAGCTTTGGGCTGAGGTTTGAATGCCACAATCACACCTGGGCGTGCCCCCCTGCACCTGCAGGGCCTTCACCTGTGCCAGCTCCTGCGCCGATTCCCAGCTGCCCTCGGAGCCAGGAGCACCTGCCAGGGCCTTCATGAACCTGCAAAAGCAAAACCAGGGAGCTGCCCCAGAGCAGTCCCAGCTGGGCTCCCTGTGTCCCACACTGCCCACCCAGACTCTTCATAAAGCAAACACCGCCTGTTCGCAGTAATTATTGTCAGTACTGAGCACATTCCTCCTGTTCTTCAATCTGCAGGAACAGAAAATTCCTTTTTTATTTTTTTTAATCCCAAATTGTTCTGCAGACTGACTGAGCCATTAACAGGACCTGGGTGCCCCTTTCCCTGCCTGATAATGAGCATTTTTCCCAGGTTCATTTCAGAAGTCAGCCCCTCAAGGGAAAATTTTCCAGGAATTCAGGCAGAGAGGAAGGGGATTGTGCAAGAACAGCTCCTCCCAAAGCACTGGGAGCTCTCCACCCTCACTCTGGGCGACACCAGGGAATCCAGGTTCATTTACAACTTCTTTCATTAACCTGATACGCGGTTCAACAAATTAAAACTTCAATTACCTGCAAGTCTGTTTCACTACAGAGAGTGAAAAGATACAGTAAAAGCATTTAGCCTGCTGAAGTGATAGCACTTTTTTCAAGTTTAATTGATTCCCTAATTTCAGGCTGTTTCCATGGCAGCCACACAGTTGCCTTGTCCCTCTGGATGCACCAGGACCTCTGGATCAGGAGCAGCAGCTGGATGGAAACACCAGCAGGCAGGGATGGTGGGTAAAATCCAAATATTGGGCAAAATCACACCCTGCTTTTCAGGCTGGGAGCTTGAACTGGATGTGGGAAAGCTGCACAGGCACAGAGCAAAGGTCTGGAGACCCCTGGGTCTCCAGGAATATCCAGTCAGTGCATCCATGAGAGGCAGCAGGGACACAGCTGCTGCAGGCTGAGCTCCAGGATGGCTTAAAATACCTCCCCTGGCACCCCAAATTCCTCCCCTGGCACTGCTGCTCCCCCAGCTCCCTATTTAAGGTCCTCACTGTAACAAAACCTCTCCATGTTTAAGGTCCTGAAGGGAGGAAGCAGAAAATTTATGAGAAAACTGAACTGCCTGATAACATAAGAGGGGAAAAAAGAAAAACCCAAAAGAGTTAAGAAAAAGCTGCCATCCAGGGATATTAGCCTGAGCCTGAGAATAGATTGTACCTGATCAAAAGCTTGTTCCACCAAGGCCTCTCCTGGAATTTTAATAACTCTGAGGCTTCTCTGGCTACTTTGCATCCCCACCTTTCCCTGGCAGAGGGGAGCTGGGGGTCTCAGTTTGGGGAGAAATAAAAGCAAATCTCCTGGGAATCGAGGTTCATTAAACATGAAGTTTTGCTGCTGCTGTTTAACTGAACAATGAAACAAACTGCACTGCTGGAGGGGAATAAAGAACCTTCTGAAGGCTCCTTCCAGCTGCACTTTGTGCTGGGCACTGATGGGAAAACCTCTTTGAGCAGGGGGCACCTCAGAGGGACAGGTCCTGTTTGTCCCCTCCATGCAGATGGAGACCTGGAAAAGCTGCCAGGAGCTGTTTCTGAGGGGGAGAAATGTGGGACAGGAGAGTTCCCACCTGGCTGGAGCCCAGGGAAACAGGAATTTCTCAGGGTTCAGCTGGTTAAGAGGAAACTCAGGGGTACCAGCCTCCTAAAATACAAACTAGAGATAAAAATTAGTTATTTTTATTAGAAATGAGCTCCCCAGTACCTTATGGGACAAGCACCCAAATCTCCCCCAACATCCCCCTTGAACACAGTTACCAAAAAGAGCCAATAATGTTTGTGGGTGTTGTCACATTAATATAAAATCTGCCCAGGAAAGAAGTCCTTGACAGCAAAATAATTATTTTTCTCCTCGAGGCAGAACCAAACCACATAAACAAAGTGTCCCACACAGCTGTTTATTTGTAAGATACAACACAAATAGGTCTGATCACACCTTAAGAGCTCACAGGAGAATTGTTTAGGAAAATAATTGTTTACATCCAGATGTTTTGGGCTGCTGTTCTGTCACTGAGGCTGAGGATAATAAACATACCTGCTAAAAAGCAGGAACCCACAGTGATTATTCCAGCACAATATACTATGAGCAAATGAAATTTTCCTGAGATGCTGACAGCAAAAGAATTCTCTTACCCTGCACTCCCTCTTATAAAAAAAAAAAATTAATTCCATTGCTTGCTTTGCTCTCTCAGCCTTCAATTCCTCCAACACTCCTGATTCCAAAGGAAATATTCCTGGTATTGCCAGTGGGAGAGCTCAGGCTCTGATGGCAACATCTGAAATCCATTTGGGATTGCTGGGTATCCTCTGCACCCTGCTCACAGCCATAAAACGCCCCTGTCTTTATGCCAGGGGATATTTCAGGAATGGGAATGTAATTGTGAGTGGTTTTGGGGCAAATGCCATCCCAGCCAACCCTGTTTGCATTCTCCAGCTCCACCCAGATGTGTGGATTCCACTTCACATGAACATTTCTGCTCCCCCTGCATCCAGCCAAGCCCAACTCCTGCCTCAACCAGCAACACACAGGCCTCAGGTGCTTTTAAATTTAATTTAATTAATCTCCCTCTTGTGAAACCCAGGCAGAGAGTGAGAGGTTTAAAGGCACTGCCAGGATGCCCCTGCATTGCTCACACCCAGCAAAGGGGGATGCAGGAGCAGAGGGGACCTGCTGGCCCATCCCAGGCTGGGCAGGAGAGGTGGCACCTGAAAGGGAAGCTGACAATTCCCCACCTGCCTGGAGAGGTGAAAAATGGAGCTGGACTGGATACTGTTCATATGATTTGGTGTCAATGGGCTGTTAAAAAACACCCTGTCATTGGTAAAAATAATATTTCAATATTAACTTTGTTATTTAGATGAAATGTCTGTGGTGTAGCAGCATTACCCTTACAACTGCATGGGTGATGTATTGATGCACTGCACATTCTGGCTGAAGGAAAACAAAAATAGTTATGATACTTTTAATAAAAACCTCATTTCCCTGTTCATTTTTGTACACAGCAAACAGATTTCACCGTAGGTGGTTGGATCTAATTCATTAGCTCCATCAGGCACTGGTATCACAGAATAATCTCCCCATCAGCCCAGCTGCCTCCTGCACTCCTGAAGGTGCTTGGAAATCCAATTTCCACGCTGAATATCAATCAGTCAGTTCTGACTCGGCCAGTGATGCACAAAATGGAATTTTGGAACTTTTCCCTGTGCCCCAGGCTGGGGGGAGGCAGCAGCAGGGGCTGGGACAGACAAACCCTGTGGTTCTGGGACATCCCCAGCTCTGCCCTGGCCTCCAACAAACAAAAGCAGGCGCTGCAGGATTTCCCCCACAATCCTGAAGGGAATTTCTCCTGGTCATGGAATAATCAGTGAGGCTGGAAAAGCCCTCCACGGCCAGGGGAACAGCAATTTCTCTGAGTTCAGCTGCTTAAGGGGCAGCTCAGGGGTAACAGTCTCCTAAAATTCAGAGTAATAAACAAGCTAAGCACATAAATAAGGTATTTTATTAAAAATAAGCTCCCCAGCTTGTTATCAAGGCCATCAATTCCAACCATCCCCACTGTCCCCAAGTGCCACATCCAGGAGGCTTTTAATCCCCTCCAGAGGAATCCTGCAGGAAAACCAACACAGATCAGTCTTTGCAACTGCAACCACTCCACGTTCTGCTCTCCTGGTTCTCCAGCGTGGGGATAAACAGGATATAGAGGAGTTCCCAGCCCCAGGGATTTGCAGGGAGCAGGCAGAGGGGTCACTACCCAGCCTGGCCCCCCTGCAGGAACAGCTCACCAGGGCACCTGGGGCTCCGTCCTCTTCTATCATTTAAAAAGAGGGGAAAAAACCCAACAGAAACACAACTTGAGAAGTGTATCCTCAGCCAAAAAAAATATCTCATAACCTTGAGGAGATTAACTTCCCTAGCAGTGATTTCGATGCATATTGCTACAATCAAAAGACAATTTTGTTCTCTGACAGTTATGATATTTCTCAGGGAAAATATGGCCTCTCGCTTCCATTTCCGCTGATTCATAAATCAGATTTGTTGTGTTTTGCAACTCCTTCCAAAACATTTTCATGCACTTTGGCTCTACCCTGACTGACCCTTCCAGAAGGGCCTTCCAGTGCCCCTGGCACCAGCAGGTTGTACAGAACATCGTGGCAGGAATTCTTCAGCACATGAGGTTCAAATGTTGTATTTTTTTAAGGATGTTTGGCATTTCAGCCCACATTTCCCATCAGTATATCCCATCCACCCACAGCACTGATCCACTCTGCACACTTTAACCCTTACCAAAATGGGTCTGGTTAGTAGAAAGGTCATTAAATAATAACAGGAATTTCTGGGGTAAGCAGCATGGGAAAAGGTGTGTCCTGGATTTGGGGAGAGGAGCAGGGCACGAGGTGTTGGGAGTGGGAGGAGGGAAAGCACTGGGGACTCAACAGGGAAAAGGCTGAGCCTGAAGGACTCAGGGGAGGAAGAAACCAAACCAGGTTATTGGGATGTAGTAGTGGCCTTGGAGCCCAAATCCCAACAACAGCTGCTTTACCCCCTTGAAAATCTGCTGGCTGATAAAATATTCCTCCCTGGGATTGCTGCAGCTCACAGGCAAGAACAAAAACAAGGAGAGAATATGGCACATCAAAAAAAATTTTTTTTAAAAAATCTCCATTTCTAAACCAGTTTATAAAACAGCAAACACATCCCCACATTTCCAAACCCATGATAAAAGCACCATCCTGGCTGTGGGAGCTGCTGGGCTTTCCCAGGAAGTCCTAAACCCTGGGACACCAAAGGGCTGCAGATGAGGTTCTGCCCCAGCCCCCAGATGTGAGTTTATTTTAGGGCAATTTACAGCACCAGCCTCATCTGGATAGGGGAAAATCCCACTGGGACAAGGGTTTGCCAAATATTTCTGATCATCACATTTTCAGGGATGAACTTCAGTGGTTGATGGGCAGGTCCAGCCCCTGCCGAGCCCCACAGGACAGGACAGGTTTGTGGGAGGGGATTTCTTTGCTGTCCAAAGCACCAGAGAATTCCTGAATCCACAGGGGTCCAGCTTTGGAAGTGGTAGGAGAGGTTGGGGGAGGACATTTCTTCCTCTGCTCCCTCAGCTCCCACAGGTGGCACTGCCACAGCAAAGCACAGGGCAGGACAGCCCTTGGGGTGACCCCTGTGGGCACCCACAGCTCCCATAAAGAACATCCTCCACCCTTCCATCCCCACCCAGAGCCTCCTTCCCTGGGAACCCTCCCTGGGCACCTCAGAGCTTCCACAAGGAACATCCTCCACCCTTCCATCCTCACCCAGAGCCTCCTTCCCTGGGAACCCTCCATGGGCACCCACAGCTCCCATAAAGAACATCCTCCACCCTTCCATCCCCACCCGGATGTGAATGATGCTGAATTTTGGATTTGCGTCTTTGGCAGAGTGCTCCTGTTATTTCCATCCCCATCCAGAACTGCAGCTCAGGATGAAGCTCCTGGTCCAAAGCAGCGTCTGGGGTTTGGTGTTTCTCAAGAACAGGAGAAGCCTTGATAAAAAGGGTTGGAATCAGCTCCATCCAAGCAGTTAAAATCATGAGATGATGAAGACAGAGCAGGCAATTTTCTGTCAGGTAACTAATCATGGACCAAGGGGACAGAAATAGCAACCACCCCAAATAATCAGCAATTGGCTCCCAGTGGCAAAGAGAAGAACTTGTGCACACACAGAGCTGTATCTGCCTGCTCCCAAAGCTTCAGGCTTTGTTACAAACAGGATTCCTCAGGAATGCTGGGTTGTTCTGCTTGGGGCTTTGCTGCTGGTTTAGATGCAGCTTTTATATTAAGTAAAATATCTGAATTGAAATCTGCTCTGGCAACTCCAGCCCTGCCAATAGCTGTTACCTACAAACTCTGCTGGTAAGGTTTGGGCTTTGGTTTTTTTGGTATTTGGGAATTGAGAAGCATCACATCAGCCTGTTAATAAAGGCTCACAAAAAAGCACTTTAAATTTAACCTGCAGCAAGCTACAGTGGCAGATTTCAGATCTGGAATAGCCCCAGAGTATAAAAATCATTCCATGATCCTTTTTCTCCTGAGAAATCCCACCAGCCCTCCTGAGTCAGGGGTTTCCCATGTAATAAATTAAATGTTCACCTCCAACTCAAACACTTGCTGATCACTCACAGAGTGAATGACACAGAACTTTGGGTGCTGAGATGCCCTTTGTGGGTGCTCCAGGAATTAAAATTCAATGTTTACAACAGGAAAACTGCACAGCTTTGCTGCCCTTGGGCTGGGCTGATGATCAGGTTAAGCTCAGCCCAAGCAGTCCCAGCTCCAGGGTGAGGAATCCAAAGCCAGCAGCCCCAGGTGCCCCCTGAGCAGTTTCTGTGCCAGCTCTGCAGGAGATTCTGGCATTTTTTATATCAGGAAATAGAACATACACAGTAAAACCCCAGCTATCACCTTGTTAGTCCTCCCCAGGGGAGAGGAGCAGAGTCTGCTGGTTTGCCATAAAACCAGAACACAATAACTCTGTTTATTTGGGGATCTTTCAGGTCCCTTGCAAACCAAACCTTTCTATGATTCTACAGCTGCATTAAAACCTACAATTAAATCCCAGCCTTATTCATCAATCCTTCCAGAAAACATCACTTAATGAAAATAACTCACAATATGGAGAAAAAAAAAAATAAAGGAGAATAATTCCCTGAGCTCTGGTGTTGCACAATAACTTGCAAAGCCCCCTCAGCACCCCTGGCAGCTTTGTGCAGGTGTTTCCAAAGGGAAATCTTGGGATAAGCTGCCTGTGCCATGAGCCAGCCCCAAAAAAAGCCACAAGCTGGGCTTCACACAATGAAAAATATAACTTGTATTACACACAGGAATTTCATGAGGTTTGACTCCAAATCCCAACAGGGAATAACTCCCCTTTTCTGCTCCTCCCAGAGCTGCCTGGGCCTCTGAAGGCTCCACACCAACACCTGAGCTCAGGTGGAGGAGCCCCCTGCAATAACCCCAATATTTGCCCTGTCTCAGCACATTATCAGCTTCCCCAGCCTCTCCACTCCATCCATGATATCCCTTGGAATTCCTGATTTTGGGGAAAGCTCATGACCATACTCAGAGCTCCCTGAGATCAGAAAGGGCATTGATAGGGAAGTTTATTGGTTCTGGATCTCCAGAAACAAAATCTCTTCCAGAAATAAAGGAGCAGAGCACAGTCTGCAGATGGAACAAGTTCCATTTCCTTTGGCCCAACGATGCCCTGCAGATTTTTAGGAAAACCAGCCCTTTTTGGTTAAAAAAAATAAAAAATAAAAAAATCAAGCTTTGTCTTTTGCAGGCTCTAGAAAATGGAGAATGCACAGCTCTCCCTTTGGACCACACTGAGATATTCAGGGATGCAGGAGGGGTGAAAGCCCAGAGCAATTCCAGAAGGAGGGATCTGATTTGTTCCCATTTTGGGAATCCAAGGCTTTGGGCTGCTCTCCAATGCCAGCAGAGCAGAATATCAAATATTCTGGAGTAAGCTAAGGATACATGGAAAATGTAATAGAAAATAGTCCCTAAGCAACTGAATACTAAATTCAAAATTGAATCCTAAACCAATTCCCCACTAATGGACTATTTCTAATTAATTACCTCGTGTGTCTATAAAGATTTTTGTGGACCTCCCAGGCATGATTCATTTTACCAGGGCTGTTTTTATAAGAACTTGTTGATCTCAGTGAATGAGTCTCAAACCATTTGAAAACTACTGAGCTTCACCTCTCAAGCACAGGAGGAAACTGAGGCACAGGAGGGATCTGAAGGATTCGTGACCCAGGATTTGGGCTCTCCAGACCAACTGGGCTTTGTGGACTTTTGGGATTTACCAAGAATTTATTTACACAGCAGAACTGCTCTTGTCTCTGCAGGGCTGGGATTAAAACCTGCACTTGAGGAGAGAGAAACTCATCCAAGGCAATAGCACAAGTTGCTAAATAATGGGCAGCTGTTGTTGATATTGCAGTTATTGACCTCTTTCAGCTGCTCCTTCCAGGATATTCCATATTCCCAGGATTCTACTGGGCCCCTTCCAGCTCAGGATATCCCACATTCTGTGACCCTCAGGTCAGTTCCATCCACATTCCCACCTCCACCCAAGGCACAAACCACGGCTGATGCTGGTTTGTACAGAGGAACTGGAGAATTTAAAAGTTCCAGAGGAACAGGAGTGGTGTTCCTGGAACACAGCAGGGTTTTATGGACACGTGTCTCACACAATCCAGGGGAGGAGATCCATAAAAAGCCCAGTTCAGCTTCCCTGACACATCACATCAGGCACAGAGGGGAATAAACAACTCAGAGTAAGCTCCTTTATGATCCTACAGACTCTTCCCTCTCTTTTCAATTACTTTTTCTCTTCTAAAAGATGTAACTACAGGTTTTTGTTCTGGTTTTTTTACTTCTGAGGGATTTTTCATTCTGTAACTTATTTATAATTAAAAGGTGTGTGAAATGCCAAGAGATTATTTGCTCTTTCAGGAGGGATTTAAAGAACCATCACAATAAATCAATGAAAAGTTCACTATAAAGGGAGGGAGAGATGGATACTGTCAATATGAAACAGCAGTGAACTGTAAAAATAAGAATTAGGGTGCTGAGCTGTTTGTCAAACAAGTGAAAGCACTGACAGGGAAAGCAAGAAATTCTACCTAGAATCATAAAAAGCTCGGGTTGGAAGGGAACTTAGAGGCCACCCAGTGCCAGCCCTGCCATGGCAGGGACACTTCCACTGTCCCAGGGTGCCCAGCCTGGCCTGGGGCACTGCCAGGGACCCAGGGCCTCCCCACCCTCCCAGGGAGGGATTTTCTTTTGTAGATGTAACCTCAATTTCCCCTCTTTCAGTTCCTCTCCTGGCACCCCTTGGAGCACAATCCCCTCTGCATCAGAAACCACAGAAACCACAGCACTCACCTCCCCTTCCCCTTCAAACCAGGCAGCAGAATTCCTGCTCATCCCAGCAGCAGCAATTCCCAAACACAGGGCAAGGGCTGACACCTCTGTTTTCCTCCAGCTCTTACCAAATTTCCCAATGTCCCAGGAATTAGAGGAAGACAATCCCTGCATGGGGACTCCTCCAGGCCAGGAGGGTTTGGGTCACTGCCTGCTGGGGCTGGGCTGAGCAGAGTGCTCTGTCCAGGCCAACATTTTCACATTTTTAGGGGAGTTCATCCCCCTCAGGGGGCAGAATGGTCTCTGTGAGGAGCAGGGACCACGTGCAGACACCCCAGACCCAACTCAGGAATCCATAATTTACAGTGGAAATCAACCTCTGCTGATCAAATGGTCCCACAGGAGGAAAAATAAGGAATAACACCCATTGATTGCCTGTGGAGATTCCTTAGGGCTGTGTTTCTGCCCAAGGAGAACATCTCCACTGACTCGGCTCACAAATCACATCGGAGCAGATCTCACTGATCACAGCACCTTAAAGAGATGCAAATTTATTCACCCAACTCCAGAACCACTCACCAAAGAGCTTCACCACAGAATGGGGCCACAATTAACCCCTTCCTCAGCCCCTCCCCGGATGATTTCCTCATCATTCCCATAAAAATCCCCTTGATTCCCTCATTCCCTAAGGCAGTGCAGAGGCTGCTGTGCCACTTCCCTGGGCTCTGCTGGCAAACACACAAAGGCAGCGAGGCTGCGAGTGCTGGAACCATTTATTACTTTGGAACGCTATGCAAATGAGTCCATTCATATGCATATACCCAGCATTTAAATTACCCTCCCTGCCGTCTGCCTCTTCACGACGGTGCATTTGAACAGGTACAGATTTATCGGGATTTTTTCCCCTCGACGGTTCAGATCTATTCCCCAAACAGAGCCTTCCTCCTCCTGTGCCAGCGATCCCAGCCCGGGCTCCTGGCACCCATCACCTCCCAGGGCTGGGGGCAAACGAGGAGTGCTGAGAACAGCCCGGCTTCAGAGCATTTGCTGCTGTTAAAAAGGGTCATTTTATGGCCACGGGACCCTCCAGCCCCAAATCCTGGGGATCCTGGGGATGACAAACCCCCTTTATGCTGCCCCAGGAACAAGGCTGAAGCAGCCTCTGCTTGGAGCTGAAGCTGCTGCAGGAAGAGCAGCAGGAAAGCTCCCAGGAGAAAAAGGAAATTCAGAAAAGAGATTTTATTCCAGTCTTGCCTTTTCCAAGACCCGTAAGACAAATGGAAATCACACAAACTCACCCCGTTCCTCCACAGTTTAGCCCGTGTTATTTTTCAAAGCTCTCGAGGGAAAGTGCCACGGATATTTAAAGCTGCATAATTCAACAACAGCTCTGATGCTTAAGAGAATCTTTCATTTCATTCTTTACTCACAATTAGACCTCACAGTTATTGCTGTAGCCCTCAATTATGAACAGAGTTTAACGACATACCTGAAAGAATTTAGAGACCTTTTATCTCCCGATGCAGCCCCTGAAAAAAAAGGGCCATAATTGCTTGTCATTCCAAGAAAATTAAAAATCATTTGGGGAACGATGTGAATGGAATTTGCAATTAATCTCAGGGGTTTTTTCCCTCTCCCAGGATGAGCCCTGGGCATTGGGGGGCCCTTCAGCAGCCAGATGAGGGACAAGGACTGCTCTGGGTGTGAATTTGACCATACTAAGGGCTCCTTACATGAATTTACATGTTCAGTTTTACCCCCAGCTGACCTGTACCTAATCCTGCTGCAATTCCCCCTCCCCTGCATGGGAAAATGAAGCTGTCAGCTGCTTCTGGAAGCTCCAGCAGCCAAGAAAAGGCAGAATTACCAGGTGTGGTACCCACTCATCCCATCACCCCCAGCTGCTGGAATCCCCAGAGCACTGAGCATCACTGCCCTGATGGCACCAGCACAAAATCAGGGCCAAATTAATTCATCCTGAAGCAGGTGGCTTTTCAGGCACATCAGGGGATATTCTCATAGTAATAAAGAGAAAACCCAATCAAAATCCCCAGGTTTAGTGCCTGGCTACGTTTCTTTTTAAAGGTTCAATTGAGAAGAAACCATTTTTTTTCCTATAGAACATAATCCTGTAATCCATAACAAATTTTCCTATCAGAAACCACACAGAAATAATAAGAAAGTGGATTTTCACAGGGAAACATTTTTTCTAATTGAAGTTTAAGTGGTTCATTTTTTTCTTTTTTTTTTTTATAGAAGTGTTTGTGGTTTTAGTGATTTTAGTACAAGCTCAGGGCAAAAAAAAAGAAGCCAGAACATCTCATTGAAGACCCTGAATAATTACAGAAATTAGTGACATGGCCTAACTATTTTTTTCCCCATTCTCAGCCCCACCTGCCTGTGCATCTCCTTGATTTACAGGTCTTTAATTACATCATCAGCCCTTCCCCACCTGTGTCTGCTCCCTGAGCACACAGAGCTCAATCCTTCCTCCCAAACGAGCCTGGATTTAATATTTTGGGGTTGCCTCATTTTTCAGTGTGTGTGTCTGAGCCTTATCTCCTGCCGACTGTCCAAACACTGCTCCAAAGGGAGAATTTTTCATTTCCTTTGGGCTTTTCTCAGCTGTTTGGCACTATCTGGATGCTCCACAGCATTAATTAAACTGACAAGGTAAGGCAGCAGAATTATCTCCTCTTCACACACGGGGGGCTGAGCCAGAGAGTTCAACTTCAAAGGGAAAGCTGGCCACAAACTCCACAGAAATACTGGGGTTCAAACAAGCTCCAAAAGGCAGCTTTGCCTTTCCATCAGGGCACAGGGGGGACCTGGACAAGGCCAGGCTTCAGGTGAAGGCAGGAAAAACCAGGCTGAACACAGAAAATTCCCATTTAGCCTTGGAAAACTTGGATTTCCAGCGTGAAAACTGCGAGGGTTTGGTTCAGGGCAGTCAAAAGCAGCCACACACTGGATGTTCCACACATGGATGGAATTTGAAGTGAAGCAGCCCCAAAAAAGCAGCATAAAGGGATCCAAACTGAAGGTTTCAGTGCTGATAAAGAAGCCAACTTCACTCTGGAGGTTCAGGTAATTAAAGGATCCATTCAGCACCTGCAGAGCTCCCGTGCTGGGATGGGATCACCACTGCTCAGCATTCCCATGTTTTCATCCCCAGAAAAAAGGGGCTGCTGGAACCTTCCCAGCCCTGGTGCCACCACCAGGATGGCAGAGGGGGCACCTGACTGACCCCAAGGTTACTGGGGAAGTACAAACGATTTTAGGTGCAAACTGCAAATTTCCAGGAGTTTGAGTCTTTACCCAGCCTGGGCAAGAACTGCTCTGAGAATAACCTGGAGGAGCTGGAAAAATGGAGCCAAGCATCCCCCCCGAGGTGGGGCTGCTCCTTCTTCGTGCACTGAGAGCCTGCTCACACCCAAATTCACTGGAACAAGGGAATCTCACCCAAGTCACCCAAAGCAGGGTTAAAAGGAGGTGTCTGGGGGTGTTTAGAGAAGATCAGAACGTTCTGGATGCTCCAGGGACTGTGCTCTCCTCCTGGCAAGGCAGAGCTTCCTGAGAGTCCCAACACTGTGCTAGACTCAGTCCCCAAAAATACAGTCCTCAAGGTAATTTATAGACTTTCAGAGCCAATGTTTTCAAAAATAAGTGACAAATATAAAGACAAAGCCCTGAGAATGCTTGCAGAAAGCAATGGCTTAACCTGCCAAAGAAATGTCATAACATTCCCTCTGAAAGTTATTCATAACCTTCCAATCAGTTCCAGAATCTTCTGCTTTTCTCCCTCCCTACAAACTGCTATTAAATGTAGCAAGGTACTGATTACAAGGCTTTGCCTCTGCTAAATCCCTTCCCAGCATGTCAAGAGTATCAATATTGGAACAGGCAAATTCCACACCCTTACAGATAAATTTATTAATTTCAATCATCCCGGCCAGGGAGGTGTGAATGAGGGCACTGTCATTTCAGGCTGTAATTAATCATCCTGGACACCTCCCTGTCAGGGCCCATAAATCAAAAAGCAAAGTGTTTTCTCCTCCTGAGTGATACAGAACCAGCATTAACGGGGTGACAAAAATCTAATGCTGTCAGTGAGTGGGAGATATTTTATCTGCCTTTGCCACGGGGCTGTTCCACACGGGTGCCCTCACCTCAAAATTTATTTTCTGCCTGTAGAGCACACGTTTTAAAAATATGAACAGGGCAGAACAAGAAGGCTGAAGTACAAAGTTGCCAAATGCCAAGATAGAAAAGTTTCTGAAGGAAAATAAAAAAAAAAAAAAAGAAAATCCTGACACATCAATCCAGGGGATAACAAACACACGTTGGGAATGAGAGGGGACAGATCCCTGTTTGCAGAGCAGTGTGAGGCCATTCCTGAATTCCAGAACAGCTCTGAACCAGCCCCTGGTTCAGCTCCACATCCAACAGCCACAGGCTCGTTCAGGAAACACGAGGCTTAAAGCACTGATTTTAAAAAGGAAGAAAACACGCAGAACTAAATCTCCTTTCCAAAGTATTCCCAGGCTGGTGCTCCTCAGCTCGTGGCAGAGGCCACCACCCTCTCCTGCCATGGCACTGCCTGCTCCTATTTCACACAGGAAACATGAAATACAAACTCCTAAACCTTCACATTTTCTCTCCTTTCAAAGATTATTTTCCAATAATCAGCAGCTATACAGGAGCACTTTTTACCTTGAATATTTGCAAACCCAAACCACCCAGGCACAGCCAGGCTTGTGAGAGACCTGCATTTGAAGAGATTCAAGCCCTGCACTAACAGCTTGTCTGAAATGCATTCAAACACTTGAAACCCTTCAAAAAAAAAAAAAACCCACCTCGTTAGATTCTGGGAATAACAGTCAGTGTCATTTTATTTGACATTTCTCCCATCTCCAGCTCCAGCTCGTGCTCCTGGGATTATTCACAGCATCTCCTGGCAGTCACGCTGACATTTTTCACAACACAAATTTCCTGGGGGTTGCTCTGATCTCCAGGCTGGAGCTGGAGCAGTCTCAGGGCTGTTCTGGTACCCAAAGCACCTGGGAGGGATCTCGGGCAGCTGCCAGGAGGAACATTGGACACGGAATTTTTTGGAAGGGTCAGGCTGAGCAGAGCCCAGCTCTGAGATGATAAAACACTGCCATGAGCACACCTCATCACCTGGCACTAAACACAGTTCAAGGCTCCCCCTGAGACTTTTCACCTTTAAATATTCGAGATCTCAGCACTTCAATTCTGCCAGCAACTTCTTATCCCACTTATTCGCAGGCTACAAATTTTACAGCCAAAATCAAACCTAAATATATCGATTGCCATCTACCACGGGAAAAGAAATCATAAAATTTCTTATTTAATCACACAATTCTATCACCAATCTGCAGAAACATAGATGCACAAGTGTATTACTGCCTGTGCTCTAAGTGCTAAGGTGGAATTCTGCCCACAGGCAATAACCATAAAGCCAGGTCTGAGATAATCCCCTTGTAAAACACTAAACATAAACCAAATGCTTTCAGCCCCTGATGGAAGCATTCTTCTCCAAAGCACAATTTACATTTAAATTGATATTGTAGGGAATCAAATACTCAAAATAAGTGTCAAGGTTTTCTTCTTCACCGAGTTGTCTCCTAATTGGATTCAAGTGTTTTGCCTAACCATTTCATACTCCTATTTTGTTCTGGAAATTAAAAATAAAATCTTTCATTATTCATGATCCTTAACTTCTGGGAAGTGCCACAAATTGTTTCTGTTAAGAAAATAAGGACAGGCTGTTTACATTTAACTGCTGGGACCCAGCAAACAGAAAGGAAGAAATTCCTCCTGAAGCAGTAAAAGCAGAGAGAGTTCTGATGGAAGCCAGGAAAAACATCCAAAATCCCTGTCCTGGCCTTCCCAGCCCAGAGGGAACAGAGCACTCGGGACCCTCCTTGCTGGGAATGTGGTGCTGGAATTAAAAACCCTCCCTTGTCTTTCCCTGGGTCTGTTCCTCTTCACACCAACCCTAATATTAGATTTGAATTGCAAACCCAGACTCTGGACTCCCTACGGAGGATGAGAACAATATTTAACAAAATTCTGGCCATCTAAACAAACAAACAAAAGCTTTTTTGGCAATAAAGCACCAGTTCCTTAAAGGAGAAACTTCTAAATGAATTATACAACTAATGAGGCTGAAAACCATCCATAACGAGGTAAATCTGGTGGCTGCAGAGAGCAGCAAAGTGCCCACCACACTTTGCATTTTTGGCAGGGTTGGTCGGGGACAGAACTTACTCGATTATTCCCTGGATGCTGCAAGGACAAAGCACAGGTGGGGCCATGGGTTGTTAGACACAAATAAATACATTAAATGGTAAAAGAAGCCCGTGGAGTGATTCCTACCAAGGTTTTGTTTTGTTCTGGCAAAAGGCATTGTGAGAACAAAGTTCAGAGAGAAACTCCTTTGCAATTAATGCAGAATATCAATCAAGTACTGAGATTTCACACAGAAGCCACACAAAGCCCCCAATGGCTGCACTTGCAAGTTGCTCCAGTTAAAAAAAAAAAAAAAAAAAAAAAAAAAAAAAAAAAAAAAAAAAAAAAAACAAAAACCACTTTAAACCACATCCCAAATTCCTTCATTTCTGTCCTGGTACCACAGAAGGAAAGGAGTCACAGACATTTATCCTCAGCACGCTCAGCTGCAGCTCCAAACCAGCCCAGAGCCAGATGTGCTGGGCTCTCCCAGAGGCACAGCTTCATTTCTAATTCACAAAATCTCCTCCTGCACCTGCCTGTTCCATCCTGCTCCTACAGAAACCTCAGGCTGCAGCTTCTGCCAACTCTTCCTCTGCCAAGAGCTGCTGGTGTAAATCCCTTCCAGCCGATAAAATCACGCAGGGAAATTTCCCTCATCATCTCCCCTTGGGGTTAAACGTGCTGCTAATTTGTGAAATATTTCACCTGACCCGTCAAATCAACTGAATACTTCCATGTCCTTTCTCTGCTTAGCGTGCTATCCGATTCAAAGCCATTTATTCCACTTCATTAAAATCAAAAGTTGATCTGAAAAACAATAGCTGGGGCTTGCATGGGATCGAGCATCACATCGTCAATGGAGCAGGAAAACAACAGCAAAAATCAGAATATTGTTTATCTCTAAGCGATCGTCTCCTTCACAGGGGTTTGTTTCTTACATAGAACTTTTGCTGGTTTATATTGGATTTTAAAAGCCCATCTCAGCAGCCCAGGGCAAGGCCAGCAGTGTCCCCAAGCAGGGAAGGGAACATCCCATCCCATCCCATGGAGCAGCCCCATCTGCAGGGTCCCCAGCTGGGAATGGACAAATGGGGTCGAATTTAGGCCACCCTAAAAGCCACCAGAGCTCGCACAGCCTCATTCAGGACCCAATTCAACCATTCAGGGCCAAAAGTACAAGGCTGCCTTCCCAAAAATTCCAACTCTCTCAAAAGAAAAGGGACAAAAAAAAAAAAATTTAAGAAAACTCAACAGACTTAGCAAGCTACTAAATACAGCTGCTAAATTAAGGACTGTAAAGGGTAAAGGAATAAAGAGAATTTACTTCTATTTTACAAGAAAAACCTTCCCCTTAACAAAAAAAGGCAATGGCTGGGTGTAGTTCAAGTTTTTCAACACATTTACAAGAAGCTTTAATTTAGGAGACAGCTACATTTTCAGCCCAAATTCCCACCTAATAAATTTTTTATCAAATTATTAAGACCCCATCAAGAAAGAAGAAAGCTTTAGGACCCCTTTTGCTTTTCCCCAAAGGATGACAAAGCAGGTGAACCTCGGGCTGTAAAAACAGATTTAGAGGGTACAGAAATGAAACAGCGCTGTTCAGCTCGAGTTCAATAAACTCATCCCTGGCACTCGGGCTGGCTGGGCCACCCTGAGCCCCAGGAAATTACCTCTGGAAGAAGCTGGATGAGGCCCTCGGCCGGGGGAAAAGAGGAGACGAGGTCCCAGCCCAGAATGAAGGAGGAAATTGGGAGCCCTGAGTTGTGTCTGCCCCCAGCCCCGGGCGGGACCGTCCCTGGGTGGGGACACCCGGGGCCATGGCCGGGCAAGGCCCAGAATGTTCTGTGGGCTCAGACAGGAACCTTTCCCCATCTCCAGCCCCATCAGAGGCTGTTTTTAAACTGCCTTCACCCCGCAGCACAGGAGCTGGGCTCCGACCCGCGTTAATGAGGCCTTAATTAGCCAGGCCTGGTGCTCCTCGGGATCTCTGCATCCCAGGGGAATTCTCCTCCCATGGGCACGGTGACAGCTGAGGATGGGACCCCAGACACCCCTTCTCCTCACACGGGCGCTGATTGAAACCTGATGAAGTTTATCAAAACTGGGGGTTTGGGTTGGAAATTCCAACCAGGAGCCCTCTGCAGTAACCCCAAATCCTGCCCCTAATGGCCTCATTTGTTGGCAAAGAAGGAACGATGCCATTTGTGGGGTGATTCCATCCTGAGCCTCAATGACAAAATCTGACGCTTTAAAGGCAATGAAGTTCTCTGCTCTTTAGGAGCTGTGGTGGCAAAACGGAGCTTAGCCTTAGAGAGAAACGATTCCCAAAAACGGGATGTGCTCTCTTTTTTCCACAAATATTTTTTGCCAGTTTTTTTCTCCAGCCACAAGATGTGTTCCACGTGGGACCCAGGGAGGAAAAAGGGCAGGAATGTCCTCAGTTCCTCTCCTGGACCTCAAAAAAGAGAATTGTCCCCAACCTGAATCTCCAGGTGAGATCCAGCCCCACCTTCTGCTCCAGGGACCCTCCTGGACAATCGGTGCCCAGCTGGGTGAGGATTCCAGGGACAGGGGAATTCAGGGGACACAAATCAAGGTCCTGAGCAATGAAAACCCCGGGAGCACCCCCTGGATTTCTCCTCCCTGGGTAAGACAAGACATCCCTCGGCTGGGGCAGGATTTTCCTTCCCACTCTGGGGCAGGGCAGGGCAGGGCAGGGGGTTGCCAGTGGCCTGTGCTGGGACAATCCCACAGCAGGGAGAGCTCGGGAATTTTCCCCAGACATCTCACCCAGCCGTGTCTCACTTCCTCAGGAGGCAATTCCCCACATTCTCTGGGAAATCACCTTTTAAGGACTCTGTTATTCACACGATTTCCTCAGCCCTGCAGAACTGGGAGTTCCCGTCAAACCCTGCTCCAGGAGCAGCAATTGGAATATGAAACAGGCAATTCCCAAATTTGCTGTCATTGCTGGAATTTCACAGTCAGAGGGGTGTGAGTTCAGCAGCTTCCCAAAAAAATTGCATTCCTGCTTGGGAAGTGCCACCTTCCCTTGAAGGACAGAGCACCACTCAGGAGCTGGCTTTCAGCAACCCAAGCCAGTGGCAGAGCTTGTTGGATTTGTCATTTACTCGTTTGGCAGAGAGATGAAATAATTCCAATTAAATAAAGATTAAAATTAAACTGAACCTCTATGCAAACCCCACTTTTTTGGAGGTGTGGGATTACTCTTGCCCTGGAGCAAAATGTTCTGTTTCAGCTGCCTGAAAGGGAAACAAGTGCCACAAATGGGTGAAGATTTTCTGTGGTCAGGTGATAGAGATTTATTGCTGTTAAAGAGGAAGCTCAGAACTCTTTGCATTATTCCTCTGGGAAGGGTAAAGTCAGAGAGACCTCAGTTACTACTAAATCACTCTGAAGTGGTTGAGATTTAATAAATGTTATTATGTGTCAGTAAAAAGTGGCCACCATTAGAATGAAAACTGTGTAGCATGCACGCATCACAAAGGTTTTTATTCAATTTTAGTGGAAATTACCTTTCAAACATTGAAGTGACAGATTTCTCTGCCAGCACTGTCTTAGAGACTGTTCAGAACCCTCTGCTGTGGTTCATCAGCTTGTGAAAAATAATTGGCACTATAATTTTATACCTGTCAGAAATGCAATGTGCAGCATTGACTAATTGCTATTTTGTGTGCTCAGAAAGGTATAAAATCAATGTAGCCACTGTGGGAATCAACAAATCCTTTTGTGAAGCTGCAGAACACTAAACATAATTATGTTTACTACCCCCAGTCTTTGGGGGCACCGGATTTGCTTCCATCTCACACAATCTTAGAACAACTTGGAGAACAATCTTGTAAAGCACTTAAGCTCCCCTCCCACTGGGGAGAGACCTGGAAACCTCTCAGATTCTCCAGGAGTTCATGGTTTGCACTCTCAGATTCCCCGGGAGTTCATGGTTTGCACTCTCAGGTTCCCCACCAGTCCATGGTTTGCACTCTCGGATTCCCCACCAGTTCATGGTTTGCACTCTCAGATTCCCCACCAGTTCATGGTTTGTACTCTCAGATTCCCCACCAGTCCATGGTTTGCACTCTCAGATTCCCCACCAGTCCATGGTTTGTACTCTCAGATTCCCCACCAGTTCATGGTTTGAACTCTCAGATTCCCCACCAGTCCATGGTTTGCACTCTCAGATTCCCCGGGAGTTCATGGTTTGCACTCTCAGATTCCCCGGGAGTTCATGGTTTGCACTCTCAGATTCCCCACCAGTCCATGGTTTGCACTCTCAGATTCCCCTGGAGTTCATGGTTTGCACTCTCAGGTTCCCCACCAGTCCATGGTTTGCACTCTCGGATTCCCCACCAGTCCATGGTTTGCACGACTGTGGAAATAGTGGAAGCTCTGTGAATCCCCTGTGATTCACTTTTTCCTCTCCTGGCATTTGTAGCTTTGCCTAAATCCATGAACATCCCGAATCTGTAAAGCCTTTTAGGTTTTGAATGTGTGGCAAGGCTTGTGAGATGTAAAAAAATCCTGCAAAATGCTCCCTATTTCCTGTGCCTCACATTAGAGAGCTTCAGCCATTGACTGTGCCTGAAATAATCTTATTTTCTTCTTGCTGTGCCCCCTGCTCCCACTGAAACGAACAAGAAAACTTCTCCTCCAAAAGCCTTTCCCATGAATGCCACTTTTACCAGGCCCTGGAAAGAACTTAATGAAGCTGGAAGTGCTGCCATCAAATTTCACATCTGTGTGTTGCAGCAAACAATTCCTCTGTCCTGATTTTACAGCGTGTTTGGGCTGGGCTTTCTCTTCTGTGCAAACAACCTTTCAAGGGGTTTATTGGCAGCTGCAGTGGCTTCTTGCAGATGCAATAAAGGCAGAGAAAAAACAGTTACAACCCAAAATAAAAAGGGTTTTAGCAACACGTGGCTGCAGAGGAAGGTGGTGCCAGCACTGATTTCCTCAGCTTGCAATAATGGGTGCAATTAAACAAGCAGAGGCTCTAATGAGCTGAGGAGAGGAAATTTTGTGTAGTCTTAATCAATTTATTTTGTTTTAAATACAGTTGTTCTCTCCTACACAGGTTTCTGTAACATCAGTGAGGTCCTGCAGGAGTTTGGGTTGGAATCAGTGAAAAAAGGCAATAAAACACCCCGAGGGTGGGACCTCCAAAACCCACTGAGGCCATCGAGGCCACATCCCCCAGTGCCACATCCCCCTGGCTTTTAAACTTAAACCAAAACCAAAAAAACCCCACCCTAAACTTCTTAAACCCTTCCAGGGATGGGAACTTGGATGCAAGGGCATAAAAACACCTTGACCACAGGGGCCAAATAACACAAAATAAAATTGCTTTTGCCCAGACCCCCATGAGCTGTGGCCCCACTTTCCCTTAGACATCACCAGGAACCCACTGGGACCTCTTCTCTTTGCATTTGCTCTCTTAATACATTCAATTAATCCACAGCGTGCCAGAGGCAGCACGAGAACAGACTTAAGGCTCAGCTTTAATGAGCATTAATGCAGTTAGGCTGGGCTTGGCAGAGCAGCCCCCTCCTAAACTCTTCTCTCCCCAGATTACAGCCCTGGAAATTAATGATCTGTCACTGGACTTGCCTGGGCTCTAATGAAGTAGTTAGTCAAGTACAAGTAAAGGCAGGTGGAAGAAGCTGCCTTTTCCTGTTTGCAATAAAGCCTTTCCGTTTCTTTGCTTAGCAAATTAAATTAGTTGAGAGGAAAAATTTAATTATTGTCATGCACCATCTTCATATTTGTGATCAAAGAGGTGCTTCCCTGTGAGCTTTGTAGTCACCTGCTCTGCTGAAATGGGAGAGGAGGAAGAGAAACTTGGCTGAACGTCAGGATAGATTTGGAATTATTGTTTTCTCCAAGAAAAAAAACAATTTTGGGGGGAAAAATGTTTTATTTCTCCCATTTAAATAAATAAGTTTCTTTTAGCAGTGTGAGAGCAGCACTGCTGTCATGTCTAAGTGAGAGGAACACAGTCATAGCTCATGTTCTGTCCTTGAGTCAAACAGGGACCTCTTGCTGCTAAAACAGATTCTTGTTTGATCACAGAAATATAAATGTTCCAAACTTCTCAGCAGCTCTGACACCCTCACACACACAATTCTAAAATGCAGGTGGCACTCCAGTGTAACGTGATTATATCAGAAAGTCAGGGACACCCAAACCCCAGCAACTTCCAAGAGACTCTTTTTTTTTTTTTTTTTTTTTTTTTTTGCACTTGTAAGCTGAAAAAAGGTTATGCAGATCTGGGCACTTTCTCTCACTCTGCTGTTAATGATTTCTCTCTTTTTTCCCCCAGGACTGATGTTCAGCATCTCCCCACCCCTCTCTGCAGGAGGAGGAGCTGTTTTGTTTGGCAGAGCAGAACCAAGGTACAACAGAGGAGACACTTGGAGTGTCCTCTGCTGAAGCCTGAAGTTTTATTTCTTTGCTTTCTTCATTGTTTGCACTGGAAACAGAGAGGATGGGCTGGGATTTGTGGGCTCCTCCTGTCACAGGTAATCCCAACATCACCCTCTGTGTGTGCTGATAATTCAAATGAAGAGAAAACAGAGGCTTTCCTATCCTGGATCACTGGAAAGGATTTTTTCCTCAAACCGTGGATATTTCCAGTACTTTGCTATAAATGAGTTAACAAAGGACCTTTTTGTTCCTAATCTCACAGGTGGATTTACCTCTGGAAAACGCCAAGGGGCAGTGGATGCACAGCAGCAGCAGCAGCAGCAGAGCTCTGAAGGTTTTGCTCTGAGCTCTGAGGTCAAACACTGAATTTTGGGCACTAAACTTTGAAAGGAGCTCTCTCCTCGTGGGCTGCAGCCTGGGCAGTGCTGCTGCAGGTTACACCTGTGCTGCTCAGCTCACCTGGAGACTGCAAACCAAAGGCAGCCAAGTGCAGAGGTGCCAGGTCCTGCAGCTTCCCCCCAGCCCAGCACCTGCTCCACAGCTTCCCTCACCTTCTGGCCCTGCTCTGAATTGGGAATTTCCCTCTGGACCTTTCCCTGGGGCATCAATCAGGGCATTATCTCAGTGCTTCCCGTGCCTTGACTGCATTTATCTGCACACCCAGCCTGTGTGCTCAGGCAAAATTGTTCTCCCCACCAAAGGCAGAATAAAAGATCCAAAATCCCCCCAAAGCTGCCTGGTGTGTCTGAGGTCTGAGCACATTTCCAGGGCATTTCTCATCCCCCAGAGCCCCACAGGCAGAGTGCAGCAGGGGGCAGGGGAGGTGGAGAGGACAGAGGTAGATGCAGAATCTCAGCATCTCCTCAGAGCCAACAGCAAAAATTACAGGGAAAAATTCTAAATGAGCTTCCACTCCTCCAGTTCCTGGGGGAAACAAACAGTCCAAATCCATCTGTTTTCTAAAACCACCTCTCCCACCTTAAACAAACACCAGTTAATCCCAACAGCACAACAAACACTCGGTGTTTACACAGCAGCAGAAGTGAAGCAGTAGGGAAAAAATGGAATTTGTAATATTCTCCTCTATCTCCAGCAGCAAGAGCACAGCAGTGTATTTTTCAAAACTGCTTCTTTGTGAATATGCATGAAACACATGTAGTGGTGTGGAACAGGCTCTTCTTTCAATGGGCAACTCATTTTTCACATACAAAAGGAAAAATAAAAGAGCATTATGGGGTTTTTTTGAGCAGCCACAGCGCCTGCTGCTTGTCTTTTCTATTCAGGCAGAGCACGGTGCCAAATAGGAAACTCTGAAATCCTAAAATTCTGATAGCCCTAGGAAGGGTCACAGGATTCCAGAGTGGGTCAGGCTGGAAGGGACCATGGGAGGCCACCTGGTCCCACCTCCCTGCTCATCCCAGAGCCCGGGATTGTGTGCAGTGGTTCTGGAATGTTCCCAGTGAGGGAACACTCTGGGCAGCCAGTTCAGGGCTCAGTCACTGCTCAGGGAGTGATGCCTGCAGTGGCTCCCTGGGAACAGAGGCCAGGCAGGAGGGAGGGAATAAAGGTGGAGATTGATTGGAAAGGCCTTCCAAGGCCCAGCCTGGGGAGCCAGAGGCTGCTCTCACAATGGAGCCCAAGATGGGCCCCGAGCCACGAGTTCCTCACCCCTTTAGAGCTTTGCTCCATTTGCAGATCAGCATCAATTCCCCAATTCAAACTTTAGCTCATGATGCCATTTCCCCAAGCTCACCCCCCCTTCTCAAGCTGTTGGGCTGCACATTTTGGGCCCAGGACAGGCTGGGTGTCCTTGGAGAGCAGCTGGGAGAGGCTTTGTTGTGTCCATCTGAAGATGAGAGAGCAGCAGCTCCCAGGCTCCAAAACCCTGCAGAGTCCCACCCTGAGCCCTGCAGGCTTTGGGAAATATCAAAGTTAAATTCCAAGGCACCAGGAGGTTCTGCCTCCTGTCCAGCTGGAATTTCCCCTGCATCCATCACCCCCTGTCCATGGCCTGGCTCCCACAAAGCCACCCAGGAGCACAAGGAATAATCCAGGTCTGAGTTAGGGCCTGATAACAATAGAAAATACTCAGCTTCAGGAGTGTGGCCACACTTTGCTTCCAGAACCTTCATCTCCAGGTCTTGCTCACCCCACTCCCACTCCAGTCCATGTGGGGCAGGCTCTGGACCCCTCACTCATCCTGGGGAGCCAAACCAAAGCCCTGGGACAGAGAAACCAGCTCCTGTCACCCTTCCCAAATCCTGGTGGGGGCCCAGGATGGTGAGCACACTTAACCACTCACCTGGTGGCCACAGGTGAGGTGAAGGAATTTGTCTGATGGTGCCACAGGGTTCCTCCAGCTCTGGGGTGTCTGTGACAGGGAGGTGCAGCTGCTGCCAGGTGTCCCAGGCTGCCCTGCCCGAGGTGTCCCCAGGTGTCCCAGGCTGCCCTGCCCGAGGTGTCCCTGTGTCCCCAGGTGTCCCAGACTGCCCTGCCCAAGGTGTCCCTGTGTCCCCAGGTGTCCCAGGCTGTCCTGCCCAAGCTGTCCCCAGGTGTCCCAGGCTGTCCTGCCCAAGGTGTCCCTGTGTCCCCAGGTGTCCCAGGCTGTCCTGCCCAAGCTGTCCCCAGGTGTCCCAGGCTGTCCTGCCCAAGGTGTCCCTGTGTCCCCAGGTGTCCCAGGCTGCCCTGCCCAAGGTGTCCCCGTGTCCCCAGGTGTCCCAGGCTGTCCTGCCCGAGCTGTCCCCGTGTCCCCAGGTGAGTGATTCACCTGCAGCTCCCAGGGAGCTGCTCCCTGAGCTGGGAGCAGCAGCAGCAGCAGCAGCAGCAGCTCTGTCCCAGGCTGGCTGTGGGGTGAGAGCCTGCACTCTGTGATTTATTGCAGTCATTACAGCTAAAGCAAACACTTGCCTGGCTACACACACACACCCAGCAATCCCATCTCCACTGCAGTTCAATTATCTCCTTTGCCTAAAGCCTCTCCCTTTCTGGCATTTTCTTGCCCCTTTTCAAGGTTCCTCCATTTAGAATTCCACAGATTGATTATTCCTTGTCCATTGTCACCCTGAACCAAACCTGGGGTAATCCTTTCTCTTGTTCATGCTGCTGTAAAATGCTGGTTTGGGGGTGGTTGTAAATTAAAATAGAAGTTCACAATAAATTGCAGGTTACCATAAATCAGCAACTCAGACCTGAAACCTTTCACTGTCACTCCACAAAACTTCCTCCTTCCCCTGCCTTTGGGATTCCAGATCAAACCTAACCCAAAAGGCTCCCAAACCCTCACCCCTGAAGTCTCATGGCATCCTGAAGTTTTAGTGTCTTTAATTTTTGCTTTTTCAGCCTCCAACAAATCCTTCAGCTGTGCCACAGACCAGTTCCAACCATCCATAATTAAATGGGTTCTTTCAAGGGTCCTCTCTCCTCATCCTCACCCCCTTACCAGAAGTAGAGCATAAAGATGGGGGACTTCTCCTTATAACAGGAATTTCTGGTAAGGAAGGAGGGCACAAGAGAACAAACTATTAATTCTATGAGTGTGTGAGCTGCTTTCATGAAAACTCTTTCATTCTGCCATGTGCCTGAAAGAACACACAAAAATCAAACAAATAGGGCAGGATTTCAAGGACCATGTTTTTAATCCCATCTCATTTCAAGCAGGTGATTTAGCAGGAATTTACACAGTAGAAAGGCCTTTAAATACTTCACTTCCCACTCCTACATTGGAGTGCAGGGCCCAGATTTTCAGCTGGAGTTGGAGTAATGAGGGCAATGAATGGTGGCTTTCCAGAAATCCTCTCAGAAACTCTGGGAAATTCCTTCCTGGGAACAATTTAACATTGGATTTTATCATAGGAGGAGATGTTCATGATTTTAGACTCCGTTTCATTTAACCAGTACCCACTGAGAGAAGACAAAACCCTGCAAGATCACAGAATCCCAGAATGGTTTGGGTTGTAAGGGACCTTCAAGGCATCTCATCCCAACCTCCTGCCATGGGGACAAACTTCCACAGCTGCAGAAATCAAACCAGCCCTTTGGGAAATCAAACCTCCCAAAAACCAGCTCCTCAGCAGGACAATTAAATACTAAAGCACTCAATTACACCATTAGCCAAGCAAACCAGAAACTTCTCAAAAGAATATTTTGACGTTGTTGTTTAAACTCGATTGTTCACTTGTTAAGGAAGATGTTCCATTGCTTTGTATTTTGTAGGGAACCAATATTCCCTGGTGGCTTCTGTCCCTGTGCTGGGCAAGGGACAGGTGGCACTGGTAAAGATTAATTTGTGGCACCACTGCTGGCTGCTCCTTGGGGAGGGGGATGTGAAACATTCCAGCAGATTAATTAACAACAGAACGCTCAAATCTAATTGAGAAACCATCAGCTGGTTTGTCCTGCTGCCTACACAAAGTACACAAAGAGATCTGCACTGAGTGGTGCCTGCAGGGCCACACCTGGGCTGCCCTCACAGTTTTGGGGTGTGCAGCCTCCTCTCAGGCCCTGCTGCTCCAAACTGGGGGGGATTGGCTGCAGGAAAAGCAGGGATGAGGTGCAGGAAAAATAAACTCAATTCCTGCTGAGCTGTGGGGGATAATTTTCAGGCTGAGATGGCAATAATAAGGCCATTTTCAGGGCACAGGCAGGCCTTTGGGGAGTTTTGCAGCAGAACTCCTGCTTTACACCTGGGGGTCCAGGAGCAGGAATGAAGGTCAGGGACCCACATTCCAATCAGGCACTGCAGGGATCCAAGGGAACAGGCTTCACCCAGGCCCAGCAAACCCACAAAACCCCCTGCAAAGCCACAGAAAAGCCTTTCCCTGCCTCCTCTGCTTCCCAGAGCTGCTCTGCATCCCAGCTCTGGGATTCCCATCCCAGATTTCTGGCTCTGGGACTTCCCATCCCACATTCCTGTCTCTCCCTCCCTGGATTAACCCCTTCCCTCTGCTAAACACAGACAGATTGCTGGGAATGGGCATTAAATTTCCAAAAGTGCCTCTTTGCTATCAAAAACCTCTGCCTTAGCACCACAGACAACACTTTAAACAATCCTCCAGGGTAAATCCCAAATCTGATCAGAGCAGCCAGGATTGTTTCCTGCCCCTCTTTGCAGTGCTCAGGCCCTGCAGTGGCTGCCCCAAACCCCCCAAGATTTTTCCAGTCTCATTCCCTTCTTTCCCAGCCTGGGAATTCCTGGTGTTCTCAGCCCCTCTCGGTGTTCTGGGGCTGGGGGGAGGAAAGCTGAGCGGGGCAGGAGCTGGTTCTGCCAGGGTGGGGACACAGCTGGGCTCAGGTGCTCCACAGGTTTCTCTGGCATTTTCGTGCCCTGGGGTTTGTTTGGGGGGGTCATTGCTCAGCTTTGGAGGGCACAGCTGGCCCTGGCAGATTCACTGCTGCTGCGTGGGCGAGGGGTTTATCCTGGAATCGTGGAATTCCAGACTGCTCTGGGTTGGGAGGGACCTTAAATCCCACCCAGTGCCACCCCTGCCATGGCAGGGACACCTCCCACTGTCCCAGGCTGCTCCAAACCCCACCAGCCTGGCCTGGGGCACTGCCAGGGACCCAGGGGCAGCCCCAGCTGCTCTGGGAATCTGTGCCAGGGCCACCAACAGGCACAGAGGTCATCCTTGAATCCCAGGAAAGCTCCAAGGAAAATATTGTTGGAGGAACCTTTTCCTGCAAGGGACAGAAAAGTTGATTTACGCCCTCCAACAGCAATAATTGTGACATGTCAGGCAGCCTTAAGGAGATATTCCAGTCGCCAGCTTTTTTTCCAGTCAATAAACTGACAAAATGCTGCTGAATTGTGTTTGAGTCAGTGCAGGCTCCATGGAAATGCACAAAATGAGCATCAAATTTCAAGCACATTGGAACTGGACACGACCTCCGGCCGTGCCTGTGCTGGCAGCACCTGGGCAAGGCACACAAAGGGGCAGCTTGAGCTCAAAAAGGGCTCTGAACGGGCATGTGAATACAGGGAAAAACCAATTCCCACCTCCACACCCCTCCTGGGAATGGGAGAAGGGGCTTGAGGCACTCCTGACACCCCACTTCAACTCCATGAGCTCTGTGGGAGATGCAGGAGTGTCTGAATGCACAAGGCAACCACAGCAATTAAGGAAATGGAATTTAAAAGTTGCTTTTCCAGAAGCCACGCTTAGTTAGGAACTGTTCATTTCACTTCAACAAGAATTACATGGCTTTTAATTGAAATATTCCTGCCTAAGTGGTTAAATGTTAATATTTTAGTGATCTTTACATATTTTCCTACTTCCCCTGTGCTTTTTCAAATCCACATTAGCATCTCTCGGGCCTCTCATTTTTCCTATTACTTCTGCTAAACACAAGTTGCTCTGAAAGATCGCCAGTAATTTGCATAAAATATAGAGCTGTTACTTTTCTTTTCTTAAAGGAAGCAGAATAATTGCAAGCTGCAACTACTGGAGCTGAAAATAACTCTCCAGACAGTTGCACATGCAGAACTAGATTAAAATGAGCTCATTTTTTTAAAATGACCTGATAATTTGTGAGGGGGAAAAAAAAAAATAAACCCTATCAAAGTATTTTCATCAGTAGAGAATGTTACAGCCCTTAAACCAAGGAGGAGGTGCCTCCCTGCATGCAGATGAGGCCAAATTACCAGGACCAGAGGTTTGCAGAGCACGCTGAAATAACCATCACTCTCTTCTTCTGGAAAATACAATAAAATGGTGTGGGACATCCTGCAGCAGCTGGGGAAGAAATTCCATGGGAAACCTGAGACAGAACGTTGGAAGGATCAGTGCTGGAGGTTGAAAGTGGAGATCTGGGGTTTGTCCTCTCTCCTCTGGCCCTGGGGATGCCAGAGCAGCTCCTTCCTGAAGCCACAGAACCCTGCAATGGCTTGGCTTGGCTTGGCTTGGCTTGGCTTGGGAGGACCCTGATCCATCCCATGGGCAGGGACTCCTCCCACGGTCCCAGTGCCCTGCCCAGCCTGGCCTGGGACACTGCCAGGGATCCAGGGAATCCTCTGGCAATCCCACCCCACTCCCTCCCCACCCTCACAGGGAAGTGTTTCCAGATCCGTGGTTTTCCTCACCAGGAGGGCAAATAGGACCAACGTTGGGATTTGTTGGCCAAATTCATTAAATTTTCCCGACTTTGCTCAACCAAGAAGCACTTCCTCGTTTCTGGGAGACAATTCAGAACCAGAGGATGAGAAAGTCTGTTAAATCCTCAGTTTCCAGGGATTACTACAAGGTACAACTCCTTGCAACAATAAATCCTGCCTGGTTTTATGGGTTAACCCCTGGTATTGACAATATTACTACAACCCCCTTGAGTGGGCGTTGCAGGTTTATAAATACATCTAATTATCATGTTTTTGATGAGATTTCATTTAAATCTAGCAAAAAATATTCCCAAGTGAATCATCTATTATTCATAACTGAAGATGAATTCAGCCTCCCTATCACAACTTTTCCTCCTCCTCCTCCTTCAGACCCATGGCTTCGACATAAATTAAATCCTTCACTACATGCATCCCAGTCAGATTTCCTTTTAGAAAGCCATATTTTAGAGAAAGCAATTACATTTGGTCATTGATGTATCACCCAGGCTTTCAGAGCCCCCCAAAACAGAAGAGGGGGTTGAGATGTTAATCTGAACAAATGCTACACTTGGATAATAACTCAGAGGAGGAAACAGAAATCACCATCCCATGGAACATCAGCCACTCAGAGAGATGTGGGAGGTTTGGGGATGGAGTGGGGCTGAGCTGGAGATGCCACTGGTCACTGCTCCCCAGGGCTCCGAGGAATGGTGACAATTTCTGTCAGCAAATCTCACTGCACTCAGGCTGGGGGAGCCCAGCAGAACCATCCTCACCCTGGAGCCAAGGGGAAAGCAGCCAGAAAAGCAATTTAACTTTGCTTGGAGTTAAATCCCACAAAAACCCCATTGTCAGCCTTCCTTTTTCCCCCTTTTCCCCTCATTTTGCTGGTGCTCTGGACATTAATTTGTGGTTTTGCTGGTCCTGTGCCTGCCCTGGCCGTGCAGTGGCTGCAGCACTGCTCAAATCCTGGAATTTGGAGGGGGCCTCTCCTGACTGAGGAGCCCTTCTGGCTCAAGCACCAGCCCAGAGCAAGGCAATGAACCCCAGTGCCCCCAGTCTGGCTGTGGGATAATGCTCAGCTGAGCTCTGAAAGACAGGCAGGTTAAGAGCATTTTTTAAATTATTATCATTACCATTATTATTATTATTATTATTATTATCACTGTAATTATTATTACTGTTATCACTGTTACTGTTAATTAATCACATGCCTGGCCCTGGAAGGAAAGAATCCCTGTTGCAGCCTCTGAATTTTGTGCAGACACGAGGGGGAGGAAAGGCAGAGGAAAGGGTGGAACAGCCCCTCCTGCCCCCCAGGTCAGCAGAGGTGGGGCTGAGAGGGACAATTCACCCGTGGGAGAGGGGGAACACCTCACTTTGATCTTCCACTCCATCCTTGTTTTACAGGAAAACCACATTTTGTGGAGTCGTGGGGGCATTCAGGCTGGAAACACCCCCAAGACCATCAAGTCCAACCTTCAACCAAGTCCAATATTTTAGCACCCAAACACAGCAACTCTTCCTTCAGTTGCTGAGGCCAATACAGACTTGAAAGGGGAGCAGGGTTTGTCAATCACCACCTGCACAGGGATTTATTCTGCAGCCTGGGTGCTGCTCTCAGGGAGCTCCAGCACCTGGGGTTTGTGTGGGGCATCACCAGCAGCAGAGATCCCCAAGCACAGCTGGGCTCCACCAGCTCAGAGATCGCCCAGACAGGCTCCAGTTTAACATCTGAGAGCAGGGATTCCTGAATTTCAATGCCATTAAATCACAAGTCAGTTAAATAAAGGCAGCAGCTCTGTGCTTTTTGATGATCCTGAATCAGAGGCAGTGATTCATTCTCAGGCCTCTTAAGTGAGGATGTTTAATGACGTGGTGGGAAATGAACCCTTTTTGTAACAGGAGAGGAAACTCTGCTGTCTTTAGCAGCACTTAGTGAATAATTAACCTGCACCCCTGTTATTACCTCAGAGTATTTGCCATTAACCCAACAGAAGAATCATCTGAGGCATGGACAGGGAGAATGACAATGAGAATGCACTGCTCAGACCACACTACTGGGGTAACACCCACATTTCTGTCTGAGCCTAAGAAAGGATGTGCAGTTTAAATCAGTGAATACAAACAGAAAACATTTGTTCAGTGCTTATTCCAGCTGTGGCTCCAGAGCTGAGCCTGACCCTCTCCTGCCAGTGCTATAAATCATCCCAAAACAGGTGGCTTTCCCTTTTGTTGGAGTTCAGCTCCTTTGTGCCACACTTGACCAGACATGATTATTTCTGTGTGCTGCCAAGACTGCAACCTTTTCCTGGCCAGGGAAGAGGAGCTCAGTGAGAGTGAGAGGAGCTCAGTGAAAATGTCATCACTGACAGCTCTGGGAGCAGCCCTCAGGAGCCTCCCTTCCATTCTCAGCACTTCAGCTCTCTGCAACCAAGGTGCTCTCTTCCCTTTTCCATAAAAAAAGGAGAATTTTAAAATTCTGGTGGAAGTTCTTTGACTCATCAGGCCTTTTATCCACACAGTGGACTCTCTAATCTTCACTCACCTGATTAAAAGTTACTGGAAGCCTTCATGTCCCATTCAAATTTTGCCCCAGCTTCCCACAGTTCCAGGCTAAGGTGTTGTTCAGTCCTACAAAACCAGCTGAGAGCCAGACAGTCACCAGTGTTTGCAGACTAAAGTCAGTTATTAGCTGGAAACGCACACCTGATTAATCGACACAAAAATTAACAAATCCCACGGGTAATTATCCTTCTCCTTCCCAAGTGGTGCCAGACAGGCCCTGTTGTGTGCTGCCTCTCTGTGCAGTTGAGTGACCTTCAACGTGCCTGTTTAAGGTGGCCTGATAATGACTTGATTATTATTTCATGCAAATTAAGAGTTACCTCTCCTAAAAGAGCTGATTTTCAATTTCATCCTTATTTGCACACTGCATGAAACCATGACATTTCAGAACTCTCCAGAGTCTGTCACCCTGCCTGGCACTGGTAGATGCTGTTACCCAGCTCTTTTTTTCCTCCTGAATTTATTTCCCAACTCCTTCTCTGTTCTCAGCACAGCTGAACAGGTGCATCCCCCAAGCACAGCATTTGCTGGGCTGGGGCAGGGTCCTGGCAGCTCCACAAAAGATCCATCAACTCCATCAACCCCCAGAGCAAACCTTCAGCACTCAAAGCACTCCAACACACCAACATCTGCTTATGGAAGAGCAAACCTTACTTTCTGCTCTTAGAATAATAATAAAAAGGATTAAGAGGGAAGCTGAGGGTCTCTGGCAGTCCAAAACCTGAGTTCTCTCTCTGAGGTCCCAAAATTCCATGTTCTGCTTAGTGAGTTACGTTTTTTCCTCTAGGTGTTTTCTCAGTATTTGCATTTGAACAAGAATCCAAAATTAAGCAAAAGCTTCAAGGTCAACAATCTTTTCATAGAAGCAAAAACCCAAGAGAGAAATTTAAGCAATTATTCTTAGCCAGAGGAGCAGTCAGCTCAAATAAATGTATCAAAGCCTCCAAATTATCAGCAATAAAATCTTATGTCATCTAATAACCACAGTGATGACAATAATTACTGGGACAATGATTTAAAGCTCAGCATTTTTATAGTGCCTAATTTAACAAGTACAGGTTGCTTATTTGTGCCTTTCCAGACACAAATTTCCAGCCAGTTTGTCTGGCTTTGTTTATTGTCTAAGATTAGACTTGGGGAAGACAAAAAGCTTCCAGAAATTACCAAAGTTCCTGCAGCAGAAGATGCTGAGGGAGGCACAATTTTCATAGGCAGAAAGTTTTGCAGATGTCAGTCTGTGTTTACCCAGAGAAGGGAGAAAATCAGAGCAGAGGAGTAGCAAACTGGTGGGAAACAAAGTCAGAATTTAGAAACCACCTCAGCAGCCATGGATTCCTCATGTGGAAACCATCCCAGGCAGCAGCATCCCCTGTGCCTCGGGGCCAGGAGGAGCAGGGCAGCCCCTCTGCAGGTCAGGAGCACCAAAACCCATCTGCTGCAGCCCAGGGAACCCATCCATCCATGGGCTCAGCCCTGCTGGGGCTCCAGGAGCACAACTCCCCTGGGACAGCAGCAGCACAGGAGCCACGGCTGCAACAGCCCAGCCCTCCTGGCTGGGGGTGTCCCCAGGGCCAGGATGGGTCCCTGGGTGTTGGAAGTGGAACAGAAATCCCTCAGGACCCCGTGCACACGGGATTAGAGGCAGAGAGGGATGCAGGGGCTGATTGAAACCTCCAGAGAAACTGAGATACACAAAGCCACACCAACATGAAGTAAGAATGGAGATTTAGTTTGAAGCAAATAGAAATGTGCCTTAAAGTGCCTTAAGCACACAAGAAACTGTATTAGCTAGTGGGAAAACCCTAAAGTCCAGTTTAAAGTTCAGTAGCATAACCCTTTACAAAATTACCTAAACTCCAGACATGACATAAACACAGCATGGTGCTGTTAGATAGAGAGACAGACTGTGATAAACTGTGTGAGCAGATTCTGTGTAAGAAATGACAATTATTGTCCTATCGCTGTGTTAGGCCAGGATAGGTGCAAAAGGATTGCACTAGAATTGTGTTTGTAGCTGATTGGATCATTAATGAATATAATGCATTGAATCAGGGCTGCTGCTGCTGCTCCTGCTTCAATTTCTGCCTGGGATACTGAGGTTTTACACAAGAAGGCTTTTGGCACAATGGCACAGACTGTGAGTTCTCAGCCTGGCCAGACTGACTGTGCAATAAATAACTTTACAACAAGCAGTGACTCCCCCTTGTCCCTCGACTGCCCCACTGCAACCTCAGCACCTGGGCAGCACCTGAGACCTCAGTGCAGGCAGAGACACAAATCCCATCTCCCCAGCACTGCAGGACTGCTGAGACTCCGAGGATCTTCCTTTTGATAGATGATAAAATCATGGAATTCAGTTGTTTGGGTTGGAGAAGAGCTTTAAGATCAAACCCTGCCAGAGCCAGCACTGGCCCATGTCCCCAAGTGCCACATCCACAGGGCTTTTCAATCCCCCCACTCTGCAAGAGGCTTAAAATTGTGGCCACAATGTTTTTGTCTCTGTTTTAATCTCAGTCATTTTTTAAATCAACCTCACTCATCAAACAAGGAGTTCAAAAGGTTTCCTTTTCTTTTTTTTCTTTCTTTTTTTTTTTTTTATTTCTTCATAAGCAGGAGGAATAAAACTCATTAAAAGCTGCAGCAATTCCCTCTTACTCTGGACAAGGAGAGATCAAAGGCAGAACATTTCTTTGGGTGGGTCCTGAAAGTTCAGATTTCTGAAAAATCTGGAAGGCACCGTGTCCTCTGTATCCATCTGGAACCACCACAACTTCTGGAATCACAGAATCCCAGAGGGGTTTGGGTTGGGAGGGACCTTAAAGTCACCCCTGCCATGTCAGGGACAGCTCCCACTGCCCCAGGATGCTCCAGCCTGGCCTTGGGCACTGCCAGGGCTCCAGGGGCAGCCACAGCTGCTCTGGGAATTCCAGCCCAGCCAGGAATTCCTTCCCAAAATCCCATCCAGCCCTGCCTTCTGGCAGTGGGAAGCCATTCCCTGTGTCCTGTCCCTCCATCCCTTGTCCCCAGCTCCTCTCCAGCTCTCCTGGAGCCCCTTTGGGCCCTGCAAGGGGCTCTGAGCTCTCCCTGGATCCTGCTCCTCTCCAGGTGAGCATTCCCAGCTCTCCCAGCCTGGCATAACCCAGGTGTCACCCCCTGCTCTCCATGCCAGTGAAATGCTGAATTCAACTCCTCCTTCCCTCCTCTCCCCCGCAGGAGACACGAGGGGAGCCCGTGCTCAGCTGCTCAGAGAGCACAAAGGCAGCTCTTACATGAAGCCCTAAAAATACAGAATTGCCCTAAATTCATGAAGTCACCCCATTCACTCCAGCAGGCTGGAGATGAGGGGTTTTTTCCCCCCACATAATTAAAATAGCAAAAGGAATGAATGATTCTGCATTTGTTGTTTAAGTCAGGGCACAGTGAGTCATTCCAGAGCTCCTGGAAACCATTTCTGGGTATGAATTTCAAATTGGCTGCTTCAGCCCTTCTTGAAGTGGGTTAAGGAAAGCAAAATGTACCTGCAGGTGCACAGCCCCCCCTGCTCCAGCTGGGTGTCACCATTTGATGGAGATCCTCACAGTGAACACAAATACCTGTGGCTTTGGGGCAGCCCTTAGGGCAAGGCTTGGACTTGGTGCTCTCAGAGGTCTTTTCCAAATTCTCCCGGGGCTTTGGGCTGTGTGCTGGGGTTTCCCTGGTGGAGATGCACATCCTGTGCCACATCACTGGGAGAAAAAGTCCATTTTCCACACCAAGCAGAGCACTGGTGGTGAGCAGCAGCTCCTGCCTCTGGCCATTTCCCCACCCCACAAACACAGCCAAGGTTTGTTTGCACCAACCACGTGAAACAAAAGCTCCACTGACACTCTGATATTCCACCTGAACTTCTCCTGTTCCCCTGAGGAGTTCCTAAAAGCAGACACCTCGTTCGTGCCAGCAGAGAGATTTCTTTCCATTAATAACACTCAAACCATAACAATTTCCAGGTCAAGACCTAACCCAGCCAATTGTTCAGGATGTGAAGACTGGAAAAAGGGCCTGGCTCTACCCAGAGCTGTCACTTCTCTCAGGACTGGCCTCAAATCTGGGACATCATCCCACTTTAGGACTTACTAAACTAAAGCTTTACTTTTCCCAGTAATGCTGGAAAACCTTCAGTACCCCCAGAGAGACTTCTCTAACAAATTCTGTATGAACATTTGATATGGTTTTTGTACAGATCCAGAACCTGTCTGATCACAGGGATGGACAAATCAGCCTCTGTCCTACAGCTTGGGCATTTCCAAAGCCTCAGCCTGACACCTGCACATATACATATTTATATTTATATTTATATTTATATTTTTTATTTCTTTCATTTAATCTCTTTTTATGGATATATTTTATATTTAAACTATGATGGCTGGGCACCTACAGCTATTTTTCTGACCCAAGGAACTTAATAATGTTAAATTTCTGTCTAGGTACCAAAACAAGCTGCTGGATGAAGAAAATCTCCTAATTTGCCATAAATTCAGCTGTGTGTTTATAACTCTGAAATGGTTGTGAGACACTCGGAGCCAATGGAGCCTGCAGGTCACAGAGCATTTTTCCATGGTGTGGAATGGGAGAGAGCAAATGAGTTGTACAATCCCAGTGCACAGGGCTGTAATTATGATAAAGGAAGGGAATTAATGTGCCACTGGGGAATTAATGCAGCAGACAGACTTCCCAGAGCCACGAGCAATAATGTTCCTGGAGCAAGGGCTCTGTGGCTGTGTTTGATAGTAACAGAATGCATGCTGCCCACAGTAATTAGTCTGAGCAGTAATTAACCCTTCACTTGGGCAGCCCCTGGGTGGGTCCTGGCAGCAGGGAGGGATGAGGACCAAGGGCAGGGCCAGGTCCTGCTCTGCTCCAGGGGGCTCCAGAGCTGCTTCCACCCATGGAGTAAATGCAGGAAATCATTGAACCACCCAGTGGGGCGCTGGGATTCCCTCAAGCACTCTGGCAAACTGAGAATCCTGTGATCCATTTCAAGTTTCTGTTTAAGGTAGAAACGGCTGCAGCAATTTGGGCAGGTGCAGCAGCAGAGAGCCCAGGCCCTGCAGCGTTCCCTGGTCTGGGGGATCTCAGGATGCTGCAGCTCTGCTTCCTCCTGGGGAGGGCACCGTCCACCCACTCCCCAGGGTCCTGCAGTTAAGCACTCAGCTGAAGCTGGGCCAGCTTTGATGATTTGGGGAGGGGAAAGGCTGCACAGGGAAGGGGGATGGCCAGGGAGCAGAGCCCTGGAGTGGGAGTGGGCTCACGCTGAGCTCTGCTGTCCCCACACACAGACCAGAGCCCAGAGCCACCCCCCGGGGCAGGACTGGCTGCAGACTGGGACATGGGAACCCCTCACACTCGGGAGGTACCAGGACACCAATCCCAGAGAGCGTTTGCAGTGCCCTGGGCACACCAGGTCCTCCAGAGTCAGGGAAAAGTGGCCTCGGTCACGTTTCCCACCCGGGCAGTGCCTGCAGCTGCCGATGCCCGGGCAGGACCAGCACAGAGCATCCTCCTGTGCTGGGAGAGGCTGGAGCTGCCCACCCTGCACCCCTGGAAAAGTGGCCCACGGCCCTGGATCACCACTGCTCCATGGAACGGCCTCTCCCTGACTGGGACACGTTGCCTTCTCTTTCTTGATGCTTTTTTCCATCTCCCAAAGGTCAGGGTTTTTCCGATTTCTCAAATTACTCCTCGTTAACATGAAAAAGATAATTTCCATTTGGCAGCATTAGCATGAATAAAACATCCCTGGGATAATCACCTGCTCGGGGCTAGAGGGGCTGACCTTCAGAAAGGAGGACAGACCCGGGGCTGGGTGCAGGAGAGAGAAAATCCAGGGACTCCCAAGGCTTGGAGGAGAACAGGGAAAAATTTTCCATTGCTGAATATTCACATTAGGGGCGTTTTTTGAGCTGATCATTTGGGTTCAGCATCTCTGCACGCTGGCTGCCAAAAATAAACAACTGTGAGAGGGGGCTGCAGGGTGAGGGTGAGCTGGGAGAGGCTGCACGTGCTGGAGCTCACTGCCACACAAGGGGAACACTGGTGCCTTAGGGGGGAAATGATGCCTTCAGTTTGAAGGGTTTTTCTCTGTTCTGCTTTAGTGTGCAGCTCTCAGCTCCATATTCAGAGTCCCTGAGCTCTCCTCACAGGGCACTGAGACACAACAATTCTCCCCAGCCCAAGATCCAAGGCCAATCCTTCCCAACCTCAGCCCCAAAAGCACCAACAACATCAAAAAGAGGAGGCCAAGCAAGGAGGGTGGAACTTCATCATTCCAAGGGATTCATTGGCCAGTTCCCCTCCATCTGCAAATGGAGCAGAACTGATCAAAGTGTGGAACCCCGTGGGCAAAGCCCCTTTTCTGTGTCCATCCTGAGGCCCATCCTGGCAGGGGCTGCACTGGGCTCTGCCATTGCCAGGGTGGGGCCTTGGGAGGCCTTGCAAGAAATAAATCCCTGCTTTATTCCCCTCCTTCTGTCCCTGCTCCAGCTCACACTGATCAGACACCAACACGAGCAGCCAGCCCAGGCACAGCCCTGGCCCAGCAGCAGCTCCTGGGAGCCTCCAGCACTGGAGGGAGGGGAGAGGTGCAGGAACCTCCACAGGATGAGCAGAGCAGGGGCTCAGCCAAGCATTTCAGGAGGTTTCACCTCGATTTTTCAAGCCACAGAGCTCGATATCCTCTCTGCAATATTTATCCCTTTAGCTTTTCACACCACAGCACTGCAGCCCTTTTTTTTTGAGGACCTCAACACAGCAGGAAGGAGCTATTGATTACAGGCTGTTTGTAATTAACGAGGCATTCTGATATTGTGCTGTGATCGGGCTCCTTATTGGGAAAATCTCCATTTCTTCCCTTTAAATATCGCCTTGGTGGTGCCCCTGCTGTGGTGGGGACCAACAGGCACACACAGAGTTTCTCTCAGAGCCCAGCACCAGGCAGCCAGAGGCTCCCACCCTGAGCCCCCTTCCCCTCCAGTTAACACCACTCTGCCTCCCAACAACCTCGCTGATCATTTGCAGCCCCGTGTGGCAAAATGTGCCAGCTCTTCAGTGCTGCAAAATTCATCACCCAAAAAGAGTCAAGGATCCTGTAGCAGGCAATTCTGGCACTCCCCAATCGCTGCCAGCCCACTTGTGCCATTTGCCAAAATCTCTCCCTCCCTGCATTTCAGAGCTGGGGTTTGTGTATTTGAGTGGTCAGAGAAACCCAAGATAAATTTGTCTCTAAAAGGCAGCTCTGCAGTGTGTCACAGCACACTCCGAGGTGATTTGTACAGATGAGTATAAATATTGAACTGGGCCCCTGGAGCAATTAGATATTGTCACATTAGGGAAAAGGAAAGGGGGGGGGAAAGGGGAGGGGAAAGGGGAAAGGGGAGGAAAGGGGAAAGGGAAAGGGAAGGGAAGAGGAAAGGGGAGGGAAGGGAAGGGAAGGGAAGGGAAGGGAAGGGAAGGGAAGGGTTTCCTTCTGTGTGGGACTCTGGCCATTTGTCATGCAAGTGGTGCAGATGACCAGTGACAAATTGTGGGAAATTCATCATCATAATGAATGGCCATGAGTGCAATTCCTTCCCATAACATGTTATCACTGCAGTAATTAACTGCCTGCCTGTTCACTTGTGCACCAGAGTTGTTGCACATAATCCATCACAGTTTCCAGAGGAAACAGCACATTAAACACATCCTCAGCCATGAAATTCCATGGCTTTGGCACAGAGGGAGCTGCCTGAACACCCCACCACCAGCACAGCCCATGGTTTGTGTCCCTCTCAGGAGCTGCACAAACCCCACTGCCTGTGGCATGCACGGAGCTGCCCTGGGGTGTGGGAGGAACTGCAGGGTTCCCTGCCTTGCACGGTCACAAATACAGCCTAAATGTTAAATAATAAATAATAATAAATGTTAAATGATAAATGATATATAATAAGCCTTCCCACTGCAAAGAGGGGTGCTGTGAGGGGTGGCACTTTGCTGTGCTGTACCAATGCACAGGAATTGCTCTGGGCAATCCCAGCAATTGAACAGCCAGGAGGCTCCAACCCCATCCTGAACCTCCAGAGTAAAACTGGTGTGGAAGGTCAATGCCTTTTTTCTCTCACTGTGCTGTTTTTAATATTTCTCCAAATATTTGAATTCTGTTTTGCATCCTTCCTGTCCAGGGACACTGGCCAAGCACCAGCTCCCACCTCCTCTGCATCCAGGAGCTCCCCAGCTCCTCCTCTGCCCTAATCTTCTCTGCTGCTTCCATCTCAAAGAGAATTTATTCTGATGAAAGGATTAACTTGGGAGAGAGGTTTTAAATATCCCAGGCTCCTACACATCTGCTTTATTTTCCATAGTGTTTCATCCCACCTCAACAGGAGGAGTTAAACCCGAGGAAATTGCCAAGGGACAGAGAATAAAAAAGCAGGGATGGGAAGGTGGTTGGAGAAAAGCCCCCACAGAGCAGCTCCAGGATTGCAGGGATGAGGGGAGGGTTGGTCACTGCAGACAAATGAGATTAGCACAGCAAGACACGGGATGATTAAAACACTTGTCCTTATGCAAAATTCAGCAGATATTCCCAAATGCCCATGGCAGACAAATTGCACCATCTGGTCAGTGAGATAAAGTCTTTAAACAGGAACTTTGCAGGCCCAAGGTTCTCAGCTGCAAAAAACAGGTCACGCTGGTGCCCTGAGGTTTGCCAGATCCAGGGCAATCCACTCTTCCTCTGCTCTCCCACTTCAGTGCAACTTAAAAACCACAAATGGTGCCTTCCCAAAGTGACTCTGTCCAAGAGAATAAAGGATCTGATCCCAACTCTGTCTTTTTTACAGTGAGAATTCCCTGTTTTGTCTGATTCCAGATGCCAACAATATTGCTAAAACACCCTTTTTCCTGTTAGGAAGCTATCAATCAAACAAACAAACCAATATTAGATAATTAATAAATATGGTGTAATTAATATATTTACCACGTATTCAGCAGGGTCTGAAGCCCTCTGAGCAGTGCCTGTGTAAGCACACAGGAATTTCTCACATCAGGTCTGCAAAACGAGCCCAGGGACCACAGGGAGCCCCAAAAAACCACAATAAATGAGTATTTCAGGCAAAGGCAGGGGCAATCCCTCCAATTATCTCAGCCCAGCTGGATCAGCCCTCTATGCAAGAACCCTCTGACCTCCCCACATCAAATATCTGTAAATTGGCCGTTCTTTATCTGTAAATTGACCATTATTTCAGCATGTCCAGAGCTCCCAAAACTCAGGTAATGAGGGCAGAGCCTTTCCCAAGGCTGGCAAGGCCAGGGCACCTGGAGACAGCTCCGAAGTGGTTAAAGCTGCAAAATCCATTTTGAAGAGGGATGAACTGACATTAAATAATAATCTCAGTGCCTGAGTGCCAGGAGCTCTGCAAGGAACAGGAGCAGCTTTGCACGGGGGGAAGATCCCCGTGTCAGTGGGAGCTCAGAAATCTCACAGCCCTAATTACTGTTTTATACTTCGTGCTAATTTCCTTGATTGTGCTGTGAAATCAAAACACATCATGAAGACCTTTCTCCCCCTGTAATAAAAGCTGTCAAAGTAAATAAATATTCATCCCCATCTGGGATGCAGGGAGAATTAAATGATCATTTCCAGAGCCCTGTAACCTCCTGGCCGGTGCTCTGTTGGCTGAAGGGTTTATGTGGAGTCTGCCTTCCTGAAACCTGCTTAATACAAGTTTCAAAGTCAGGCACGGTGCACCACATCAAATCTGCTTTCTGGGCTGCATCACAAGGCAAAAACCCCATCTGCTGCCCAGGAGCTGGGTGCAAGGTGCTCTCAGGTGACCTGGCTGCAGGTACAGGACAGCAGGACACTGCACAGAGCCCCCTTTCTCCACTCTGGGTGAGTTACTCCGTGTCAGAGCACCACACTGGATTTGTGACTCTTAGGAAAATACATCCACAAACAGCAGAGGTTCCTGTCCAAAAAGGAGACAGAGGAGTCCTTTTTACTTTATTCCAATAAAGGGAGAGCCCATGGGCCATTTCCCCTGGGGTCTCTCACATTTTTGGAGGGCAAAGCCTCCTTTTTATCCCAATTTCCCTCTCTCTTTCCCCACTGGCTGAGGTGTTTGAGAGGCTCGGACTGCCCAGAACTCCTGATACCTCACATTCCCTTCTCATGTAGAACCTCCCACTTTTTAATTTGTCTTCTTTTACTTCCTGGAATCCATGGTTCTTCCCATTGTTTCTTTCATCTCTCAATATACAATTGCATTTATCTGCAGACTTACAGTTTATTACAGTTTAAGGCAGATCTCCTTCAGTCCATCCATCAATCAGTGGAATCCTTCCCATTGTTTCTCCATCCCTCAGTGTCAGCCTTACCTACAGCAGGCCCAGAGCTTGTTTGGAAAGACAAACCCTCGTTCCTTCCATGAGCCTTTTGGGGATGAGGGGAAGCCCAGCTGGGTGATGATCAGGGAGATGCACCTCAGATTGTGTGGGTGGCCCCGTTTTTGGTGCTGTTCCTCAAGATTTCAGGTGCAGAGCAGCGATGCTGGGAGGGGAGAGGCTGCAGGTGCTGCTCGTGCTCTCCAGGACATCCAAAAATCCATTTTGCAGTGGGGATCTGGCTCCTCTTTGTGGCACAGAATCCCGTGGTGGAAAGGAACACCCCGAGCCAGGGATGGGGGAATAATCACAAAGGCAAATGCCACTCGGGGGATTTGAGCTCCTCCTGGCATTTGCAGAGGCTCCTTCCTCCTGCAGCCCTCACCTCCCACCAGGGCAGCCCTGCCTGGGTGTTCTGCACTTCCAACCTGCCTCAGAATCCCAGGAATTCCGGGGGGAGGGAGATGGGGGACGCTGCAGGTGAGCAAACATCAACAGAGCACAGGAGGAAGCCCTGGCAGGAGGAGGTGCAGATTCCCAGTGAAAGGAACGAGGGTTTGTCTTTCCAAACAAGCTCTGGGCCTGCTGTAGGTAAGGCTGACACTGAGGGATGGAGAAACAGTTGGAAGAATTCCACTGATTGGTGAATGGAATAAGGGAGATTTATCTTTACAAATAAACTGTAAGTCTGCAGATAAATGAAATTGTATATTGAGAGGTGAAAGAAACAATGGGAAGAACCATGGATTCCAGGAAGTAAAAGAAGACAAATTAAAAAAGAAGAGTTCTACATGAGAAGGGAATCTTGGGTATCAGGAGTTCTGGGCAGTCTGAGCCTCTCAAACACCTCAGCCAGTGGGGAAAGAGAGAGGGAAATTGGGATAAAAAGGAGGCTTTGCCCTCCAAAAATGTGAGAGACCCCAGGGGAAATGGCCCATGGGCTCTCCCTTTATTGGAATAAAGTAAAAGGACTCCTCTGTCTCCTCTTTGGACAGGAACCTCTGCTGTTTGTGGATGTATTTTCCTAACAGCAGGGAAGCCAATTCCACATTTCCAAGGGTATCAGCTGTCCCAGGATCACATCCCTGCCAAACCCTGCTGTGAAGCAGGAGCTGCAGCAGCTCTGGGACTGGGGGGATTTCAGTCAGTGCTGAGCAGGAAAATCAATGCAAAGCCCAGGAGCAAAAACTCCATCTCGAGCCCAGCTTTGCAACCAGACCCACTGGAAGAAGTCAGGAGAGTCAGGTTTATGAAAGCAGTGGTGTGGGGTGTATATACATATTTTATATCCATATATTCTCACTCCTATAGATCTCCAGAAAATGAAAATCTGTCTCATTCAGAACCAGACGCTGGACATGAATTTATTAAGATGAATGAAGCTCCTTCATTCCCCTTTAGTGCCTGGAGGTTGAAAACTCAGGCGGTGTTGCCTCTCCCTGGCATCAGAGCAGTCCATTTCTCCCCGAAGTCCTCAACAATAATTCATGTCTCTGTGTGGCATTGATCAGGCAGTCTTTGAGATCCTGTTCTTTTGTCTACATCTTCTCTTGCACTCAGCTCCTAAAACCACGGGGAAGAAAGGTTTCTGGCAGGAAAGATAAAAACTATTTATTGTGCCGACCTTTTTGATTAATGGGAGGAGTTAGGTGTGGAATCATTTTCATCAGGTGAACATAATGACTTGCAGAACAACAGAAAGGGCTTTTCAATTTTTTATCGAAACCTTCAGTGAGAGCACAACCCCCCAAGGTGAACTTTGGGGACAGCCCAAGTAGCCAGGAGTGAATAAATATCTTATAAATTCATTTTTAGCAGAGAATTGGCTCATGAATCAGCAGGGATGGTTTGAGGGAGCCGGGCACTCCTCATCCCTGTCTGGGGAGAGGGATTTCATGGAGCTGTGAGGGGATGGAGTCAGGCAAACCCAGACACCCTGGATTTTCTGAATAACTGTTATCAACTCTGCCTCCACTGGGCTTCGTGGTCTGAAACCATCCACTTGAGCCTAATTAAGTAGACATTAATTAGATCAGAGTGTCTGACTGTGTAGTAGCCTCTCAAAATATGATAGAACCGTTCCATTTTTCGCCCCCCTGCTGCAGCCCAATGTTTATCAGCAACACAAATCCCAGCAAAGTCATGGAATTGCTTCCCTGGACCCTGATCCTGGACTCGGGATATTCTGTAATTCCATGGAATCCAAATTAAACCTGTGCACACACGGTTGTACCAGGCAGTTAACAATGCACAGAAAGGCTTGGATACATTAAATGATACATTTGGTTAAATTAATGAGCCTTTAAAACTTAACCCTAAAACTTTAAAACTTAACTTAAAATTAACCCTCCTGACCCGAGCCCCACCTGATGGGGTTTTGAGCTGTTCTTTAGGATATTCCTGGACTCAGGATATTCTGTAATTCCATGGAATCCAAATTAAACCTGCACACACATGGTTGTACCAGGCAGTTAACAATGCACAGAAAGGCTTGGATACATTAAAAAATACATTTGGTTAAATTAATAAGCCCTTAAATTTTGTCAGAAATTAACCCTCCTGACCCAAGCCCCACCTGAGAGGGTTTTGAGTTGTTCTTTAGAATATCCCTGGACTCGGGTTATTCTGTAATTGCATGCAATCCAAATTAAACCTGCACACACATGGTTGTACCAGGCAGTTAACAATGCACAGAAAGGCTTGGATACATGAAATGATACGTTTTTGATCAGTGCTTGAATTAATGAAACTTGTTCAGAATTAAGCCTCCTGGCCCGAGCCCCACCCGATGGGGTTTGGAGCTGTGTTTACCCAGGCACTGAATTCTGCCAGGCGCTCGGGAGCTCTGTCTGACACTCAGTCACTCACCCTCCACTTCCTCCCTCCGTGCCTGTGCCAACCGAAACGCACAGACCCGGCTCTTTGGGGCTGTACAAGTGAAAACTTTTCAAGGCAAAATGGCCTTTTAATAACATTTCCTTAAGCACGGCGTGGCTGAGATTCCAGGCTGGAGCAACAAAGCAAGGGTGGGTTTTGGCAAAGGGCTGTGAAGGGCACCCTGTCAGACAGGGATTTGTTATCTCTGTACCCACCAGCCTTCCCCTAAGAGTGAGAGATGATATGGAAAGCTGATCTAAAACAAGGAATTGGGTGGTCAGCAGACACAGAGGGATTGGAGCATCCCTGGGAGGGATTGGAGCATCCCTGGGAGGGTCTGGAGCATCCCTGGAGGGGGTTGGAGCATCTCNGGGTTTTGGCAAAGGGCTGTGAAGGGCACCCTGTCAGACAGGGATTTGTTATCTCTGTACCCACCAGCCTTCCCCTAAGAGTGAGAGATGATATGGAAAGCTGATCTAAAACAAGGAATTGGGTGGTCAGCAGACACAGAGGGATTGGAGCATCCCTGGGAGGGATTGGAGCATCCCTGGGAGGGTCTGGAGCATCCCTGGAGGGGGTTGGAGCATCTCTCAGGGTTTGGAGCATCCCTGGGGAGGGTTTGGTTCTCTCCAGGGGTGCAGGGGTGGAGCTGCCTCTCCTCCCCGAGCGTTCCCAAGCCTGGCCCACTCAAGGGCATAATTATGACGACTTTGGAACTCATTCCTCTCTCCTGTCCCCGTGCATCATTTCAAAAGAGCCTCCCAGGCAAGCAGCAGGGAGAGCTGCACGGAAAGCAGTGGCAGCCTTTGAAGTCGGAGTCTCTGCTCTGCTTCCAGACAGGTTTTGATTTAATGATAGATCCCTGCACTGCCAGGGAAGAGATTTCATAATGACTCGAGTAATGTGGGTGTAAATAGCAGCCGGCACAGCGAGGAGAACAGGAGCAGAGGACAGGCTGGACTTTGGGTCGAGCCCAGCTGGGCTTAAGTCTGGGCTCAGCCACCCTTCAGGCTTTGCCCTGGGATCGAAGCTTAGCTGGGGCTCATTTTCTGTAGCTGCAAGGGCGGTAAAGGCAGCAATAACCCGGACACCGCCGGGAGCCAAAATATCGGTGAGAGCTGTGAGCAAGGCAGGAGCCTGTCCTGGGAAATCCCACAGGGTTTATTCCTGGCCAAGGACTGCCCAGCTCACTTACCCAGAGGGTGGGAACCCGCAGGTTGGCAGCCAGTTCTTTAAACGCTGCAGAATCATCGAATGACTTCTGTTGGAAGGGTCGTTAAAACCTATCCCAGATAATCTCAAAGATTCTATGGCATTAGCTGGTTATTATGAGTTGCTTTTTATTGCTGCTTCAGTAACTGTAAATTCCAGCTGGTGACATCAATTATATTAACAAAGCACCCTCAATTTACTCGCTGTAATTTAAGCCACACCTAAACAGCTCCGTTAAGACGTAAATACCTTTCTTACCCCAAAGAAAGCAGGGCTTGATTTTATCTCTCCCTGGACGTTCAGTGGCGCTTTTAATCCCCAGCAAAGCACGCGGGGCTCATCCCCAAAGCAGCAGCGAGGCTCAGCCTCACCCGAATTCAAAGCAAACCGAGCAAGCCCGGCCAGCAGAGAATTCACCTTTCCAAGGGTGAGTTTTGCAGCTTCTCCCAGGCAGATCCCAACAAGAGGAGTTCAAGGGGCGGTGTGGGAGGTGAGTGGCCACTGATGGCTTTCATGGGGAATTTGGGGTTTAGCCTGTGATAAATCTATGTCAGAGCCGCCCTTCACCTCTCTTTCTGGGAGACATTTTAGGACCATTGTCTTTGTTAAAAAGAACAATTGGGAAGGGAACAAAAAGTGCCGGTGGAAGCCGCGATGGCCAAACCAAGCAAGGCTGAGCCAGGCCACGCGTTTTTCCAATCTGTCATTAATTCTTCCACTCCTGTCAGCCTCCCCCTGGCCCGGGGCAGCAATTGGCTTTATCGACCTTCGAATGAGCTGCTTTAGCAGAGGTGACACCGCCGGTTCCTTCTCCAGCCGAGGCCGGGTTGGCAGAATCGCAGAATCCGGAGGAGAAAGGCGATGCTCCGCACTGATCCCGGGAAGGTCCGCGCTCCCTTTTCCCAAACACACACTCAGACATTTCCCCACTCCACAAAAAACCAGATTTCGCCCTGTTCGGGGTAACCACGAGCCCTTTGGGACCCTTTCCCTGTTTGTTTTCCGTTCCCATCGAGCTCTCCCCTTCAGCTTTAACCACTGAGCCGAGATTAGAGAGATCCTTTATCAGATTTTGGGGGAAACGACACAAAGAGCTGAGGAAGCAGCTGCCTCCATCAGCTGCCCGCGATGAAGCTCCGCTCCCAATCCCCCGCTGCTCCTCGCCCTGTTGCGTGCAGCTGTAATTCCCCCTGAACCAGTGCAAAACGCACCTCCTTGCTGTTTCAGGATTTATCTCCCAGTTCGTGCGTGCGGGGCTGATATTCATCTCAAACTCCAGCAGCGAGATGAACCCACGGTGACTTTCATTTCTCAGATACGACATCCTTGTCAGCGCTGGAGAGCTTCAGTGCTCTTCCTTTCACACCTATTAGCTTGGAACAAGCCTTAAAAGCATAAATAACCTTCCCCACAGCATAATGAAAGACCTTATTACAGCCCGGGATTAATTTTTTCTAATCTATTTACAAGCAAAAAAAAAAGTCGAACTCAAATTTGTCAGTGAGGAAGGGAGGCAGGATTCATTATCTCCAGAAAGACTCAAGAAAATGGATGAGCATAAACTGGAGATGGTTTTGGAGCTTGAATCCATGTCCTAGCCTCCAATTAAAAATTACCCAGCAAGGCAGCAAACACCATTAGCTATGGGAAAAATGAAATTCCTAATTACTGAGGGAAAATGTTTTGATCTCAACTTTTTTTTTTTTTNTTTTTTTTTTTTTTTTAATTTTAAAAAGTCAGCTCTACCGTTCAAACCCGCGTTCCATTCCTTTCCCTTCTCCGTGGAAAAGCTCTGCTTTACCCTTTATTCGCAGAGGACCTGCGGGACATAACCTCACACGGAGCACGGATTTTTTCCCGTGAAGTTGCCCTGACAAACCTCACGTTGCTGCCCACAAATCCCATCCCGCTCCCCCCGGCTGCAGCTGGGAACACCCCAGCTGAGGCAGGGCTGGCTCAGGACGTTCCTCACCCGCCCAGCTCTGCTGGAAACGGCTGAACTGGTCAGAACTGGTGGAGAAAAGGGGGCAATTCCTGCAATTCCAGCGGCTGTTTGTACCTGGACGGGGGGAAACGGGCCAGAATCAGCCTGGAGGAGGAGGAGGATGAGGAGGAAGCCCGGAGCTGGGCAGAGGGGAGGGACTGCACACACCCTGCCTTAGGTGAGTACCCACAACGGGCACTTTGGGCCGCACAAATCCCGTCCCAGAGGGATTTGGGGAAGGGCTGGGCTCTGCCGTTCCTGAGGCTGTGCCTCCCTCTCCAGGCAGCCCAGGAGCTGGGCACTGCTGCTGGTTGCTTCATCCAACCCAATTTCTCCCCAATTTCCCGTCTAACCCTGCCCTTTGTCAGTTCCAGGCTGTTCCCCCTTGTAATTATTTGTTCCCATCATTATAATATTTGCATTATTTGCACTGGTGCTCCCTGAGTAGCTGACTGCACTCCCTGGGCACCAGAGGAGTCCGTGGCCAGAGATAATTTGTATTTATTCCATGTGTTAGCTGTGTTTGTAGGTGTTTGTTGCGTTTAAGTGTGCGGTGAATTTATTTATTTAACTCCGTGGAAAGAGTGCCGGGGGTGGGTTCGGTTTGTTTCCATCTTCACCAGCTGTAAATGAGCCCGAGCTCATTAAGGGCCCTGCAGAGAGCACAGATTGCGTTAGAGCAGGAGCTGCTGCTGCCAGGCTGGCCAGGGCCCTGCTCCTGCCACAGGAATCTGGTGGAATTAAGGTCCCTACCAAGGCAGGAAAGCCATGGAATTGGGGAACAGCATCCAGCGCTGCTGGAGCCAGCCCAGAACAGCTCTCTGAGCAATCCCCACTGTAACAAACATGGAAATGCCTTTATTTTCCTGGGGTGTTCCTTAGCAGGGGCAGGCAGAGGGATGCGGCTGCTGGGGGAGCACTTTTATCTCAGACTCAGCTGCGCTCCGGGGGCAACCTGGGAATCAAACCCGCATCGGGCCCTTGCTTTTCTCAGGTTTTTAAGGCAAAGAGAGGATGTCGGGTGTGCCTGAGCAGCTGATCTCTGACGGGGCTGGCAGAGCACGGCCGGGGAGACCAGAAATCCACGGGCTCCTGCAGGAAAAGCCCGGGGGATTCCATCCCCACCTGGGCTGCCCGAGCACAGCCGAGCTCTCCTCTGGCCCTTCCTCCCAAAATCCACATTGCAGGGCCACGGAGCGGCTGCGGAGGCTGAGAGAGAGGGGCAGGAGATGGGCACCCACTGCCCCTGGAGCGGGGACCCGCAGGGACAAACTGCGAGCTCAGAGCCCCCGCCCGCCGCCACAAATCCCGAACTTCGGCCTGAGGGGCTCCTGACATTCCTGGGAGAGAGAAACAGAGAAAAAGGGAGAGAGAGGATGAGAAAGGGAGAGAGAGAGGGAGAGAAAATAGGGAGAGAGAGGATGGGAAAAAAGACAGAGAAAGGGAGAGAAAAGGGAGAAGAAGAGAGGGAGAGAAAAAGGGAGAGACAGGATGGGGAAAAGGGAGAGAAAAAGAGAGAAAAAAGGAGAGAGAGGGAGAGAAAATAGGGAGAGAGAGGATGGGAAAAAAGACAGAGAAAGGGAGAGAAAGAGAGAAAAAAGGGAAGAGAGAGAGAAGAAAAGAGAGAGGGAGAGAAAAAGAGAAAAAAAAAGAGAGAGAGGGAGAGAAAAAGAGAGAAAAAAGGAGAGAGAGGGAGAGAAAAAGAGAGAAAAAAGGAGAGAGAGGGAGAGAAAAAGAGAGAAAAAAGGAGAGAGAGGGAGAGAAAAAGAGAGAAAAAAGGAGAGAGAGGGAGAGAAAAAGAGAGAAAAAAGGAGAGAGAGGGAGAGAAAAAGAGAGAAAAAAGGAGAGAGAGGGAGAGAAAAAGAGAGAAAAAAGGAGAGAGAGGGAGAGAAAAAGAGAGAAAAAAGGAGAGAGAGGGAGAGAAAAAGAGAGAAAAAAGGAGAGAGAGGGAGAGAAAAAGAGAGAAAAAAGGAGAGAGAGGGAGAGAAAAAGAGAGAAAAAAGGAGAGAGAGGGAGAGAAAAAGAGAGGAAAAAAAGGAGAGAGAGGGAGAGAAAAAGAGAGGGAAAAAAGGAGAGAGAGGGAGAGAAAAAGAGAGGAAAAAAAGGAGAGAGAGGGAGAGAAAAAGAGAGGAAAAAAGGAGAGAGAGGGAGAGAAAAAGAGAAGGAAAAAAGGAGAGAGAGGGAGAGAAAAAGAGAGAAAAAAAGGAGAGAAAGGGAGAGAAAAAGAGAGGAAAAAAGGAGAGAGAGGGAGAGAAAAAGAGAGGGAAAAAAGGAGAGAGAGGGAGAGAAAAAGAGAGAAAAAAAGGAGAGAAAGGGAGAGAAAAAGAGAGAAAAAAGGAGAGAGAGGGAGAGAAAAAAAGGAGAGAGAGGGAGAGAAAAAGAAATGGAGAAAGACAGGGAGAGAAAGAAAGAAAGAAAGAGAGAAAGAGAAAGAAAGAGAGAGGGGGGTTTTATATCACAGACTAAATAACCTGATTTCTGACACTGCCTGAACTGGACAGGTTTCCTGCCTGGGGCAGGCAAGAAAAGGGAGGTGAAAGGAGCTTTCCTGAGCCTCAGGGAGGGGCAGCAACCCCAGCAGCTTTTCGGAACAATCTGGTTTTCCATCTCCGGAGCCCCGAGGCTGCCCCAGGGCCGGGGGTGGGAACGGAACTGCAGAACCTCGGAGCCAAATTCCTGCCATTACTGCAGGAGCTGCACTCCTGAAAAGCCCATCCCTGCTGGGGGCTGAATCAAGGGCTGATCACTAGGGTTTAGTGAAGCCTGCAACCTCTCTGCTCTGCTGTGCTCTTCAGGAAAGGGAGGAGAGGGAGAGGGAGAGCAGAGCCTGCACAGCTGGCAGCCCCTCGCCCTCTGTGCTTTGTTATCTCCTTGCTCAGAACTTGTGGGTTCCCAATCAGGCTCCAGAGGGAGAATCCCTTCCACCTCCTCCCCACAGCACAGGGAAACCCCAGCAGGTTTCTCCTGAGTCCCATTTTTCACTGAGATGGTTATCAGTGGATGAGTCTCAGCAATTATTCCAAAGCATTTTCAAAAATCACTTTTCAGTAAGGTTTACAAAGCCCTTATAAAACTCCTTTCCAAAATCCAGGCATCCATTTCTGAAAACAAGTCTGGAATAGCCTGTTATCACTATTTATGTCTTCAGTTTCTTGAGTCCACAGCACATTTTCTGGCACTCACAGGGTGTTTGGACAATTTGGCTGTGTCCTCTGGATAATTATAATGAGCTACAGCCTCCCAAAACCCCCCAGAAAATGTGATTCTGCTCGTGCTGACTGAATCTGACTGCAGCACTCATCCCCTCCCCTGGGAATACTTACAAGATGTAGAGGACTTGTTACCAGAGCAGGGGGAAAAAAGGAAAAAGTTGTCATTGTTCCCTCACCTTTCCACTCCCCTCCCTGCCTGACACCCAGAACCTGGGGAAAAACCTCTCCAAGCCCCAGCCCTGGGCCTGCAGCAACACATCTGCCATTTATTGCCAAATATTTCACTGGGCAGATCCCCTGGGGCTTGCAAATACCGGATGGAAAGTGACTGTAAATGTGAATTATTGGCCTTTGGTAAGGCTGAGCTGTCTGTAGCCACACGCTGCTGCTCAGGGCAGGGCCAGCACGAGGTGCTTTTGGCAGGGCTGGGTTTTGCCTGGGGTTTGGGGGCTCCATGGGGAGCTGGGGCTGCTGCCTGCCCTGCAGGGATGCTCAGAGCAGGCTGCTCGTGCCCCCAGCCAGGCACAGCATCTCAGCCCCGAGAGCTGAGCAGCTTCCTCCCAGCACAGGGAAAAACAAACCCCAAAACCCCTCCTGGGTGGTGCCTGTGCTGTGGGGAAGGGGCTCTGCAGGCACCACAGGCAGCAGCACCCCCCCACACAGGGAGGGGCTTCCGGGAGGGTTCTGCTCCCACCCAGCACAGAATTCATCAAATAATCCCTGAATTTACACTGAGAGATGTCTCAGCAGGGTCTCCCCCTCCCAGGGGGAACTGGACTTGAGATTTTCCTGAAGGGAGCCACGAGAATGATGGAGAGGGACTTTGGAAAGGGCCTGGAGTGCCAGGACAGGGGGGAGTGGATTCAAACTGGCAGTTGGTTGGTTTGGATGGGAAATTGGGGATAAATCCTTCCCTGGGAGGGTGGGGAGCCCTGGCACAGATTCCCAGAGCAGCTGGGGCTGCCCCTGGAGCCCTGGCAGTGCCCATGGCCAGGCTGGACACCCTGGGACAGTGGGAGCTGGGATGGGATGAGTTTTATGGTCCTTCCAGCCCAAATAATTCTGAGATTCTGTGATTTTCCACAGCCACTTGCTCTTAGCCAGGGCCAGAGGGGACAGGAAGGCACAGAAAACGTGTGGATGCTGCAGCCACAGAGCCACCTCACACTGCTCAGCTGGGATGGGGAATGGTTTACTTGGACATCAGCAAGAAACACCTGGAAGTTCTTTCTGCAGTCACAGGAATCCCCAAAGACTCCTCAGTGCCACAGGACTGGTGANTATTATTGTTAGATATTTATCTATATTTTATTATTTATATTATTTATAAATAATAATATTTATTGTTAGTAGATATTTGGAATGGATACTGGACAAGGTAGAGGCCTTGTCAAGCTCTAAAGGGGTTCAATAAATCCCTGCTTTATTCCCCTC
>VZTR01006147.1:659514-685408 GCA_013400775.1 Chaetops frenatus | reverse complement strand
TTTTTTTTTTTTTTTTTACCATTATCATCATCATTATTGTAATTGCCATTACTATTTCTATTTTTCTAGAATCCCACACCACCATGCCAGAGCTGCTGGGGAGGAGGATTCACTCATCCCTGCTGGATTTGGCTGGCGAGGCCCTGGAAAACCATTGATCAGCACTGGCNGGGGCTCCTCCCCAAGCCCTGATCCGTGGGATGTTTGCCTGAACATCTGCAAATGAACCTGCTGTAATCAAGGGGTCCTGATCTGAGCAGGACCTTTGTGAAAAGGCCACCAAGGGCCTCCCATCACTCATTAAGTGCTGATAAAACACCAGAGCTCTTCACTGAGGGGCTGCCCATCGATGCTGCTCTGCCAAATTGCTGCACGAGTGGTTTTAATGAAATGATTGCATTTCATTAATTGAACAGAGGGCAGGTCCTGCTGCACAGGGACAGGGAAGGGAAGGGTGGGGTGAGGCACTGGAACTTGGGCTGGGATCAGAGAGTGCTCTCCATCCTTTGCCAGCCAAGGCCAGGGGCCAGGGCTGGGCTGCCACTCCAGGAGGAGCCCAGGACAAACCCCAAGGGCACAGGGGCAGAGCTGCAGCTCCCAGGGCTGGAAATGAACTGCAGGGGGTTCCTGCAGGTGCCACCAGCCCCCAGAAACCCAGCAGAGCCAGCAGCAGCCCTGGGCACAGAGCAGCTCACACCCAACAGCAAAAGCCCTGCTGGGAACCCCTGGCAGCTCCCTCTAAAACAACCCCAAAAGCTGCCAGAGGTTCCCTACAAATAATCTAATGGGGGAAGGATGGGAGTTAATTGGAATGGCTCTGATTGTCTCTGCTGGCTTTGGCTCCCGAGGCAGACAGGGCTCTGCACAAAGCTGAACTCTGCGGGGAAATGCTGGGCTCAAGGGGGAAAATGGGATTTATTGGAATAAAGTGGAATCCTGTCTCCTTTTTGGACTCAAATCTCTGGTGTTTGGGGATTTTCCTCACAAAGGGAGGGAAGGAAATGGTTACCTGAGGTCATCTGGGGTTACCTGAGGTCATTGGAGGCCCTGACTGGGGTTACTTCAGGTCAATTGGGGTTACTTGAGGTCATTTGGAGCTATTTGGGGTTACTTGAGGTCACAGGGGTTACTTGAGGTCATTTGAGTCTCAGATTTTGGTTACTTGGGGTTACTTGAGGTCATTTGAGGCCCTGACTGGGGTTACTTGAGGTCATTTGGGATTGCTTGGGGTTACTTGAGGTCATTTTAGTTGCTGATCGGGGTTACTTGAGGTCACAGGGGTTACTTGAGGTCATTTGGGGCTATTTGGGGTTACTTGAGGTCATTTGAGTCTCTGATTTGGGTTACTTGGGGTTACTTGAGGTCATTTGAGGCCCCGACTGGGGTTACTTGAGGTCATTTGGGATTGCTTGGGGTTACTTGAGGTCATTTGAGGCCCTGATCGGGGTTATTTGAGGTCACTGGGGTTACTTGAGGTCATTTCAGTCTCAGATTTGAGTTACTTGGGGTTACTTGAGGTCATTTGAGGCCCTGTCTGGGGTTACTTGAGGTCATTTGTGATTACTTGGGGTTACTTGAGGTCATTTAATCCCTGATTGGGGTTACATGAGGTCACTGGGGTTATTTGAGGTCATTTGGGATTATCTGGGGTCCTTTGGGGTTCCCTGAGCTGGCAGCCCCATTAACACAGGGCTTTGCTGTCCAGGACCCCCAGCCAGCCCAGCTGGAGCCAGGAGGAGCTGGGCCCATCCCAGCAGGGCCAGGGCCTCCAAAAACCCAGAGATTTGGATTCCTCAGCTGGGAGAAAGGGATGGGAGACCTCAGCTCTGAGTAGGCACTGACAAGGAGCTCCAGTGATTAATGGGATAATGAATTCTGGCCACACCTGCTGCAGGAAAAGTCGGGATGGGGAGTTTTAAATGTTCCAGGATGCTAAAAACCACAACTTTCCCTTCTGGAACACCCAGCAAACCCAGCCCCCAGAGCAGTTTGGGGTCACAGCCATGGGGTGAACCCAGCCCCCAGAGCAGTTTGGGGTCAAACCCAGCCCCCAGAGCAGTTTGGGGTCAGCCTGACCTGGCCATGGGGCCAAAAGCTTGGGAAGGGCCCCCTGATCCCTCTGCAGCAGCAGGAGCTGCTCCAGCCCGCCCCCCTCCAGGCACAGCCAATTATCCATTTATCCATTTTATCTATTAAATTTATTTAATTATCTATTGATGCATTTGAAATGCTGAGTGAGTCCATGAGCCCGTCCTGGTCCGTTTCTCTCTCGTTTCTCCAGGTAAATCTGTGGAGGCTGAAAGCTTCTCCTCTTTGCAGCTGGTTAGGAATCTGGATTCAAAAAAAATTAAAATAAAATAAAATAAAATAAAATAAAAATAACTCCCCCCAGGTCTCTGCAGGGGTTTGTTCTAAGGCTGGCTCAATGTAGGAACACAACTCTGCTTTCAGCTGGGTCAGACACCTCCTGAATAAGTTTGTTCATTGTTATTAAGTCCCAAATGAATTTCTGGAGAGAGAGTTGTGGACGTGGCACAGAGCAGATCTCTCTGGCTGTGGTGGTGACCCTGCTTCCAGCCCAGGAAGGACAATTTCCCCATCTCTGGGGAAATGCACCTTCTATTTGAGAAGGTGGTAAAAAGGAAACCTTTTTAAAATGCTGGGGTTGAATTTTTAGCTGTGAAAGAATTGTCTGAACAGCTTTGGCAGCAGCAATCCTGAGCCCAGGCAGGCCTGGGGAGGGAGGGAGGCTCCCAGCCCCTCACACCCACCAGGGTTGTGTGTGCTCTGTGCTTTGTAAAAGATGCACCCAAAGAATCCATTTCTGCAGAAAAGAGAGGCTGCCAGAATGACCTGTCCTCTGCACTGCCAGGCACTGCACGTTAAAGTCTCTGAGCAGAGGATTCTGCAGTGAATTGGATCTTCCTGCACCATCCAAGGCTGTTTGGAACCTTAAAATGACCACAAAATGAGCTTTTACCCACCTGTTCATCCCCTTTCTCCAGCAGGCTGCCAAAAATCTCCAGGGGAATGAGGTGCTGAGGTTCCCTGAGTCTCAGGTCCCCCCCTTTTGGACCCAACCAGGCTTCCCCAATACTGGATCACCAAAAAAAGGAATTTCCGATGAAGCACCAACCACCTGGGCCGGGTTTTCCCTCCTGGGAAGGTGTCTTGGGGCAGGATTTTCCCATGGAAAGGTCGTGCACCTGCAGAAATCCTGCACAGCCCTCCCAGGAGAGGGGCTGGTGCTCCTCCCCTCAGCCCTGAGCAAATGTTTCCCCTGTCCTTGAGATCTCCCCATTAAATCCAGCCCTGTCTCCTGCAGAGAGCAAGCCTGACCTTTCCCACTGAATTAAGAGCCAACTTATTACATATTTGAAATTCAGAATGAGATCAAAAGGGATAATGCCCAGATGAGGCCGGGGTCAGCCCAAGACACGAGGGATAATTGTTCCCTTAATTGCCAGGCCGGAATGAAATGACTTGTGCAGTGTGGGGGCTCAGGGGAGGTGTCAGAGCCCCTGCTCCTGGCTGTGCCCTGGGGGGCTCAGCCTAGAATCCATCTCTGTCCCTGCTGGGCCCTGCTGCAGCTCCCAGGGCTCTGTGTCCCCCAGGGGGGCTCCAGGGTCACAGCTGGGGGCACCCGGGGCTGGCACCATCCAGCGGCACTGGTGGGATCCCAGGAGCATCCCAGTGCCCTGCTGGGAATGCAGGAGCTGCCCTGGCACCTCACCCTGCCCAAATGCTCTGAGCACACCCCAAACTGCAGCCAAAGATCACCTCAGGTGTCCTCCTGCAACCCAGAACTGCATTTTCATCCACCCCCTCCAGCTCAGGCTTCTATTCATATGGAGCATTTAAATCAAAAAGGTTTCTTTTTTATCCCAGAGTGCTGGGAGCACCCCCAGAATTGTCCCACATTCCCAGCCACGGGAATCTCTGGGGTGGGAAGGAGGAGATTGAATCTCACAGAAAGCTGGGGAAGTGTGCAGGGACAGGGAATAACAGACCTGGGAGCTGAGCACGAAGGAGGATGGATAGCAGGCAAATTAAAGGGTTTGTGGGAGGTTAATCAGGGGAAAAAAAAGCACTTGGATAATTCCCATCAAAAAATCCCCAAAGCCCCTGGCTGGAAGTTCAGCTCCAGGAGAGGAAGGTGGAACCAGAGCAGAAAACAAGACTGGGGGTTGTAAAGAGAGCAGAAATGTGCTATAAATCAGATAAAGCTGCTGAGGCCCCAGGAGATGCTCTGGTGGCATCCACTGAAATGATTGCCTTGGAGGAGCTCCCAAAAATCCTCTGAACAACAGAAACCACTCAGGGTTCCCTCACAGGGCAGAATTCCTTCCCAAATCCCACCTAAGCCTGTCCCTCCATCCCAGGTACAGATGAGGGACTCCAGGAGCAGCTTTAGGCACTCACATTTATGGTGACATCACCTCCTTTGGCTCCATCTGCATTTGTGGTGCCAACAGGGGAAAAAAATATCATTTTCTAACAGATTTGAGAACTTTTTACCCCAGAAACTCCCTCGAGCCCCAGCTGCTGTCCCCAGGCTTCCCCTTGGAACAAATCCTGTGACTCCAGGGAGGAGGAGCAGCCCCAGCCAAGCCCTGTGAGGCCCCAGCTCCTCCCTTCACCTCCCTGCTCTAGAAATAATTTCCATAGAAACTGGAAATATTCCCTAAACCAACAGTGCTCCCTTATTTCCAGCAATTATCTTAAGGTCTGATTTGCATTTTAAATGTCACCTGGATAAATTAAAACTGTTTACTGCTCCCACTGGTTTTCCTCTGAGTCATCTGGCACCAGGCAGCTCCAGATCCCCTCTGTTTGCTCCAGAAAGCTGCACACCAGAAGATCCCCTGGAGCCCCCACTGGAGCTGCCTCCTTCCCTTTTCCCCTGAAAAGCCATGAAACCCCCCCAGAGCATCCCTGGGGCTCCACTTCTCATTGCTCAGCTCTTCTCTCCTGAAGGAATCCCAGGGAGCAGCAGCACCCCCGATTTTCCAGCTCTGCTCTGAATTCTCCTGCATTCATGTTTTAAACCTTGGAGTCATCTTTAGGTTATAAATCTTTTTTTTTTTTTTTTTCCTGCCCCCTATACTGAACTTCAAGGACAAACAGGAGATGTCCAGGCTGGGGAAGTGTGGAAAGCACTGAGTTATCCAGGTTGGCAGCAGGCTGTGCTGCTCGTGGCAAACTGGGAGGCTCCCAGTTCAGACTGGGAGTGCTCTCCTGGCCCACAGAGCAGACAGGTGAGGCCAGCCCTGAGTCCCAGTTATTTTCAGTGAGGTTCTGCTCCCTGGGTCCCAAACAGCAGCTCTGCCTCCACTCCTCATTTCCCTGGGCTGGAAAAGCCTCCCAAGAGCATCAGTGCAGCCCTTGGCCAATCCCCACCTTCCCAACCCATTTTCATCCCCTCCTCCCCACCTCTGCAAACTCTGAAGCCAGGAGAAGGCTCTGCAATCTGCCATGCTCAGAGCAACGTTCCCAAATTTTAGGTGGGAAAAGTCAGAATCAGCCAAGTCTACCTGGATCAGATGGATGGGAAGCAGCAGCAGTGATGAGGGGCAGTTTTACAACATCTCACCCCAAAAATAGGCTTTACAAAAAGTCCCTCAAAGCCAGGAGAAGCTGGAAGGGCAGCTCTCCACCTCCTGCAAGGAGCTTCTGGTAATTACTTGTTAATCACAGTCCCCTGGTTCTCATTATTTCATTGTGGCAACCCCAACAGTTTTCTTCAATTATTATCCCAGTTTTTCCATCCTTCAGACGAATTCTGGCCCTTGAACCCGGCCACACTTGGGATCAGAAACTGAAGAGGAGCTGCTAAAATCACAATCCCTGCCTGGAAATTGAAAACTGGGAGAAGAAAGACACTTCCCTCAAATATTCCCCAACCAAACCTTCAATGGAGAACAGAAGAATAAAGCAGAAACACTGAAAATCCAGGAAACCTTCCCAGAGGGTCTGAGCCTCAGCAAGGGAGACAAAACATTCCCACTCTTTTCTCTCAAAAGCAGCAGCTCCATCCCCCATCTCTCTTGCCAGGTGCAGCACACGGGGATGCCAGGGCCCCACAAGGTGATGTCCTTCAGCAGAATTGTCCAGCAAAATTGTTATTCTGAGGAAGTTCATGAAACCATTATTGTGTCCAACTTTCCAGCTCAGCTTAGAGATCAGGCTGGGTGAACTAATTCCATCTCCCTAATGATTAAATGCTTCATATTAATATAACCCTGAGCAGGCAAGTTCAAGCAGCCTGCCTTGCTTTCATTCCCTGGAATAATTAGATCTTGGGAATCATTTTTGTGCTTCCTTGGCTTTCTCTAAATTTGTTGTTTCTTAAAAAAAAAAAAAAAAAAAAAAAGGTTTTCTGCACCTCCTGTTGCCTTCTGTCCTAGTGGGCAAAGCACAGGCTTGCCTCTGCCTTGGAAAACCATGGATTTCCAGCTTAAATCAGCTGGAGGAGCCAGGCAGGGGAGCAGCTGGAGTGAATCCCTCAGGACACAGCCAGAAATCAAGGAATCCCAGCTCCTTCCACGCTACAGCCAGAAATGTTCTGGCAAAAGAAGAAAAAAAAAAAGGAACCTCTGGGTTCTTCCAGCACTGAAACCCAGGAGCTGCTCCTGCAGAGAATTCCCTGAACTTCCATCGCAGGGAAATCCCAGGGCAGGAGGAAGGAGAGGCAGGAGCTGTTCTATCCTGGAAAACCAAGCAGGGCCTTGGTCCATCCCACCCCTCCAGGAGCTCAGGAGGCAGCAGCAGCCCAGCCACTGCCCACAGCCAGAACAGAGAGTGATGGAGCAGAGAGTCCGGGGGCAGGCAGGGGAGCTCTGGGGATCCAGGGCACACAGAGCCTTCAACACCCTGTGCCTGCTCTCTCTGAGTTTGAAACTCGTGCTGCATTTGAGCTGAGGCCGTGGAAAAGGCTTCCAAATTTAGGGACCTGTAACAAGGATGTGGGTCTGTAGCTCAAGGAGAAGCCTGTGAAGCTGGGCAGTAGAAGGTTTCAAAGTTTAAAGTTTAGATATTGAAGTAGTTCTAGAACAAAGTAAGTTTCAAATGTGGTAACAGAATAGAGTAACATAGAATAGATTAATATGGAATAGAGTAATATAGAATAGAGTAATATAGAATAGAGTAATATAGAACAGAGTAACATAGGATAGAGTAACATAGAATAGAGTAATATAGAACAGAGTAATATAGAATAGAGTAACATAGGATAGAGTAATATAGGATAGAGTAATATAGAATAGACTAACATAGAATAGAGTAACATAGATTTGTATGTGAGTGCAGGATTGGATGAAAAAGTCTGCAGTACTTATTACAAACAAGGAACACAGGTTTGATTGATTATTAGTGAAAACATTAAAACAGTGTATGTGGCATGGGTTTATTGGCCAATGAACCTTCAGAAGACCCTGTAACCTGCAGTCTTGGGCTCACTTTTGCACCGTGGCTGAGCCCTGCACTCCTCTGTGAAGGCATTCTCACAGCTTCATAAAATTGTAACAATAACTCAGCTCTAAATCCTACCAAAGGGATCCTGTCTCCTTCCCAACCACCCCAACAGGGATGGGTGCATCCAGAGTGGGCAAATTCCTCCAAAAGGGGGTTTTTCTCCAGCACTTTGGGGTTGAGGCTGGGTTGTGTCCCACTGGAGCTGCCCCAGAGTTCTTCATCTACAGAGATTTTTATTTATATGGAAACAGGTGTGGGGTGTATGAGAATGGAGGTTTTAAGTAATAGTAATAACACCACAAAATGCCTGGAACAAATGGGTTTTGCTGCTGCTGAATTCATTCTGCAGGCAGAGCTGTCCCTAATGAGGGAAGATGAGATTTTTGGCTCACACCAAGCAATTCAGAAGAAAGAGCCTCGTTATTGATGGGACAAACCACACAAAGCAGTGGAGCAGAGTTTAATAAAGCAGAGAAGTATCAAAGAGAGAAAGGTTTTAATTCTTAATAAGTAGATCCATGGGTTTCATTAGCCAGTGTTCAAAGGGGTTTTTTTAGGGTTGCTTTTATTACCTAATTAATTAAAGCCTGACCAGTAAGATAGATTAGTCCAATGGAATTGCATCTTGTATTAATAGCAATACTAATTAATCACCCAGCTGAAGCATTCCTCTGCACCGAGGAGAAATCATTGCAGGGAAAAGCTGGAGAGAAAGCTGGAGAAGAAAGGGGAAGGATGGGCTGAGTGTGTTTCTCTCTCCCAGAATGTGATTTTGATGATAATGGCCAGTCCAGGTGAATAAAAGTGCAGGAATGAAAGTAAAATAATGAGTTAAACATTTTTAATGGCATTTCTGAGGTTTTAAATATACTTTCTAAGCCCCTTCCACTGACCCATCCTTGCTCTGCCCCTGAGTTCCACCTCCACATTCCCAGGATGAGGCCATGGATGAACCAGGACTGAGATAAAGGGAATTATCCCAAAATCTCTGTGACCTCCAGTCACACACAAACGGCCTGAATTCCAGGGAATCTCAGATCTGAGATCACACCTCCTTCCCTTCTCCTCATCACACATTCCCAGCCAGGGAAAAAAAGGAAAAAAAAAAAAAAAAAAAAAAAAAAAGGGAAAAGGAAGGGAGGGAAGAAGGCAGGGAAAGAAAGAAAATAAAGCAAAGGAAAAAAAGATAAATGGAAAAAAAACCAACTCCACTGAATGTGATTTTTCTGCCACCAAATTATGGATAATTATCCCTCCCAGTCTCCACCAGCTCCCCCAGATCCTGGCTCTGCTGTGGCCTGTCCATGCACTGGGCTGCAGGGAGGGAAGCAAAGGGAAAGGAGATGGAATCATTTGCACAGAAATATTTTTTTAAAAAAGAGAATCTGTAGCTCCCACATAATCTGTTTTCTCATTAAGCAGCGTCTGCCAGCACGGGGGGATATTTGATTTATTAAAAATGCTTATTTAAATACTCCTTCTAGGGTTAATTTTTCCTCCTGAAGGCTGCTGTAAAAAAAAAAAATAAAATCAATTTCCTGTGGAAGAGAGGAGGAGGAAAAGCAGAGTTTTTTTCATGGCAGAGTTTTGTGTTCCATGGGAAGTTCAGAGACAGGACCAGGCTGCTGCCACAGCACAGGGATGAGGATTCATGGAGCTTTCCAAGAGCTGCTCATGGTAGCAATGACTTCATCCAAATGAGCATTATAAATAATTAACAGTATGCAGATTGCCCCTGGGCCTTATCCAGTGAGAAATTTCAATTATTCAAAAGTATTAATAAACGGAAATATTCTTTTTTTTCTTTCTTTCTTTCATTTAATTTGTCTGGGGGTTTTTTTGTGTTTTTGGAGCACCTGCCTCGAGCATGCAAAGGCCAAGGGAGTGCTGCCCATGATCTCCAAAAGCCAAGTGAATTCTCCCAAAAATCTCCCGATTCCAGGTAGTTCTCCTCACAATCTCCAAAATCCAGGGAGTTCCCCCCAAAATTTCCCAGTTCCAGGGAGTTCTCCCCACAATCTCCAAAATCCAAGGGATTTTCCCCGACAATCTCCCAATTTCAGGGATTTTTTCCCCCACAGTTTCTCAATTCCAGGGAGTTCTCCCCAAAATCTCCCAGTTCCAGGGAATTCCCCCCACAATTTCCCAGTTCCAGGGAGTTCCCCCCACAATCTCCCGATTTCAGGGATTTTTTCCCCCCACAATTTCTCGATTCCAAGGAGCTCTCCCCGGGGCAGGGGGGCACTGGGACAATCCCAGTCACACCAGTTACTCCTTCCTGGAGCCAGTGAACCCAGCCCTGATCACCCAGGCTGGGCTGGGGCTGCTCCCAGCTCTCCCAGTTCACCCAGTTCGCACCTGTGGCTTGTGCAGGAGGTCGGAGCATCCTCACCAGTTCAGGACTGGGCCATACTGGTGCCTTTTTCCCCCTGGAAAATGGGAGTGACCAGCGCTGGCGAGGCTGGAGCTCCCCTCCTCCTTCCCGGCAAGGCATCAGAAATCACTGATTTTTTAGGGGGGAGAAAAGGTGTTTTCAGTTAAATTTTTGCAAACCAACGGGCCCTCAGCAGTGTGGGGACACAGGGGGACAGAGGAGGCTAAAGGGGCACCAGGCAGCTCCCAGGGAACATTTGTTGGTGACTTTTAGGTGGCTAAAGCTCACCAGAGGTGATGGGTGACACAGAGCCCCTCCCTAAGAGCGGCTCCCAGCCCGGATAAAGGTGGACACCTCTGGCAATTGGAAGTGCGGTTTCCTTTTCCCGCACTCGGTGACTCTGCAGCTGCCCCGGGCAGGGAGAATCCCACATTTCCCCCGGGAGGCTGGAAAATGCGCTTTTCCCAGCGCTCCTGCCCGGTAACACCGAGGTTTCCGTGGCACAGCCAAAGGCTCAAACCACGGCACAAGGGAGGGCTCTGCTGGAAGCAACCCGGAGCTACAGCACCACAGACCTCTGCTCTGCCCTAAAATCCAGTCACTCCCGTGCATTTTACCCCCAAAAAAGTGAATTTTCGCACACACTTCTGGATTTTAAATCTTCTATCACAGGCGATCTCCCATCTCCCAGGGAAGCAACAACGGCAGAGCGGCTTTTTTTGAGATAATTTCTGAAATGTGGGCTGGAAAAGCTGCAATCAAAGCACTCCAGAGCTGCCCAAGCCTCTGGGAGCAGATAAGGCAGCAGGGCAAGATAGGGAATGACAGCAAACAGCGGCTCAGGGCAGCGACTCCTCTGGTAAAATCTGCACCATCAGACCTCCTCCCAAAATCAGGGATTCGGCCCCTCCACACTCACTTTAGAACTGACACTTAAAAGTCTGAATGCAGCAGAAGTAACAAAAGGCAAAGAGCTCATTATCCAAAAAAAGCCAGAGGAGCCTTAAAAGCTCTGCAAAATCCCCATGGCTGGCGTTGAACAGACAATTCCTTGGAATGTGCAGTTTGATCCCAGCACAGCAGAATGTCCTGTCAGCTCCAGCAGCCTCTGAACCAGCACTACAAACCAGGAAAGAGCACAGAGATCATGCCAATCCCAGAGAAAACAAACCCAGGAGGCAAAAGCAGCAAAGGATAAATCAAAGTGCTGGAAATGAGGGAGCTCGTTTCCACATTCCTGCTCTCAAACCCAGCACGAGCTGTTCCCCTGGCTGGTTATTTACCCGTGGGCTTGGGCTGGGGAGAGCCCAGCAGGGTTCTTGGTGCAGGATTCCCACCTGAACCAGGATTTTCGTGGACTGGTTGGACAAAGGATTGGGAAGAATCCCAGCAGGGAGGTCAGGACCTGCCCCTGAGATTTGGTGCTGCCACATTTCACTTACCCCACAGCAACCCCTGCTCCCAGCTGCCCCCAAATCCTCATGGAGAGAAAGGGGAGCAGGGGGAGAAGAATGAGCCCTGTTGTTTTGGGGTGGGGTGGGCTTATTCTCCTGCAGGAAGAATAAATGGAATTGTCACAGCTGAAAGCAGACGAAATCCCAGTGAACAGAAGGTGCAGGGAGATCCCCTACAAGACAAACACACATCAGAACAGTCAAACACACTGTGTTTTAATGCAGATTTGCAAATTGCAAGCCAAGTGTGGAAAATTCAGGACATTTCATGAAAGCACATTTGGTCCTCTTGCAAGTTTCCCATCCTCAGTTAAATACTTTGTGGATAAATAACAATTAAGCATACGTGGTACTTTTAGTTAGGAAAACCTGATATTGCACATGATACCAAGAAATACAAAAGTCTGTTTCAGCAAGTGATTCCAGCACTGTTATCAGCTCCATTTTGATGCCATTGATTTGGACAAAAGTTCTCATTTTCGTGCATAACAGGTGCCCTGTCCTTACAGAGTAAAAATGAATCCAAGCAGTTTTAGAACAAAGAGGAAGAAAAGTTGGCTCCTGAAGGAACACGGAGTCTTTTACCAGCAGCCTCCTTGAGGACAAAGAGCATTTTTATGGGAAGAAGATTGTCACATCACCTGGCAACAGAAATTCCAGAGCAATTCCCAAGGGAAGCTGACCACGTTTGGCTGGAAGGCTGCAATTCCTGCCTGGGCTGCTCCCGTTCTCAGCCACATTTCCCTGGCAACCACAAGGGAAACAGGATGGCAGAACTGCTGTGCAACTTCCTGACAGCAGTGGAGTTCTCTCTGGGAAAGTCTGGCACGGATTGTGAGCACTCTGCTGGGCTGGGACCCTCCCTGGGACCCTCCCCTGGCTCAGCAGAAGGCACAGACAGAGTGCCCAGTGCCACATTCAGGGAGCCAAACTGGGGTCAGGGACAAACCAGGAGCAGGAGAAGCCACCACCATCACATTTAGGGCGTGTCTGTCCTGGTGTCCTGTCTATCCTGGGCATCCCAGAATCCTGTCCTTCTTAATGTCCTGTCCATCCCAGAATCTTGTTCATCCCAGAATCCTGTTCATCCTGGAATCCTGTCCTTCCTGGAATCCTGTCCTTCCCGGAATCCTGTCCATCCCAGAATCCAGTTCATCCTGGAATCCTGTCCTTCCCGGAATCCTGTCCTTTCTGGAATCCTGTCCATCCCAGAATCCAGTCCATCCCGGAATCCAGTCCATCCTGGAATCCTGTCCTTCCTGGAATCCTGTCCTTCCTGGAATCCAGTTCATCCCAGAATCCTGTCCATCCCAGAATCCTGTCCTTCCTGGAATCCTGTCCATCTTCATGTCCTGTCCATCCCAGCACCCTGCCCACCCTGGCACTGCCACTCCACAGCCAGTGTGGGATGCAGTGCAGGGCTCCCACCCCACCACCTCTCATTCCAGAGCTGGATGAGCCCACCTGGCCCAGGAGCAGCGTTCCAGAGCCCAGCCCCCCCTGCCTCTGTGCATCCTCCTGCCCTTCCTCACCCTGCCCTGGCTCCCAGCACAGCCTGAACCTCTCCCAGCACCTCTCTGCATCACAACACCTCCAATTCCCATTTGCCTTTGAAAGAGGCAACTCAGACACTCCAATAAACACATTTGCAAAGGCAATTCTACAGGAGCTGGGATCACCAGCTGCCTCAAACACCAAGGAAACCCATTTTATTACAGTATTTTGGGAAATTTTAACCTGTTTCCCTCTCCCCCCTCCAACCCTTCAAACACACACAGTAAGACTAAGAGAGCTTGATGATTTTGTTTTTGCCTGAATACAAGATTCAACTATCATGGAATAGAAGATTCTACAGCAAAGTCCCTGAGATGCATCTGTACATTAAAAGATTCCAACAATAACCTCTCCAGCATAAACTTCATATTTATTAGAAATGTTCTGAGTTCCAACACGTGGTTTAATGAAAACCAATGTTGTTGTAAGAAGGTGAAAATACAGCAGATCAAGTTGCCCTTGTATTTAAGTCTCAATTTAAAAATCGTTAACTCAAAAATAACATTCTACTACTTCAACTGTAGTCAAGAATTGGAAGTATAGAAGCAATGGGGAACCACTGGAAAAAAAACCCCAACTTGTTGTATTTAAAATAGTTGTTTTGGCCTCAGTTTGTTGTCATCACTCAAGCCCTTAACTGCTTTCTTCCTGAAAGTTCACAGATATTCTTACAGTCTTAGAAAAAGAAGAAAAAAAAAAAAGTCTCTTTTTGAGTGGCTTTGGATTCCACTGTATTTTGCAACCAGCTGATCAGAAATACTCTTCTACCTTCCCAAGGAAGCTCAGTTTTCCCTGCAAGTGAAGATAACTTAAGGCACTAACACAAGAATCCTGTCAGGAATGTGAAATAGTTTGTTCTTTGTGTACTGTGACACCAGTTCTTAGCAGCATCTCTCCTGAAAAGGCACTAAAACAAGGAAACTTTGGGAACTTCTGCCTGAGTGGCTTTGCAATTCCCCCTGCCCTCCCCGCCATTCCCTTCCAAAAAGGCACCTGGATTGCTTTGATCACTGCTCTCTGCAGCTGCAGGCTCCCACATCCCTGCAGGTTCTGTCAGCTGGGAGTGTGAGGGATGTCAGGCTCCACCAGCAGCTCTCACACCACCAGCAGTTGTCCTTCCAAGAGCAGATAGAACAGTTCTGTTTCAGCAAACCCAGTGGGTTCCTACCTGAGTAGACCTTAAGGTTGTGTATTGCTAGTCAGAAAAATTCAGTAATTCAACTTGGTGTAAAAAAATTGCACTTCCCCACTCCTTCCCCAAGCCTCGAGATCATTTCAAATTAAATACCAGACCCTGCACTAGAGGGACTTTTTAAACACCGCCACAAAGAGGTAGCTCAGTGGCACTGGCCAATTTGCCTTCTTTTTCTTTTAAAATAAATTCAGCCTTCATTTGCAACAACATTTTCTGTAGGAAGTCTTGGAAGCAGAGCTGTCAGTTGGGGTGGCACACCCAGGAGGTTACCCCAGCTCGGAGCACTGAGCTCCAGCTCCCTTTGTGCACCCCTGAGCACAGGCCCAGGGGACACCTGGGGGGCTCAGCCCGGGCAGGAGCAGCTGCAGGGGGAGGAATGTCTGCAGAGGAATCCCAAGCTCCTCCCAGGTTTCCCTGGAGAGCCCCTCAGATCAGTCCCACCATTCTGTCGATCTGTCTCATGTAGTTGCTCTTCAGGGGCAGCAGGTACCTCCTCTCATCAGGGACTCTGTTACACTGGCAGGAAAATGGAAATATTTTTAAAAACTCAAATCCAAGCCCAGGCAATCCCATCCCCTCTGTAATTCTTTCAGATTTCTTCCCAGTACAGAAAACTACTAAAGACCACTTTTTACCCCAACTTCCCCTCATTCTTTGCAGACTCCCAGCACAAATCCCATAAATGAGCAGCGAGTGTTTCCTCAGTGCAGGCTGCAGCTTCCAAACACACAGCACAGCTTGTTGTGCAACTGAGATTTGCTTCACTATGACAACTGTGAATGTTTAAAATAATGCTCTTTTTCTGGAGCTCTGGAGGGAAGGAAGCACACCAGAACCTTCCAGCAGAGGTTTAAAAACATTGTCCTATTTCCTCTAGGGGAAGGTGTCCCTGCCCATGGCAGGGGGTGGAATGAAATGGTCTTCAAAGTCCTCTCAACTCGAACCATTTTGTGATTCTGTGATTAAAACCAGATCTGTTCTGCTCGGTGATGGGCAGCTCTGGGCTCAGCTGGGGCCTTGCTAAGACAGGTCCCCTTTACACCCCCCAAACTACACTGAGGAGGACAAAGCTTGGTTTAAATGACCCTCTGCTTCTCCCTTTCCCCCTGACAGCAATGCTGGAGAGTTTTAAAGGCAAAGAGAAAAGAAGAAGGGAAAAATATTTAGAAGTAAATTAACAAAGAACAAAAAAATTGCTGCAAAATTCTCCAAAGGGCCCAGGTTTCACCTTCACCATAACCCCTCACACGATCCCCTTTTTGCTGCTGCTCCAAGTGCTCTTCAGGGGAGTTTCTCAGGTATTTAACATTTCTAAAGGAAACACTCCAAATGGCTCTGTTTGTCCTGGCTGCCCCTTCTCCACGCCCAGGGCAGGAGCAGGAGCAGGAGCAGGAGCAGGAGCAGGAGCAGGAGCAGGAGCAGGAGCAGGAGCAGGAGCAGGAGCAGGAGCAGGAGCAGGAGCAGGAGCAGGCAGAGCATTCCTTACATTGGAGCTGAAGTTGGCTGCCTTGGGCTCGCTGGGTTTGGATTTCTGGGCGGGGGCCTCCTCTCCAGGAAGGATGTCCTCCCACAGCGAGCTCCGGAAACGCCCGTCCACAGACACGATGTGGCCCTCAGTAGTGAACATGAACTTATTCCCAGATTTATGCACTGGATTCTCTTCATCGAACAACTGAAAGAGAGATGGGACGGGCAGGCATTGTAGGTGTGCAAAATCCTTCATCTCCCAGCAACAAGGAGTTGGAGTCAGGTACTCACGCTTTGAGGGATCACACAGAAATACCTTTTAGTGCTAAATAATGCTGGAGCAAATGGAAAGAAATAGGGTTCATGCCAGGGACTGATCTGAGCAGTTGGAAGAGGAGAGCAGACGAAAAACTTCTCGCACAACTTAAAGTGCCCTTATTTTTCTAAGCTGCTCTGCGAGGCATTTCTAGGCTGGCATCCACTCAGTCACAGATTTACTTGGTTTTCTGCACTAAAGGAGATTGAGGACAGGGGCTCAGGCAACATCAGCCCAAAAGCTTTCTCCTGTGAGTGCCAGAGGCCAGTGGGGAGAAAGGAGAGGCTGCTCCAGGCAGGAGGGCTGCAAGCAGCAGTCAGCTCGGAGCTGAGCAGCAGCTCCCTGCAGTCCTGCTCCCTCTCCCTTCCAGCCTCTTCCCAAAGACCTGCAGCTCCCCAGGTTCAGGAACCACTCCTGGGCAGCTGCCCAACCTCAGGTTTTGGGGTGAGGTCCAAGGAGGGGAGCACAGCCTGAACCACTCCCATACACAAACCCCAGAGCTCTGCAGGTTGTAATCAGTGATTAGCCCCCAACCCAAGCCAGTTGTAATTAATAATGAATAACCTCCTCTGCTGTTTTTGTGCACAGTCTCTTGGCAATGAGGAGCACACACGTACCAGGTACAAATATTTACAGGTTTCACTGAGGAAAAAGCTCTCCATCCGATCCTCCTTGGTCTTCTCCACCACGTGGTGCAAGGTGGCATATCCACACCTGCAACATTGGACATGGGTTTGGCTCCAGCTCCAGCTGGCCCTGCTCTCCAAGTGCTCCCCAGATATTCCTTCACTTCAGACCATTCCAGCTGCCAGGGGGAAGCTCAAATAGGACTGCTGTGTTGTGCAAGCACTCACTGGTTACTGGCTCTGGGCTGCTGAGGGGTCTGTGCTCACCTGAACCCCACTCAGCTGCAATGGCTGACCTGGCCCATCACTACACATTTGTCTACAGAATGCATAAATGAATAATGAGGAACAAAAATTCACTGTCTTCCCCCTGAGTCTTGCAGGAAGTTCAGCTGCTCAGTATTAAAGTCGGACTTCACTGCTGCTGTCCTGAACTGGAAGCTGATGTGCAACAGCATCTGGCTCAGGGACCATCCCTCAGCTCAGCTAAACACCATGAGGTGAGAAATAATCTTGCAGGATCCCTAGGAAAAATCCCAACTAGTATTTCCAGCAGTTTATAGCAGCTGATCATCAACAATGCATTTTGAAAGGAAGTTATAAAATTCTGAAGGTATAAAGTTGCCACTGGACTATAAATTCATTTTTCAGATGGGAAAGAAAGAAGTACTCGATAAATAAATCATCACTTGTGGCTTTCAGGGAGGGTTGGGTTTTCTGGTTTACCTACATGTGGCAGACTGGATTCTATATAATATTTGTATAATAAAATATAAGTATATAGCACTGAGAGAAGAAAAGAACATTGAAGACTGACTTTGCTTTTGTATATTTTTCCAAACTCTGCAGAATATCCATTCCCACATGAAGGTAAAACGGGTTCTTTGTGGCCTAAATAAGGAAGACAGACAAGAGTTAGAGTCAGCAACTTTGAAATCCTGTAAAAATAACACAACAAAGGCCTATTGGTACCAGAGTCTTGTGTATCACAGCAAACTTATCTTTATAGGAGCATGACTTGGATTAGCCAGTGCAAGCTTCTCACATTTGCTTTAGTGCAAATCCCAGTAAAACCTGGAGTAAATGCAAACTCTCTGATCCCTTCCTTGTAGGCAGAGAGTTAGTTTAGTTTATTCTATCTGTGTGTGGACAGTATTGCAAGGAAAGCTACTACATTCACTTCAACAACTTTGGTCGAGCAGTCACAAATCTCTGCCTTGTAAAAATCTGCCAGCAGCTTCTAGAAAAGGTTGTTTAGTGTTGGTTTTTGCCTGCCTTATTAAAAAAGGCTATTTTGGAAGGAAACAGCAGAGCAACAACATTGCACAACACTGCAGTGCCTGCCCAGAGACCTCCAAAGGACAACAGGCAGCTCCAGCACTGCCAAAATTCAGCTGGCCTGAGCTCAGGAGGGGGAAAAGTGACTTTTCTGAACAAAAACATTTTGGCCAAGCCATGCTGTGTAACTCAGGGAAGTCAAATACCTGATAGAGAAGATAGGTGGACTCCACCAGCTCTGGCCTCAGTGGGTAAAAGGGAACATCAGGGGCCTGCAGCTGCCAGTTGTACCTCTCTGGGAGGGCTCCATAGCGTTTCCATATGGCATAATAGAAGGCATGGAGACAAATGGCATCTTCCACATCTCCTATCAACACCTGGGCACCAGAACAGCCAGAGAAATGCACACTTAATGCTGCAAGCCAGCAGAGATGGGAATGTGGCACCTCATACAACTGTCCCCCCATAAAACACACACTAAATAACACCCAGAAGTACTAATGTATTGATTCTTTGCAGTAAAAGCTTTAGCAGAGCCTCAGCACAGAATACAAATGGTGAGCTTAAGAGAGGGAAGCTGAAAGTCTCCCAGATGGAGCAGAGAGCAGGCCAGGCCTCCCCACACTGTGGTGTCAATGCAGAGCTGAACTGAACTCTTATCACAGCAGCCAGATACAAACCCACAGGTGGGAGCTCAGCTCAGAACTGCTCAGACTCATTCCCAGCCCAGGATTAGCATGAGCCTTTCTGCCTGGCCTTCAGCAGAAGGAAAGCTTACCTGCAGCCCAGGGAAAAAGGCCTGCAGAGAGTCAATCCAGGTGTTCATCAGCTGGCCCGTGTACATGTTGACATTGACATAGAGGGGAGGGTCACCTTCTCCTTCATTGCAGGCCTCCCGACTGCCAGGGAACATGGAAATGCCTCTGCTCCAGCACAACACAGCTCACTGCAGCAGCAAAGGCAGGCAGCCACTGCTCTGCTGTGCTGGGCTCAGTGGGAGAGGAACCCAAACATCAGCCATGCTCTCACAGAAGTTCTTTCATAAAGGGAATGTCCTATCTTAGGGCTCTGCCAGCAGAATCTCCACCAAAAAGTCATGCTAGGCAAGATCAGGCATTCAGGAGAACAAAGCAGCCAATTTAACACATTTCCTTTGCAGTGCCAGACTTTTCTCAGCCTTAGCCTTTATAAATGGGACAGGAGCCAGCTTGGCTTCCCTGCACCCCATCAGCTGCTGAGGAGTGAGGACACTACCATGGAAATGAGAGTTTGCTTCTTACAGCAAAAAGAGAAGAGATTTTCTAGAGAATGACACAAAGCACTATAAAGAGTTTCAGATCTTGCTGGAGGATTCATTTTTAAGGAACTGATGCAGACATGAATCACATACCCTCTCCTCAGGTGGTTCTGAATGTTCTGATAAGCAGCACTGAACATCTCCAGGTCCTCCTTTTCCCCAAAGAGGATGTAAGACTTCAGCAGGTACTCATAGAACGAATCTGACCCTGCTCCCAGGCCACTCTGCTTCCCAACCCAGTGACCAGTCTGGATATTCACAACATTTCCTTTCAGAACAAACAAAAAGCTTTGTATGAGGTGCTGAGTACATCAGAGAACAACAAACCAGTCAAGATTTGGGAATATTACACCTTCAGAAATTCCCAAGGAGGAAGGATCAAAGATTAACATCAGATGAAGTGTTAAAGTGGTGGATTCATCTGAGGAACACCCACACATAACAGTTATTTTAAGTACTTTTAGTCATCTGCCAATCTAAATTACATTAATGGGGACACAAATCAAGGCCTTCAGTTCCATTCCCCGGTTGTGAAAAATTCCATTTGAAAACCTGTGCCCTAAGGAGTCATTCTGAGACTCCATTTTTTCTTAGGAAACCCCACAGTGCCATTTGTTCAACACAACCCCCTGGGCACACAGGGAGAAAGTGACTGAACAGCCACAGAGGGAGCAGAGGGACAAAGCTGAGGCCACCTGAAGGAACTGTGGCAGCAGCTCCCAGACTTACCCAGCAGTCCAGTGTTGTTGCTCCTGAGGCTCCACAGGGCCTTCACAGCTCTCCTGGCCACCCACTCGAAGGTGGAATCACCAAGCAGCCTGCTGAGCATCCCAAACTCCACCAGCAAGGATCCAGCTCCTGCTGTGCAGGTTTCATTGTGGCTGTCTGGAGGAACCCCCTTCTTCAGGTTCACCTGGCAACAGGGACAGGCAGGCTGCACCTCAGCCAGCTGTGCTCACAGCTGCACCCTCACCTTCAGGAACAACTCTTTTTGGCAGTTTACATTTAGGAACAAGCCTTTTTGGTAATTTACATTTAGGAACAAGCCTTTCTCATGGTTTACATTTAGGAACAACTCTTTTTGGTAATTCACATTTAGGAACAAGCCTTTTTTGTTAGTTTACATCTAGAAACAAGCTTTTTTGGTAGTTTGCATCTAGAAACAAGCCTTTTTGGTAGTTTACATTTAGGAACAAGCCTTTTTGGTAATTTACATTTAGGAACAAGCCTTTCTCATAGTTTACATTTAGGAACAAGCCTTTTTGGTAATTTACATTTAGGAACAAGCCTTTCTCATAGTTTACATTTAGGAACAAGCCTTTTTGGTAGTTTTTGCACAATGTGCAGCATGGAATGTGCATGGAGAGAGAATATCAGCACATGGTGCTTGGAAAGCTTTCCTGGAGAATTCCTGAAACTCTTCTCCCAGCTTTACAGCATCAGGCTCAAGGTGGGCAATCCTCATTTTTCTCTTACACTTGCAAGTCCTTGCAAACTTCACTGCACTTTTTCATGCTTTCCACTAAACATTGAGGCTTTTCCTTCTTTGCTGCCCCTCAGTTCCTGCTCTTGAAACCAAGAGCTTCCTCAGTGGCTGCTGCTCCCCTTCCCCATGGAACACAGGGCTGAAGGGAAGTTACACCACCCTCAGCTGCTTTGCCAGGCCCTGAACAGAAGTGAAAATTCACATTTCTACAGCCTGACAGGTCTGGAGGAAAAGCAGGGCTGCTGTCTCCTGAAATTAAGAGCAGCCAGGCAAGAGCTAATTAAAGTTTTGCAGTTTAGGGTTGTTGCAGTAGTAGTGACATCCCTCTCCTTGCCAACTGCTTAAAACAAGAGGCTGCAGCATCCAAAAATCCCGAAGTATTGAGTACCCACTAAGAAGTCTTCAAGAAAATTATAAATTCCAAGCCCAGTATGGATAAATATTTCACAAGAGTTCTATTCTAATACAATTGTTTTAGTAGCAAGCCACAAATAAAGTCACTTTCCTCAGCTGTTTGCCTTTACAGTATTTCTTGTTAGTGACAGTATTGTTTGCTGCTGCGTGACACGGGGCAGGGAAAGAGCACAGAAACAAATGACTCCTGACCCACAGGGAACAATAAATACAGTGAAAAATCAACCCAGGGAAAACATTTACTGGACAGAAGGAGCAACTTCTGCATTGCCCAGTCACCAAAACTTAGGGCAGTTTCCCCTGTGTCCTTTTAGAATAACCTACAGCAGGCTCAGTACCCCAAGTACACATAAAAGGACACAAAGTTTAAGTTGTAGGACAGGTGGAAAACTGCTTTGAGCCTATTTCCCCCCAGGGCTGCTGTGTCACTCACCCGAGGATAGGGAATGCCAGTTTTGGTGTTCTCAAAGGCTGGGAGCAGCCTCACTGCCAGGTCATGAGCCAGGTGCAACAGCTCATTGTCATAATCCTTAATGGTCATGTCACCAAAGGGCTGCTTGGTGTCTGTAATGATGATGTGGGCAGACAGCAGGCTTCCCAAAACCCTGTGGGAGAAGGAAAATTCAGGTTTTCAGTCAGTTCTGAACCTTGTTCTTCACCTAAACACCTCACTGGTGTCATGTCTGACAGAATTATTACTTTGTGCTCCTTCCAGGCACGACAGAAAATGATCTGGTTTTCCCCCACCAGTAGTGAAACACCTGTAGAAGTCATGCTGTTGTCAGCCACAGTATCCCAAAACCTGGTTCTGCAAAATTTACACAACCCAGGAGTTCTTGTAACAAATCTATTTAGGAGTGAAGGTCTCCTTATCCCTGCAAATGGCAGGAAGGGTGTTACAGAAACTTTGTACTCAGGAAAAAGCAAGCCCAGCCAAGTTAAGCAGCTGCTTGAGAGACTCAGAATATGAAACCCTTTAACATCAGACAGTATCTAAACCCATTTCCAAGACAAAAGTCTTTTTCATCTAAAACGAAAGTGAAAGTGAGCAGAAGTCCCTGAAAGAAAAACAAACCAGGGAAAAGCTGTCCCAGAGTTGTTTGTTGTGCACAGATCTGAGCAACAACAAAAAAGCAGAGCCTGAAAGCAGAGCCAACCACTGTCTTACTGCTCCAGGTCACACAGGACTGATTAAAATAGTTTCCAATATGAAAGGATGGAATATTTTCATAGAAGATTAAGAAACAGCTTACTTGAGGAACAATTTAGGGAATAAAGCCTGCTAAAGGGCTCCTAATCAACGATTTCACTTTGAATTACACACAGCAAGTCTTTAACAGGAACTCAGCACCACATACCTGATTGTTGCCTCAAAAACCTGGACTGTTGAGTCTTTGTCAAATGAAACCGTGTCAATCACCAGCTTCACTGCCTTCTGGAATTCTGAGGAGTTTCCCATTACCTTTTACAGAAAAACAAAGATATTTGGTACAATTATTGAATGCCAAGTTCACATCTTAGACCATCAGTCAGGTTTAGCACTCTGAGTGTTCGAACTGCCTGAATCATCAGTTCCAGAGTTAAGCTTAGCTTAAAGCATAGCACAACTTGCAGAACAATGAAGTCTGATTTGATGGTTAATTGACCAAAGGTTGAGTCCAACCTCTCCAGTTCCTGACCCCACACTGCACATCCAGGAGTTCCCTTGTGCCTGCTTCCTACAGGTCTAACCTGGAAGTGATTTCCACTGCATCCAGAGACAGATGTAGATTCAGCCTGAGCTTTAGGGGAGCAGGGGTGCAGAAGGAAAACACAGATTCCTGCTTGCCTGAGCTCATGAGAACACTTGGTTTTCAGGGACCATACCTGGATTTTTAACCAAAGCCCCAGGTGCCAGCTCTGCCCATTACCCAGCCCAGTGGGGAAGCATCACGTGTTTGATCTGAGCAATGGGGAGCAGAACAGGCTTCCCCCATGCAGCAGCTTCTGAAACACAAGAAACCTGAGCAACCAGAACCTTTGTATTTGAGAAGTTATGCACTGGCCCACTGGTGCTGGAGGACAGGAGGGCACCGTTAGCAGCCACACAGCAGACCCCACACTTCTCTCTCAGTAAAAGCCAACATTTGCCTCACTTCTGCTTTCAGTTCTGCTCAGAGCTGCCCTGCTCATGCAGCTCCTCATCCCTGCTGCAGTCCCAGGGTAGAATGGGAAGGGTTTGATATCCTGAAGTGCATAAATCACCTCCTGCACCAGAGGAGATGCAGATTCCCCATGGCTCCAGCACATCAGGGAGCCCTGACACTCCAGAAAGCACAAAACCTGCCCTGGCTGCACAGATGGGAATAATGAAACCTACTGGGGTCTCTGAATATGCCCAAGCAGGGGGCTCGTCCTCATGACCCCACACCCTGGTACTACCAACACAAAACTGAGCTGCTCCTCATTTATCTTCCAGTTTTACCAGAAATGCAGGTGAGAAGCAGCTTTACAGGTTTTCCCCTCCTTCCTTTCACCACTCTCCACACAGATCTGTGTGTCAGGCAGGCCCTCTCTGCCAAGAGAAACAGCCAGAGCCCTTGCAGTTACTGTGCACACCATGAGCCCTCCTCCCCATGGGCCTCCCAGCAGCTCCAGCTCAAATCCACCCTTCCTGAGCTCCAGAGTGATGGCATCTCCCAAAGAGATCCCGTCTGAGCCTTGGGGAGGAGCTCCAAACTTCCCTCTGTCTCTCCTGGAAATCTCTGCTGACATCTCCAACTACTCTCATTCTCTTTCCCTCGTGTGACACTGCTGGTTTGTGATGCAGCTGTTGGCTCCTGATCCAGCTGTTTGCACCACCTGGCCAAGCCCTGGGGAACACCCCCAGGCAGGCCAGTCCCAGGGTGACCAGGGCAGTGTCCCAGGGTGACCAGGGCAGAGTCCCAGGGTGACCAGGACAGTGTCCCAGGGGTGACCAGGCCAGTCCCAGGGTGACCAGGGCAGAGTCCCAGGGTGACCAGGACAGTCCCAGGGGCGACCAGGACAGGTCCCAGCGGTGACCAGGGCAGAGTCCCAGGGTGACCAGGACAGTCCCAGGGGCGACCAGGACAGGTCCCAGCGGTGACCAGGGCAGAGTCCCAGGGTGACCAGGACAGTCCCAGGGGCGACCAGGACAGGTCCCAGCGGTGACCAGGGCAGAGTCCCAGGGTGACCAGGACAGTCCCAGGGGCGACCAGGACAGGTCCCAGCGGTGACCAGGGCAGAGTCCCAGGGTGACCAGGACAGTCCCAGGGGCGACCAGGACAGGTCCCAGCGGTGACCAGGGCAGAGTCCCAGGGTGACCAGGACAGTCCCAGGGGCGACCAGGACAGGTCCCAGCGGTGACCAGGGCAGAGTCCCAGGGTGACCAGGACAGTCCCAGGGGCGACCAGGACAGGTCCCAGCGGTGACCAGGGCAGAGTCCCAGGGTGACCAGGACAGTCCCAGGGGCGACCAGGACAGGTCCCAGCGGTGACCAGGGCAGAGTCCCAGGGTGACCAGGACAGTCCCAGGGGCGACCAGGACAGGTCCCAGCGGTGACCAGGGCAGAGTCCCAGGGTGACCAGGACAGTCCCAGGGGCGACCAGGACAGGTCCCAGCGGTGACCAGGGCAGAGTCCCAGGGTGACCAGGACAGTCCCAGGGGCGACCAGGACAGGTCCCAGCGGTGACCAGGGCAGAGTCCCAGGGTGACCAGGACAGTCCCAGGGGCGACCAGGACAGGTCCCAGCGGTGACCAGGGCAGAGTCCCAGGGTGACCAGGACAGTCCCAGGGGCGACCAGGACAGGTCCCAGCGGTGACCAGGGCAGAGTCCCAGGGTGACCAGGACAGTCCCAGGGGCGACCAGGACAGGTCCCAGCGGTGACCAGGGCAGAGTCCCAGGGTGACCAGGACAGTCCCAGGGGCGACCAGGACAGGTCCCAGCGGTGACCAGGGCAGAGTCCCAGGGTGACCAGGACAGTCCCAGGGGCGACCAGGACAGGTCCCAGCGGTGACCAGGGCAGAGTCCCAGGGTGACCAGGACAGTGTTCCAGGGGTGACCAGGGCAGTGTCCCCACGCCCAGGACTCACTGCCAGCGTGTCCAGCGCGTCGATCAGCGTCAGGGAGTAGTTCCCCAGCACATCATTGATGTTCAGGTTGGAGCTGGAAGAGCAGAATCACAGAATCGTTAGGGTTGGAAGGGACCAGTCCAACCCCCTGTCCAGGCAGGGTCACCTGGAGCAGGTGACACAGGGACGTGGCCAGGTGGGTTTGGGATGTCTCCAAAGGGGGAGGCTCCACAATTCCTGGGGCCTGGAAGGAGACTACAAGAAACAGGGAGAGGGACTGCAGTGACAGGACAAGAGGAAATGGCTCCAAACTTAAGAGGAAGAGGTTTACATTGGATAAGAGCAGGAAATCCCTGCCTGTGAGGGTGGGCAGGCCCTGGCACAGGGTGCCCAGAGCAGCTGTGGCTGCCCCTGGATCCCTGGCAGTGCCCCAGGCCAGGCTGGACAGGGCTTGGAGCAGCCTGGGACAGTGGGAGGTGTCCCTGCCATGGCAGGGCTGGCACTGGGTGGGTTTAAATTCCCCTCCCACCCAAACCATTCCACGGTTCGCAGCGCGGTGCAGTTTGCGTTTCCCCGGCCAGGCTGGGGCTGGGCAGCGCCGGGAGGAGGCCGGGCCCCGGCGGGAGCAGCCAGGCCCGATGGATGCCCCGGGGGGCCGCACTCACGGGTCGCGGCGGTCGGGCCCGCGGCCGCGGCAGTGCAGCGGGTCCAGCTCGTCGCGGGGGAAGGCGTGCTCCATGTAGCTGTCGTAGCCGAACACGAACATGCCCCGCGCCGCGTCCCGCAGCCGCGCCCGCAGCTGCGGAGGGAAGGCACCGCTGTAGCGCCGCTCGTACTCATCGCCGCCCGCCGCCGCGCCCCACAGCCGGGCCCCGCGGCCCGCGGCAGG
>VZTR01006147.1:648888-659417 GCA_013400775.1 Chaetops frenatus | reverse complement strand
GGGGCTGTCGTGGCACGGTTGGCGGCCGCGGCTCCGCCCGGGTGCCGGGTCAGGGCGGGGCCCGACAGCGGAGCGGCCTCCCCGGGCAGGGCAGGGCAGGGCCGGGCCACGGGCCCGCCCCGGTACCGGGCACTGCCCTGCGGCCACAACCACCCCCGGGCCCCGCCGGGCTGGGGCAGAGCGGCTGCAGAGCTGGGAGAGGCCCCGGAGTGCCGGTGACAGCTATGGACGGCAGCAGGAATTCCCGTCCATGGAGAGGGGCAGCAGCAGGAATTCCCTGCCATGGAGAGGGGCAGCAGCAGGAATTCCCTGCCATGGAGAGAGGCAGCAGCAGGAATTCCCGGCCATGGAGAGGAACGGCAGCAGGAATTCCCGGCCATGGAGAGAGCTGTCTGGCCTTGGAAGGCGCTGCCCAGGCAGGTTTGGAGTGCCCAGCCGTGGAGGTGTCCCAGGACGTGGNGGCAGGGAGGGGGGCAGCAGGGGAAAACCCGCCATGGAGAGGGGCAGCAGCAGGAATTCCCTGCCATGGAGAGGGGCAGCAGCAGGAATTCCCGGCCATGGAGAGGAACGGCAGCAGGAATTCCCGGCCATGGAGAGAGCTGTCTGGCCTTGGAAGGCGCTGCCCAGGCAGGTTTGGAGTGCCCAGCCGTGGAGGTGTCCCAGGACGTGGCACTCGGAGCTCAGGGCTGGGGACGAAGAGGTTGCACTCGATGACCCTGGAGGGCTTTTCCAGCCTCGGTGATGCTGGGATTCCGTGAGCCGCAGCTCCTCCAGCCCAGCCCAGCCCAGCTGGGGCTGGCACCGGGACCCCCCGGGCCTGAGCTGGAGCCTCGGAACGCGGCAGGGAACGACCCCCGGGCAGGGCAGCAGCGAATTGGGCTGGGAGGAAGCCGAGCCCCGCTCCGGGACACAGGATTGCCATCCCACAGTGCCGGAAGGGATGGGACAACAACGCGGCAAGCAGAGCATCAGCTGCGAGCGCAGCGGTGACACCGAGGGACCGGCTCGGGGCAGAGCAGCTCCGGGCGTCCCGAGAGCTGCAGAAATAGAAGAGAGGACAAATGCCAGGTGTGGATGTGAAAATGAACCCACTCCGGCAGTACTGGTAAAACCAAACCTCTTGAAGATAAGCAAAAGAACAGAAAGAAACCACAGCTGGGGGAGATAAAGAGGAAACCCAGCTCTGAGCTACCCCAGGAACCTCAACAGCATCTGAGTAACCGGCTGTGAATGGGTCACTTGTCACTGAACTGAGCTGCCCTTTCACTCTGGTGTTGCATCCTTTTCCCAAAGTGCCTGGTTTGTTACAAGGAAATTGGACAGAGTATGAAAAATGCCTACAAAGGGGAAAAAAATAAAGGACTTATGCTCAGACAGACAACCAGACAATAATGATCTCTCTTCAGCCTGTATTTTAGATCTTTGTTTTCCAGTTACTGTAACAAACAGTAGAAGGAATAAATCCAAAGCAGAACAAGTATCACGACTCAGTGGTCCATCCAGACTTCTGGATGCTGACTTTGGACAAAGTCCTCCAGCCTGGTTCAGTTCCCTTCCTCAGCCTGCAGAATTCATGGATCTTTTAACTGTGATTCAAACCAAGAAGGGAATTCATTATCGATTCTAAAAAGAGGAAAATTCCTCCTTGTTGCAAAGACTGAAGTATCCACACCCCAAGTTAACATAATTATACAAAACCTCCTTAGCAGTTTACTTACTCTTGAGACTCCTGTGAGAATCAAGTTTAGCTTTAAATTTCACACACCACAGCAGCTTTTTCTTTCTCTACTGATGTATTTGCTTTGTTTGTTGAATGATATGGTTCAGGAACTCCAACCCAATGGGTCTTTTCAGAGAGAAACACAAATGAGACCAACCAATGCTTCCAGTAGCAGAGCAAAAATAACCAGAAATGGGAATTTCACAGCCTGGCCTCTCAAAGTTGCCCCCACTGAGCACAAGGTCACTCTCCACATGAAATTATGTAGTTAAAGCAACCCAAATGTTTCCCACAATTAGGTAAGGAGGGTTCTTAGAATTTCTAACAATAATAAAAGCAGCTGTCCTACTACAGATGAATATGCAAAAAAAAAAAATGGTTTTCAACAACACTTTATTGAAGCACTTCAAAATTATCACAATGATAGATGTTGCCTTTAACAGAACAAAACCTGTCATGTAATTAAAAGGCACTAATCCTGGCACAAAGGTCTACTTACCCACCTTCCACTGGGAGGGAAATAAAAACATCAAGTATTTCGCTTCTCCTTTTACAGAGTATGTGCAAAGCCCCTCTGAGTGCCATTCTGTGTTTGCCACTGGAGTGACACGTAAGAGAAAACCCCTCTGTTTCACCAGGACACATCTGAACTTCCAGCATCTGCAGCCCTAAAGCTGCAGAGCACTCTCAGGGGTCATGCTCTGCTGAGACAAGTTGTTCTGCACTCACTTTTTGGGAACTAAAGCCCTGAAGCTCAGGCACTCACACACATTTTATCTCCTTTAACACGATTCACTGTCTGTGTCAGCTTAGAAACACAGCTTAGCTATCCTGCTTTCCAGCCCTTTTTGGGATCCACACTGGTCAGGGTCAGTGCAGGAGCAAGGCAGGGGAGCAGTGCTGGGCATGCTGGGGGAGCACAGGTCCTGCACAAAGCAAACCAGGACGTGCCACTGCACAGCCAAGGCAACGACAAAGGGAACCTCAGGGGAGTTAAAAGCTTGATAATCCTGCTAAGCCATGCCTCAGGTTATTACAGATCCCTGCCCAGCATTCCTAGATTCAACAGACAGACCGTTTAAGGCATTTTCTTTGGCCTTTTCTTCTACCACCAAGTGAAGATTATGCAGTTTGATTTGTCAGCACCCAAAGTCTTTCCAACCTGTTGCCATCAAGATGCAAAGAGAAAACATAAATCATTGAGAAACGGGATAATGGGTTCCATGGAACAGCTGCACATTTGTGCATCTTTCCTGCTGCCAAGTGGTGGGACAGCCCTGCTCCGTGCAGCTGCCCAGCCCCTCAGCTGTGCCTGGGTGATGGGAACTCCCCTGCTCTGGAATTGCACTTGAAGGAACCACCATCCACACTGAAGCTGGGAGCACAGGGACACTCCAAGGAAAAACCCTCACCCAGCCAGAGCTGTGGGGACAAGCACCAACATTGCTGATCCCATCACTGCTGCTCCTGCAGCACCTGCACTGAGCAGAGGCACCCCCAAGGACAGAGCTGATTTGAACCCCAGCACAGCACACAGAGCCCACAGCCCCACAAAGGCAGGACTGCTGTCCAACCTCCAGCTATTCACCACCACCACCTCTCTCTGGCTCAGTATCTGCACAAAAAGCTGCTTTTAATATGCCAACAGTCAAGACCTGCATCACAGGAGAGTTTCAGGACTATGGCTATTGATAACAAATGCAGTAATTTATGTAAGTAAAATGCATCCCTGAAAGCAACATTTGTGAAGAGAATGAGGAATTTTATCAGCCTCTTTTTCCTGTCCATGCTCTCTACAGAGCCTGAGACAAGGAATCATGGTGAGATTACATTTCTAGAACACAGCTACAGCATCCAAGTTCAGCAAACACCACTGCTAATGCCTGTCTTGGGCTCCACACCTTTACTAGGCCAGAAAAGATTTAACCTTGGACATAATGTGCCAGATGAGTTTTGTTTTCAGTCCAAGGCTGAAAGGTGTGGAGAGGAAAACACTTCCTACACCTCTCTTTGCAAAGGAAAAGTACCTGGCAAGCCACTCAAGCCCAGAGAGAGAACCAGTGCAGCCCTGGGCTCTGGAACCAAACAGCCACTCTGAGTCTCCTTTCTGCCACAGGAGTAACCAAGGGCATGTGGCAGAGCAGAACCAGAATAGTCTGAAACCCAGCTGGGGGCATTTTAGGGAGCATTACAAATGTACCTTTTAGAGCACACACATCACAGGGGGCCCTGTGTCTCTCCCTGCTATTTACACCTGGAAACAGAAACATCACATCAAGCAGGGAGCTGTGGGCCCGTTCATACCACAGCTGATTGATTATTGGTACTGCTATCACACCAACCAGGCTGACAAGGCTCAGTGCACTAACCCTGTTTTCAGATTTGTGTCCAGAGATATTTTACTTTGATTGTGAATTCCAGGGAGCTTGTTCTGCATGCAGGAAACTCCCACAGAAATCTGCACAGGATCTTTAACAGCTCACCAGTCCTTCCCACCAGCTGAGTTACACGTGAAGGATGCTCAAAGACCTGCACTGGGGACTAAAGACTAACCTGACACAGCTCAGCAAATCTGAAAGCTGACAGGGAGACAAGCCTGAAACAAGACATCCATTTTGTTACCATTAATTGGAAGATGCTGACAGACAGTCCTATAAATTAATCAGTGTCCTAAGAGAAATTAATACAACAAAAACCTTTGGGAAGAACAGTCAGTGAAACTCCGGATTAAAATCACGGCAAAGATTTTGCTCAAGACCTCAGTCAACAAAAGCCTCACTTTGCACTGAGATAAGAATCTTTCTGCTTTAATTGGCAGTGAATGATCAGGCACTGCAAAATCTGACACTTGTGCTAGAAAAATAAAGGTTTTCCTCTAAGCTCCACACAAGAACCAAGCCTGCAGACACACTGATTTCTCTCCTGAAAACAGAGCTCCAGAAGGCTGCCCCTACTTCAGACCCTGCACTGACCAGTGCTTTTCACACACACAGAAAAGCCCTGAAACCTGCTCAGACTATCTGAGCTTGCTCAGGTGAGCAAGCCCCAAGCCTCAAAGGTAGTTTTGTGAGCATTTCACTGGAACAGATGAACCACAGAATATAAATCAGCTCAGGTATTTACCAATCCTTCTTCCCCCACTGTAATCTTTGGCAGAGGAGACAGACATCCCATCGTGTTTTTCCATGAGTTCAGCCACATCAACTCAAGTCAGGCAGTTAAGTGTCAATACAACCCTCAAAACATAAGTTTATTGAATAAAGCTGAAGAGCAGTAAACCAACATATGCATCCACCTAAATAAAAAACTTCACGTATTTACAAAGTTCAGTAATTGTATAAGTTGTTCACATGCAGAGAGTAATGCACAGGTTAACAATTGGTAGTGTTTGGATGCCATAAACGCTGAAAGCAGTGAAGTAGATAAACACCAAACACATCAAGTTTAGCTATAGGCCAGTTAACTAAACAGTGACCTGGTCCCCCACAAAGATTCACACATTCTAGTTTAGTTTCCTTATTGTAGGCACAAGCAAGTTTGCTAAATAAAAGTAACTGTAGCAGTTCTGGTGAACTCTGCACTACAGTAGCAAGTTAATACACCCTCTCCTCTACAGCACCAGAGTATGGATTAATTGAAATCATGCTTCAGAGAACTGAAAGGGGACAAAAAAGTTAAAATGCAACTTCAGATTGAAGGCAGGCAGCGTGTAGTGTCTGTGCAGCAGTGCCAGAGCTGGGACACGACAGTAAGGCCATGGCAGTCTGTGTTAACACTGGCTTGTCAGGACTGGGGGGCTGAACTGGGGCTGCTGCCAGCCCCAGGCTCCCGCGGGATGCAAACCACACGGAGGGGGGGAATCACACACGGTGTGAGGCAACACAGGCAGCTGCACCATGGATCTGCACACAGCAGGAGCTACGCTGACACTGCTGCACGAACAAGCCACTCCTAACAGGGCTGTCCCTTTAAATAGGCTGAAGTCATTGCGAAAGTAAAGCTACAGGAACGATACAATCTCGAGTTTATACACGCCTCCCTAAGCTGCAGGAGCTGCTCAAGAGACAGGATCAATTCATTGGCTCTCTTGTGCTTTGACACAGCAGAAGGTTCCATTGCATCTGACAGGCTTTGCACATGGTTACATCGAGAAAGCAGGCGGGTCTAGAGTTGTCACAATAGCCCAGGTATTCCATAGCACCAGGTGAAACTGTGCCCAGCCATTCCAGGAGCAGGAGAGACACTGACAATTACACACAGATTGTGCTAAAGGTCAACAACTGCCTCGATACAAGAGCATCAGTGATTTGGGTGTCATGCAGCTGCTCAGAATGCGTGTTCTGGTTTCAGAGAGAGACCACGAGTATCTGGAGATAGAAAAATGTATTTGAACACAGCCTGATGTTCCTAGCGATTTGTTTTCATGCTGGAATACTCCAATTTTTGAAAGTTTGACAGAACAGTCCATTCCCATCCCCCACATAAATGTTAAACAGAAGCAACAGAATGATTTTAAACAGATGACTTTCCTAATTCATCAAGAGAGTTTTCTTTTTCAAGTGACAGGATCTCAGCTGTAGATTAGTGATGCTGATCTATGCCTTGTGCTCCCCTCTGCAAAGTTTCCATTTCCCTGCTTACGTACACACATCACATGCATTTGTGAGATCAATCAGTATCCCACAACTCACGCTTAAATGTTTTCTAACTACTGTATGTGGCATCTTACAGAATCTTAATGCTGTCAAGCATCAGCATCTTCAAGCCACTAAACACTAGAAATAAAACACTTGCTGAAAATCATATAAAAACCTGGCCCTGAAAAACCAGAACAGAGTGTACCATCGTAGTTAACATGGTAGAGATAATTTTTTAAAAAGCCCCCCCTACAACCCTCCCACCACAGATGGTTGTAAAATAAATATTTGTGCTGACTTTATCATGACAACTCTAGTTGTTTTGTGACAGAATAGGAATACAAGTCTTCAGCAGTGCACATGAGAAATGAACCGTGAAAAGGCAGATTCTTGATACAGGATTTTTGGGTAGTATCTCATTATGGAGGGAAGTGGACAATTGAGATTATGGCCAACTGGTACTGGAGATTCCAGGAAGACTTCAGCTTCTTCTAGATTTTGAATGCTGAATAAGCCACTGAAGCGTGATATCTACAGGAGAGAGAAGAGAAGTTCCACATTCAAGTGTCTGTATTGCTGTAAGTGGCCAGGCTTTGGTATTCCAGTGCCCCAAACACAGCACAGGAATATCCAAGCCCTTCTCTAGAGGATGGCCCAGATGAACAGAATGGTTTTTTAGGATGCTTGCTGTCTGTGCTGTGGTTTTGTAACTGCCCAGCATCCTTGAAGTGATAGTGACAGGCCCTGCCCCACACACCCTGCTCCATCTCTAGGAAAAAGACATCCCTTCACCTGACACATCACCATGGCTCCAATAATCAGCTTTAGATCAGGATTGCTCTAACCAGCTCTTCCCCTGACGAGAGCAAAGCTAGTTTAGCCCCGTGGTACACGAGATCAACTCCTCCCTGCCTGGAAGAGGCTCTCCTAAGGAAGGGAAAGGCCCTGGCTCCCTCCCCAGCTCCTTCCCCAGAGCCCCAGTGATGCTCAGCTGCGCTGGGAGCCTTGTGTGCACCTGCAAGAAGGGAGTCTCTGCTTCTCTCCACCATGCCTGAACCTTTAACTGATGCTGAGGTGACAGGGGCTTCTTGGAAGCCACAGTTGTTCCACAGACTATTCAGTTTTCTTAGAAAGAAGCTCAATCCTTAATATAAAGCCATCCTGGTATCCTTTAGAGCTTCTTCTGGGAGCATCACCATGAAGCTTCCTCATCAGCAAACTCCTGTTCCCCTGGCAGTGCACCAGTGTTAATCCCATGGCAGCCATGGAAGGCATCAGGAGAAGGATGGAAAGTGTTAAATTCTGTTTTCCCTCAGCTGAGATGACTCAGTTTACTCACAAAGCTTGTGGCAAATACCAGGGGTTACACAGGACACGGTTTCTGCTTTGAACTGCTCAAGTTCTGAAGCATTTGATGTCTGTGCCAGAAAAAGGCACTGTTTGCCTGCAGGGAACAGGGACTGGCAGATGCCACAACACAAACTGCTCTGATAACACAGCAAGGGAAGGTGATTATTTCAAAGGAATGTCTTGAGGAAAAACTTGCTGCAAGGACTTGGTATCCTCACCAAGTGGGGCAGAGGTGAGAGCACCTGACAGAAGTGTAAAATCATTTGGGCCAAGCTCATGGACTAAGTCAGATCTTTCCTGCAGGCTGACTGAAGAAAGGAGCAGATTTCACAGGGACTGACATGTTTTGGTAACTACAACCCCTACAACTTTAACACCAGTCAGGCTTCCTCACTGCCATCAGGAGCTATGCTGAATTTAACCAGTGCACTCACACATTGGCCTTCAATTTTTTTCCTGGTTTCCTGAAGACAGGAAATTTGTGTTTAAGAAGTTACAATCCCCCCCAATCCATCCTCTGACAGCACTTCATCATTCTCAGTGGTTTGAGTTAATAGTTACCTATATTATCTTTCTCTTTGCAAGAAATTGAGTAGCAGCAGATTTCTCTGTCCTGAATAGCAGCAAGGTTCCTAGGAAAGAGAGGAGAGTTCAGCACACATTGCACTGGCACAAGGACTCCTTCTGACAACCTGAACTGTTCCTCTTCCCCTTCCCCACACAACTTGTTCTGTACAATGTTCAGTTGCCTGCTGTTGCTGCGTTTTCCACTCATAACTGTGAGCTTCCTGATCTAATAACAGCCCCAGGTACATGAATTTATTGATGAAGATAAATGTTTCTTAGGAAGGGTTAGACTTACATCTTTTCAATTAGCTGTTTCTCATCCAAAGCATTAGGAAGGTCTCTCTTATTTCCAAGTACTAGAACCTGAAATCCAGAGAAGGAAATGGTTGAGGCTTTGCTTAAAAAAAACCCAAGCAAACAGACAAGAACCCCAACCAAAACCAGAAAACCAACAAACTTCAAGGGAGTCTGATGAGCAGTCTGCATCTGCCTATTAAACCCAATGGAATGAGATATTCACTGTTAAACCAGATCAAGAGCTAGTCCCAGGAAAAGAGGGGGTACAAATAAACTGTTCTGTGGAAAGAGCAAGCACGAGAACACATCAGCTGATAAATCTGAGAACATTTGCAGCACACTTAGCTGAGATTCCCCAAACTTACTCTACACTTCTGTACTACACTGTGGTTAATCTTTAGTCAAGTGCACAAACTCACACTGTGGAATCTTCTGAAGTACTGTTTCAATTGTATTTATTATATTTTATGAGCACTGAATGAAATAACATCACTGAATGAAATAACATCCCTGAAGGTCAACAATTTGATTTTAAGCACTGGGGACAGATATTGTCCATGCTTATCCTGACCAGTAAGGCTGTGCCTTACAATTCAGAGTTCAAGGCAGACTTCAGAGTTGCTCAAGTGCTGCACATTCCTCAAGACATTTAATGCTGTTTAAGGTGATGTTACTTACAGGGATTCCTTGTAACTGGGGCTTATCTAGAAGATTGTGCAGCTCGTTTCGAGAGGCTTCTATTTTGTCACGATCTGCAGCATCTACCATGTAGCTTTAAAGAGAATTTCAGGTTAGGTCAGTGACACTAAGCTCCTGCAGAAACATCACTCTTTTCTTTACACTGCCAGGTTTGAGCACATTCAACAAGGCTTTAAACAAAGCTAGGACTTCTGAGCAAAGAATTTGGTTCTTTAAAAAAAAAAAAAATCTCTAAGAGCAGAGTAGAAGGAAGATGCTTTGAGTTAGACAGCACTGCCACCCAGTTCAGACAGGGAGGAGTTAGTACTCCAGATCAGACACTGAGAAGAAAATAACTCATCCTGAGCCCTGAACTTAAAGGTTAAAAAGGTCAGTGTGGTTGCAGTGCAGGTTCAGGATGACAAGGAGAACTCCAGAGTCAGGCATGCAGCGTTAGGAAGGCTCCCAGGGCAGAGAGGCAGATGAGAAGGAAGCAGAGCTGAAGGAAGGACACTTACACAATAGCATTAACTCCTCTGCAATATCGCTCCCACATGCTTCGGAACCGGGGCTGCCCTCCTATATCCCAAATCTTAAGGCAAGGGGAGAAAGACAATTTAGCCATGCACTGTGTTGAAACATGTCAGGCAAAGATAAGACAAGAAATCACAACAGTTTTCCTTTTCTCCTTAAGCAGCTGCTGGACCTCTCCCATGATAAAACAGGAATAATCCCTTGCACAGCTGCTCAGAGCTTAGGGCCCAACAGCAGGAGGTGCAAACTGGAGCACTTTGCACCAGATGCAGGAACATCCTGTGTACGAAGGTTACACACTGAAGTACACAAGAAAATAAAATGTATTCATTTAAAGCTTTGCTTTTGATGTAAACCTTCCCTGAAGCAAACTGATGAGCAGGAAAGCAGCATCTCTGGGCCTCAAACACTCAGATCTAAGCCAGACAGCATTATCACAACAGTGCTTTAACTAGTCCATGAACCTGGGAATCACACACAGATTCTCATTTCAGAAACTCCATAAATAAACATAAATGTCTTCTTAAGCTACTCGACAGATTTAGCTGAGCCTCTTCAGTTTTCTATATTTGTCTCAAGGCTGGAAGCAAAACAGAGCAAACATGTAAATTTCCAACTAGAAGGTAAAGAAAACAGTCAACAATGGCAACATACCTTTATTGTAACATTACCCTTTGTAACTTTCCTCATGTTGAAGCCCACAGTAGGAATCATATCTTCACTGAATTGACCTGACTGGAAAAAAA
>VZTR01006147.1:624463-639540 GCA_013400775.1 Chaetops frenatus | reverse complement strand
TCGGGAGTGCGACGCCCGTCCCCCCCACGCCGGTCGTGGGGTGGGGCGGGGGTGACCCCCTGAGCCCGCCATGCCGGGTGTGGTGAGGGGTGGTGGTGACACCCTGTGCTCACCATGCCGGGTGTGGTGAGAGGCGCTGGTGACACCCTGAGCCCGCCACAGAGCAGGATCTGCCCTGTCCTCTCCATCACAGGCTCTGTTAGGTTGTGGAAGACCCCCAAGGTCATCGAATCCAACTTACGACCAAACACCACCTCGTCACCCAGACCTTGCGGCCACGTCTGGTCCTTCATCGGACACCTCCAGGGATGGGGACTCCAAACCTCCCTGGGCAGCCCCTTCCAACCGTTTCCTTTAAGAAATTCCTGCTGATGTCCAGCGTGACCCTTCCCTGGCACAGATTCACTCTGTGTCCTCTCATCCTCACCCGCCGTGGTGGGGATGGGGTGAAGGGCTGCCAGCCCGCACCCCTCACGTGCCACCATGCCAGGGCCACCCACAAATCCAATCCCAGCAATTCCCAGAGGAATAAAAATTTTAAAACATCAACTGGAATATTTGCGGTTAGCCCAAGCATGTTTTAAGCAAGCGAAATACAAAACCTTGTGTGTGCTCATAGAACTTCCAAAACCAAAGGGACAACCCACTTCACCTCATTATTCCCAGTAATTCTCACATAACCAGATGCTCTCCAGTCCTTTTGCATGGACTTTGATAAACTGACTTTCCCTTTGAGCAAAATAATTAGTTTAAGTAGATGGCACTGACCAAACTACTCCATTAGGTGCATTTATCGTAACTTAGTTGGTGTCACTTTAGTTTTCAGCAGGAAGCACTTCCAAATGGAGTTGAAGGAGTAGCATGCATTTTGCACGGATGTTTTGGGTGATTTCCCAGGATTCTTGTCACTGTTATTGTAACTGGGGTTATTTTAATCCCCAGTCAAATTAAGCCCAAATTCACAAACTTTCCAGCTCCAGCTCTCTGGGGATTTACACAGGGACTTGTGCACTGTGAGGCCAGGCAGGAGCAAATGGAGATGTAGAGGGGAAAAAAATCACCAGGAATCTACAGGACGCCTGAGGAATATTTTCTGTTCCCCTGAAGCACAATCTTTTTCCTCAGAATTTCTTATGATGTTGCAGCAAAACTTTCACGACTCAAATTAAGGGCTGTTAGTGGATATTAAACAGGATTTGTTGGTTGTCAATAGGCTGGAAAAGATATACTGTTTTGCACCTGGCTGGAATGGCTCTCAAATTATTTTACAAATATTAAAGAGCTAAGAAAATTCATCAAGAATGGATTGAGCTGCCTGGATACGGAGCAGAGGTTATGTGCTGGGTCTGGGATTCCTTCTCTGCTGGCAGAAGGAAAAGTTCTAAATCACACAGAAAAAAAAATTTATATTTTTTTGAGCCGGAAAAAACGGGTGCCACAAATCTTACTCTTCAAAACGGTGTGAAAAACAATTAGAATGGGATCGGTATAAAAGCACGGACCTGTGCAGCGGGACCCGGCGGTCTGGGGGATGTGTGACACCATGGGGAAGGATGCACCACGGCCTGCCCAGCCCTTGATCCAGCTGCTCCCTGCCCTGGGGAGATCGGCACTAACTGGTCTCTGCCCGCAGAGAATAAAGCCCATTTCCATCCCTCCCCAGGCTCACGGCGCTGGGCAAGGCGCTGCCTTCAAAAGCCACGGCTCTGCCACACGGAAATTAGAAATTCCCAGCTCCCCAGCGGCAGGGAAGGCATTTGTGCCTGTGCTTTTCCACCCCAAAACACGGCTTTCCTTTGTAGCCATAAAAAAAGCCAACTAATACGCTCCTTCCAATTAAGCTGAGATATGAACTGCACTTTGAAAGTTTTTAATCCATTCTCTGGTTCATTAACTCCGAAAATTTCATCCCCACGGTTAGCCCTATCAGAGAGGATGGAATGCCTGGCACCAATTAGTTCTAATAACGAGCTAACTTGTGCACGGATTTCGGAGCCTGTCATTAGTGTGAGAAAATAGGACAGCTCCTCTCAGAATAGAATATCTTACTGGACGTTCCTTTAATTTGTCTTTGGCTAATGACTCCTCCCGCGGACAAAGGAACTAATTGATTTGATGAGTTTCAGACGCCTGCTGGGTGGCACCTCCCCTGCTGCCGAGCGAGGCCAAAAAACAGCCACAGTATTGCTCTGAGATCTTGATTTCCTGCTTGTTCACAACCCGTGCTCTGGGAGGCAAACACACACTCCCTGTTGGCGCCCTGGGTTCGTTTGGATGCTGATTTTCTTCCAGGGATTCAGCCGGGTATTGGTAAAGTGTCTTCGAGGCTGTGGGTGCCTCCCAGGACAGGATCCTCCCTTGTCGAGGGAGGGAGAAGCTCCTGGATCTGGGGGATCTGAGGACTGTGAGGATAAACCAGAGCCTTGCTCCTCAGTGCCAGCAGGCAGCTGGGGGCTCTTTCCAGCTCTGCTCTTTCAAGGCCCACTTAAAATAATACCGAAAGAGACAGAGGCAGATGATGGCGGATACGAGATATGCGCCATCTTATGTTACAGACTCGTAAAGGAAAGGGTAAGGTTAGTGGGCACCTCTAAAGAGATGGACACTAAATAACTGGTTCCTGAACCTGCCACAGCCCGTAACAGAGTCTTCCTGTCACTCTATACAGGATTTTTGGAATTGCCACAGTATAAATAGTCACTAAATAACCCGAGGAAGCAAAGGAAGGGTTTCTCTGCATCTTCCTCACTTTTTTCCTGAAAAAAGAAATGCATCAGTTGTGCTGTCACTGCTTGAGCTAAACCAGAAGTATTCCTTTGCCATGAAGAGGGAGAGACACCATGAAAATTAAACCATAACTTATTTCCTCAGAGATGTTTGCATGCAGCCAGCGTGCCATAAAATCCTGCCTCTTCCTGCAGCCCAGGAAAGCACCGAGTCTTCCCCCAGAGTGGGGAGGAGAGATGGAGAAGGGGAGGGAGGTGGCAGTGAGGGCAGCAGGGCCCTGCTTCCCCAGGGACGCGGGGCAGCAGCAGCAGCAGCAGCAGCAGCAGCAGTGTGACTCCTGCCTGAAACCCGACGTGAGCAGCAGGATCTCATTTCCCAGAGTCACGGGATCACGGGGTGACAGGCAGGATGGTTTGGGTGTACATCACAGGGCTGCATGCCTGGACACTGAGGTTTCCAGATCTCTAAGGGGACTGCCTGCAGGTGGGCCCAGGTGAAAATCCCCATCTCAAGGTGCCCTGGTGTCAGGTTTATGGGGAAGCATCACTTTTCACATCCTTCCTTCACCTTGGAGTAGTCTCCAGCCTGCAAACGTGGCAGCTCGGTGGCTGGCAAGCTGTGCAACTGTCTGTCAGTGCCAGGGAAAATAGAAATGATGGCAGTCACTTCAGCATTTCGATTTCGTAGGTGCTGGCAAACACTTCCCAGCACGAGCTGCTGCGTGCAAGTGATGACCTTCAGGAATGCTGGCATCTCCCAGTGCTGAAGAGGCAGGAGCATGAATCAGCAGAAGGGAGCAGGGGAAAAAAAAAAAAAAAAAGATATTTAAAAAGGAGTCTGCTGTTAGCAGAAAGTTAAAAAAATTCTCCTCCAGTCAGATTTATTAGCAGTGACCTTGGCTCTTGCAGAGCCCCCTGCTCAAAAGCCAGGCCCAGGCTTGCAGATTTAGTGCACAGTCAGGGCCTTGGCCAGCCCAGTCACCGCATTTCACCCTTTCTGTAATTTCGATTTTCAATCTAAAAGGAAACAAACCCATTCTCCCAGCCTGAGCACCAACAGCCCCCGAGTGAGGCTCTGAAAGGCAGGCACAGAGCCCTGGGCTCCAGCTCTGCACAGACACCTGGGTGAGCAGGTTCAGAGGGAGCAGCACCTTGGGAAAGCCACAGCAGGGACTCCTCGGGGGTCCTTGGTCAGGCTGAGCCATGAGCTGCCCAGCCAGGGACCATGCCCCTGGTGCCAGGCCAGGGGAGGCATTTTCTCCAGCCTGTGCTTTGAAGGGGAGCTCCCTCCCAGCTGCCAGGCAAGGTGCAGGCAGTGCTGCAGCCCCTTCCTGGCAGAGCCCAGTGCCCACAGCCCAGCTTGCCGTGTGTGTTTCAGCCCCACCCAGCTGTTTTGCAGCTCATGCCCATCAGCCCTGGCCCCTGGGCACCACCTGGGCTCCGAGGCAGCTCTGAACTTGCACTGAGCTTGTCTGTGCAGCTCTGTTCGGTTCCAGTCCCCATTCTCTGCCTGCTGTGACACCCTGGCACATCAGCAGGGCCAGCCTGAGCCACGGCACTGGGTGCTGCCCGTGCTTCCCTTATCCCTTCCCATACTGGGGAAATAAAAGTCCCCCATAAAGTGGGATTGTGCCTGGCACAGACGTGATGTGTCCCAATTTCTGCAGAGGGTCAGGATGTCCCCAGCAAGAACCTTCTCATAGTGATGGATATGCGATGAACCCCAGTAGAGCCCAAACTGGCTGCTGGGCTGTCCCCGGGGGCCCCAGGGGACCCCGGGCCCGATTTGTGCTCATTGCACAGTAATTTCCCCTTTTCCTCTCGAGTTTTCTCCTTGGCCAGCGGCGCCTCTGCTGCTTTTGCTTGGATTTTCCAGCAGAGGGTGATGCAGCCTCACCAAAATCGTCCTCCTTCCCTAAAGCTTTAGCTGTGTCCTCACCTTCATCCTCACCCTCACCCTCACCCGGGCTGGGCTCCCTGCACAGCACGGCCCCCCTGGCCTGGCAGTGCCAGCACCCACACCCAGCCCTCCCCTGGCACACGGGCACCCCAGGGGCCAGCAAATCTCCCTCTCTATAGCCCGGGATAAATCCAAAGCAAGGGATGGTAGCAGCAGGGAGCTGCCCACGAGAGATGGGCAACAGGAACAGCAAAGGAAGCTCCGGTGTGAGCCCGGCCTGGCCGGCAGGGACAGCTCTGGGGGTGTCCCCAGCCATGGGCACGGCGAGAGAATCCTGAGAATCCTGTCCCTTTGGAAGCAGGGAGGTGGGGCTGCAGCCCTGTCAGATGCTGCACAGGCAGGGCTGAGTTTTTGCTCAGGTCTCACTCTCTGCTGCCCACGCTCTCACCTTGTGCTGAGGGAGCATCCGACTCTCCCCAGGTGTGAGGGGCAAATCCCAGGTGATGCCTTTGCCTTTAGTGGGGCCAGGAGCACACATCTGCAGGTACAGACAGCCTCCCCTGAGCCCAGCCAGGTGAGCTGCACTGATTTACACCAGCCAAAAACACAACCTGTTGTCTCAGCACCTGGTGAGAGTCCTGAACTGAGCAGGGGGAACCTCTGTCAGTGCTGAAACCAGGAGCAGAAGGGAGCACCCAGCCCACTCCACAGTCTCTCTTGCTTTAAATTTTGGGTGCTCTGCTTTTCTGTATTGTCCTTTGCCATCTCCTCTGGAAGTCACATTCCCTGTTGGCATTTTGTGGAGCAGGACCATCTCAGGGAGCTGGGCTCCTCACACCACCATGTCAGAGCTGTGATTCAAGGTTATTTCCTATCAAATGCACCTTCTTCCAGCCATCCAGTTATTTTCTCCATGGCTAAATCATCTGGAAATAGTCTGCAGCCACCCTAGCTCTTCCTGCTTTGTATGCATGAGCAGGAAGGGGAATTTAGGATTTTGCTCTAATGCCATACACAAAAGCCTGCTGGAGAGCATCACTTTGATTAGCTCTTATTGTACACCCAAGAAAACAGAAAAGAATAAGAATAAGGAAGAGCCCAGCATGTGGCTGCTGTGCCTTGCTGCTTCAGGGCTGCTCAGAAAATCTGCCTGGTTGCTCAGGGCCCTCATCAGGAACATATTTGTGCATATCCCAGAAATGGGTTGGGTTTCATCCTCTGACTAACGAGGGAAAGAAGGGTAGGGGCACTGTAACGATTTGCTTGCTGGCACATCCCAAAACTTGGCAATGCAGCAGCCTGACCCCGAGGCCTCCCCTTCCTTTGGTCACCTGCAGGCAGGTGAACCTTTCCAACCCCTCACAGGGCACAGCAGAGCTTCCCCACTGCAAACAAGGCATCCCAGCTCCTGGAAGTCCGAGATGGAAAACTTCATTTAGATCTGGGAATTAAATTAGCAAAAGGGATGAAAAAGAAGAAAAATATCTCACATCCAAGCACGCATCTTTGGCAGAATTTATGATTGGAAAAAAAGTATTGGGATGGGAGTTTTGCAGACAGCTCTGACGAGTGATGGAACGGACCGAACTCCTCGTTCTAAACTCCCTGAACTTTGAGGATTTGATGCAGATCCAGATTTTAAATTTCCATTGGGGCCTTTCTCATTAAAACCAGAAACAGAAGGATCTCGTTTCCCTACAGAGGCTGTACCAGGTATTAACTCGCCCCTTCTCCCTCTGAGCCCTGCCCACCCCCTCTTTATCCTTTCTCACGTGAGTCTTTGCCACAAGGCACTGACAAACCCAGCAGCCCTGCTTCTCCCAAGACGTGGGGCACTGACTTCTGGAAAACAAAATTTAGTGCAAGTTTTAAAATAACCCTAATCCCAAATAAAGCTCTTCTGAAGCTGTGGCCACTCGAATCATGTTTTAAAACACGAGAACACAGGAGAGACAGAAAGCAATCGATGCTTCCCTGCTTCCCACCCAGCCAGGCAAGCACCAGTCATGAGACTCACACAGCTCAAATCCCTCTGCTACACTTTCCCACCAGACAAATCCTACTTTATTAAACCAAAGTGCAAGGGAATTAGCAAAACCGCCCGTTTCCTTCACACTATAGTACATATAAGCAACCTAATCCATACGCCAAAGCTCCCACCGCTCTCAAAACCTCCCAGCTGGGAATTCCCGTCAGCAGCTCGCAGTCTCCCTCCTGTCAGCTCGGGATTACCTTTCCCTAACAGGGCACGGGAAGGAGAAAAACACGTGGGCACCTGCCAAGCTCATCCCTGCGGCTGCCCTTGCACCGCGACCCCGCCTGAGGGAGAACCGCAGGGACGGGCACGGGGCAAGGGGCTGCACACCGGACTCATTAGTGCTCGGCTTTGCTCATTAAAGAGGCTCCTTTGGCTGACCTGGCCGAGTACTTGCCATTGTTTCCCTCAATCCCATGGCTGCTGGGTCTGCTCAGCGGCGCGGGGAGGAGAGGGATGGATTGATGAGCCAGGGAGGGATGCCCGTGCCCTGCCCGTCACCCCTCCTGCCAGGGGCTGCCCAAAACTCTGCTGAGACAGGAAGGAGCTGCGAGTCAGCCAGGCCAGCGTTTCATTTCCATGAGATAAGCGCCTCCGTGTAGAAATCAGGGGTAATTGGCGGGGCTGGGAGGACGGAGCCTTTTGTTACACGAGGTTTAATGGGCGTCTTCGGAGGGAGCAGGAACCAGCGCTCCCGCCAGCGAACGTTGCAGCCTGGAATAGCGATGTGCTACATCCCATTTCTCAGGAGGGAGGGAGGAAGGAAGGAAGGACACGTGAAAAGAAAATAGCAGTAAATGATCCCACTTCATCATTTTTTTTTTTCCTGTAACCCTTCTGGCCTTACAAACAGGAACTTGGTTTCACACTAAAAATAAAGCCCGGTGCCCGTGTCACAGCCGCAGCTGGGTGTTCCCGAGCTCAGCCCTGTTCTATGAGCAGCCCGGCCCGGGCACCCTAGGAAAGCGCCTGGCTTTGCATTTGCTATATTTACATATGGTCAGTTATCAGGAGAACAGGATGTCCCAGGGGATCTGAAATAGGATATACCCCACTGCATCTCCCGGCCAGCTCAGCCTCGGGCCAGGCCCGTGTGACTGATGCCTGTCTGCCCGCGGTGCCTGTCACCCACCCCAGCCCCGCTGGCATGCCGGCCAGGCTGCTGTGGCATCCCCAGCCTTCCTCCAGACACGTGTAGCTGCCGCAGAGGAGAGCCGGGGGCTGCAAAGCTCCTGTTTCTCTTTCTGCCACGCTATTTTTTATTGCGGAGGCAGAGGGAGATTTATTCTGCCCTCCAAAAAAGCAGGTCTGTATTCTCCTCCACGCACTGCTCCTTACACTAAAGCCCCAGCAGCCATCGGGAGCCTTTCAGCAGAGGGTGATGGAGCACAAACAAACCCCTTCCCGGGCAGAGCAGTGCCGGGGCAGGAGCAGAACCCCTGGCACAGCATCCTGCAGGCCCCTGGAGGGGCTCGGCGGGGTGCACAGAGCCAGAGAGGGCAGGTGGGCACACAGAGGGGCTGGGTACCCAGCTCCCTGCTGGGCAGGTTACAGCTGGCACTGCACAGCCTGCAAGGCAGGGGCTGTGCCCTCGGGAGCACGAGGGATGCCCTGCCTACCTCACCACCTTGGATTTAAATGCCTCTCTCACACGCTGGGTGTAGCTGCCAAGTATTGTGCCTTCAGTACATCACTCCACCTTGATTTCAAACCACTTCAGCTTGTGTTTGGGAGTGGTTTCCAAGCATTCAGCTCACCCATATCTTATCCACACTGGTTTCCTTTATGAGCTGCACCCACTACAGGTCCAGAGCTTTAAATGCAAACCCAAACAAATATGTGGTAGGGCTTCCCATTCCCACTGGACTGGCCTGGAGTGGGAGTGGAATGAGTCAGGAGTACCATAAAGGAAAGTGAAATAGATCCACCCTGAGCAGATGATAGGATCAGGGCAGATTAGTAGCCTTGGATCAGATTCAAGGGTCAGCATAAATCTTTAATCTTTGCAAAGTCCTCAAGCCTCCCTCCCCTCACTGTCTCACATGCACACACAGCAGGCATGACTAAACAGCTCTCTGCGGGGATGGCAGACGCTTCAGAAACTCCCGGCTGGTTTTGGTTTGCAAAATACAACAATAAAGCTGCTCTCTGTTCTGTGAACGTGAGAACTTCCCTAGGCAGGCACCTCGCCACTGGATGCTGTGGGATGCTGCCAGGGACAGCGTCACACCACGGCCACTGCTCCCAGCCCACAGCCAGGCTGCACCAACCAAGCGCGGGGTGGGAGCCGAGGGCAGTCCCCACCTTGTGGCCTGTTAGGTCCTGACACGGTCTGCCAGCCCGTCATGACTCTCATTATTCCTCTGTCTGTGCTCCCCACCGACGCTGGGCTCAGTGCACAGAATCTGCACAGCTCCCAGCTTCCACGTGGAGCTGCAAGCGCCTGGCTCAGGGCTGCTGGAAATGCCAGCCTGCCCTGGGAAGGGGCTGTGTGGGAGCAGAGGGGCTGGAGGAGAGGGGTATGCCAGCTTTGCACCCAACTGATGCACTAAGGGAAAAAAAGAGAAAAAAAAAATACATAGCAAAAAGCCCTGGCCTAGTTTTTGCTAGTTTTTGTTTCACTCTGCTGGGCTCAGGCTCGAAGGATGTGGTTTGGTGGTCAGCGCATAAGACAGCAAATGAAAAAAAAAAAAATTCCTTTGATTGAATCCAGATCGGGGTCTGTGCAAGCTCTTCCTGTGGCCATTGGGAAATCACACGAGGGAAAGCCCTGCCCACGCTGCCTGTGGCTGGGCACTGCAGTGCCACAGCCCTGGGCTGGCCCTGTCCTGCTCCGTGGGACACTCTGTCCCACTCAGCCAGGTGTCCCATCCTGGCACCTGGGGGGCTCAGTCCCCAGCAGGGTCACTGTGCTGAAGGCTCCCCCTCAAGCTTTCTTGATAGATTTATAACAATTCAAGTCACTCTCTCCACCGCTCTGCACACCAAGGGCCAGGCCAGTTCTGTATAAGCGAATATTTATATATTCCCATAAACATTTTTAAATGGGAAATTGCCTAATGTGCCTTATTAAAGGGAAAGCACGAACAGCTGGCCGAGGGCGCCTGGCAGAGCTGCTGATGGTGGATGTGCTGTTGCTGCTGCACCTCACAGCCCTAATTGTTTCAGGAATCCTTTGACTCATCTTCCGAGCGGCTCCAGGATCTGAGCAGAGATCTCTGCCTTGCCGGCCTCCTTCAAAACACCTTTGCCTCGCTGCTGGGTTCAAAAAAGCTCGTGCTGCAGATGCCTCCTGACCTCAAGTGCCCAGGTGCTCGCTGGAGCCCGGAAAACCCCTCTGTGGTTCCTGCCTCAGCCGCCCACAGCAGCCGGGCTCGTGCTGCTCACACGTGCGGCGCATCCCGGCCCCTGCGCAGCTGCTGGGGACAAGGACCTGCCACCAGCCAGCCCTCACCCCAGCCAGCTGCACAGCTGCCCCTTCCGCCCTCTTGGCCAGCAATCCTTTGCTCTCCCAGGGCTGCAGAGAGCCTGACAGGCTCTGAAGCGCAGGAGAGCTGTCCCCAGAGCGTTTGGGGATACAGACCACGCGGGTCCTTGGCTTCTCCCTGGGGACCAGGGATGTCACCGAGCGCTGCGGTGCCAGCCTGCTCTGTTACTATGGGGACAAGCACCACGGGGCTGACAGGAATAAATGTATAAATGTCTCAAAATCCCCGGCAGCCTCGCTGCCCGGGGGGCAGCGGGATCACCCGAGTGCCGTAACCTGCCGCCCCTCGCTGCCCCTCGCCTGGCTCGGTGGCCTCCCAGCCCTTGCGACAGCCAGCCCGTTGCTATCTTTGCCCAATCTGCCGGGCTGACACACAGCTGCGGTTAGGCTGGCTCGGAAACGCCCCGCAGCATCCCCGGGCAGCCTGTCCCGGGCCAGGCGCTGTGCTGCGGGCACGACACGGTGGGCACGGCACGGTGGGCACGGCACGGTGGGCTCCGTGCCCCCGCCGGCACCGGCGCTGGGTTTGGCACGGCCCGGCAGCCCCGGGAGGGGAGCGAGTCAGGGTCACACACTCACTCCTTATTCACCGGGCTACGTGAGCTCCGGGCAGCGCCTGAATTCCCCGTGACCTCCGGACATTCATTTCAGCCATGGAAAGGGTGATGGGCAGCCAGAGGGAAGGGAAAACAGGCAAAGGGCCCGGCGAGATGGCAGCGGGTGCTGCCGTGGGAGCCTCCAGCCCAGGCTGGGAGGTGCCACCGCCCCAGAGCCTTCCAGGACCCGGCACGGGCTTGCGGGGCTGAGCAGCCCATTCACAATGTCCCCATTCAGCCCTGCCTGGAGCTGGATTCAGCCAGGGACGGGATCACCTCCTGCTCCCAGTGCTGCCTTCCCTCATCTCTGCTGGTCCCCAGCACGGACTGGGGGTGGATTGGGCCGTTTCCGTCCTAAATCTACCTGGAGCCTGGACAGTGGTGTGGTGGGGGACAGTCCAGCCCCCAGCTGCCCACACTGGTGCTTGGAGCCTTGCTGTGCCCCTTGGCTCATGCCCTGGGAGTAGAAAGACAGCCTGGATGGAGGAAACGAGGGGGGTTGCATGGTGGGACAGACTGTGCTGTCCCTCCAAGGGACAGTGCCAGGCAGGGGGGTTGCTGATGCTCGGGCAGGAGCAGTGACAGCCTCTGGAAGCTCCTGACTGAGCAGGGTGGGTGATCCCGGCTGCTCTGGGCAGAGCTGCAGCGTGGCTGCAGGGTCTGGGCTGGAAGAGGCACCGCCAACATCCCCAGGGATCTCCCAAAGCCGTGCTCTGCCCTTCTCCCCATCACCGATGGCTGGAAGCACTCACAAACCTTCACCCCGGGCTGTGGGAGAGCTGGTGTCCCTTGGGTGCAGCTCTGAGCGTCCCTGGGGCTCCTGCTGAGCTGTCCCTGTCATTCCCAGGCGGTGCAGCTGATGGGACACCTCTGTGCTGGGGGTCCCATGCCTGGTCCTCCTAGAACGAGGCCCTGCTCCCATGGGAACGGGCCCGGGGAGGGATTGAGGGCTCTGTGCTGCCCGGAGGGAGCTGCCAGCACGGCAGGGTCCGGGACAGCTTTCCCGAGGGCATCGTCTTAGAAATCACCTCTCGGGAGGCGCGGTGATTCAAGGGGAAAGCTCTGCAACACTCATTCTGGGAAGTTTCCATTTGAATTGCTGCAAAGAGCAGTTTTTCCATGATAAACAGATTGCTTCAGTTCCCCAGCAGCACTGCGGGGGTCACGGCCACCCCCTCCTCCCTCCACGGGGCCCTGAGTCATCCTCCAGCCAAAGGCTCGGCCAGGGCTGGTGTGGCAGGGCTGGGATGGCAGGGCCCTGCGGGATGGGCCATCAGAGGTGTTCCCAGCAGCCTCCCACACCTCAGGGGAATTCAGCCCCGGAGCAACCCGCACCTCTTTGAGGCCAAACGCTTGTCTGAAATCAAGAACCTGAGAAAACCCCTCCCCAGCCACCTCCTGACCAGCGTGTGCAGAGCCAGGGCCCCTCTGGGGCTCCCCTGGCAGGGATTGGGCTTTTTCACTGCTGAGCCAGGACTCCAGCACTGGTGGATCAGCACTCGGTGCAGGCAGTGCTGATGAGAACCCAGGCTCCCGTGTCCCCACAGCACCAGGAGCTCTGGATCCCAGGGGCTGCCCAGCCCCAGAGCAGCACCCCCAGCCCTGGCTGACCCTCGGGAGCAAACACCACTCGTCTCCTCCCTGGGGTGACACCAAAGCCAGGCCCGGTGCTGGGTGTCCCAGCCAGCTCCCCGGCAAACATCTAAAGAGCAGAGAGCAATCCCAGTCCCTGTGCCTCTCTAATCCTGTGGAATAATGCATCCCATGGAGTGCAGTCTGGATCCAGTCCAGCACTCACGGAAGGCAGTGACAGACCTCCCACTGATTTCAATGGCAGCAGAGCGAGCTGGGGTTTAATCAGTGTGCTACCAGCAGCAACAGCTCGTCAGCCCCAGCATTTCTGAATACATTAGAACGTGTTGCCTGTGCCCATAGGTCACATTTCATCTCAAATCACACCAACTTCACAATACACGCACTAATACCACGAGATAATCATCAGCAACTGCTTCCATTCAGGATGGAGCTGTACCCTGATCAATAGCTGCAGCCAGACCCCACCAGCAGGTCCCCAGGCCCTGCCACAGCAGGAGGAGGGCACTGGGAAAGGCCCCCAGCATGGCCATAACCTTATTAACGATTCGGTGTCAAGAATAGAAATAAGAGTTAAATCTTCCCTAAGCTGCTCAGCTGCACGCTGGTGGTGTACACATCCTCAGGCAGCAGCACAAACACGAGCTCCCTGCACACCCCGTGACACGGATAAGCAATATTTCAGCCCTAACAGTCTGCATATTCATCAGTGCTTTCAAAGCAGAATAGATCTCAGCCTTTTCTCTGGCTGCCACGGCACCGAGGGGACCGGGGAGCCACGGGGAGGAGGGGATGCTGCTGTGCTTCCAGCAGCACCACGGGCTGAAGGAAGGCTAAAGCTGTGCTGCACAGACAAACTAATTATTCCTCTTGTGCCACAGCTCTGGCAGCCTCAGTCCGTGGCTCCTTGTCTGAGCTGGTGTCAGACAACAACAACAACATCAACAACGTGGGAGCCCATCCTAGCTACTGGAATAAAGAGCAGAGCTCAGAGAGGAGGGGAAAGGGAGCACTGGGAACAAGCCAAGGCTGTAACGCCAGCCCAGCCCTGTCACCCCCCAGAGGGACACTCAGGGACGTGGGCAGGGCTGAGAGGACAGAGGGTGCATCCCGCAGCAAACACCCACCTGCCTCAGCCAGGCCTGCCCCTGTGGAGGTGCAAAGAGCTGGATGCCAGGAGAAACCAGCCCAGAGCAGAGCCCCCACCAGCTCCCACCATCCCGAGGACAGCAAGGAGCACAGGAGGAGCTGGGGGATCTGCCTTTTATTTGCAGGCATTGCAGTTCCCCTCAGCTGGGTGGTGTTACCCAGCCTGCTCCCTTTGCAGTTTTTAACAAGGCCCATGTGGTGAGAAACCCTTCCCAGGCAGGGCTTTGCTGCTTGGCCATCTCCAAAGGCTCTGGGCGTGATGGCAGCAACTGCCTGCATGGAGTGATGTGCCTGGGGCAGAAACACACCTGGGAGAAAGACAAACGTCCAAGAAATGAATGATCCCAAAGCAGGTAGAAATATTATCCTCCAGTGCTTACACCCCAGCACGGGGGGTGCCCCAGGAGTGAGGGCACCGGGGCACAGGCACCCCCTGAGCCATGCCCAGTGCTCCCAGTGCACAGGGCCCTGAATGGACTGGTCACTGCAATTAGCGGCTCCCACTGGCCCTGAGAGGTGTCGGGAGAGCTCTCAAGCGCTGTGAACCACCCGCAGGAGGGCACTGGGAAAGGTCTGGAACACGAGGGAGCAGCGAGAGCCACGCCAGGGTTACCAAACACGGGCACCCCGTGTCACATAGCCAGGCTCAGTGTCACCAGCCCCGCGGGCTACGGTTACAGGGGCTGAGCCCAGCCGAGTCATGGTGCCCTCTGGAGATCATCCTGCCTCTGCCCGGGCATTCCCAGCCCTCTCCTCCCATCCCCAGCATCACACGGAATGTCNTTAGAGGGGGGGAAAAAAAAAAAAAAAAAAAAAAAAAAAAAAAAAAAAAAAAAAAAAAGACTTGCTCAAGACCTGCTGCTTTTTCCACGCTGAAGCAGAAACAGCAATTATCTGGTTCAGTCTGGTGCTGCTGGCCTGGAACATGCCATGACAACGTGTTTCTCCTTTCAAAGCCTCTTTTGTACTAGGACACAGTTCAAGGGATCTTGCAATGCCTGCATTTGTAAACACGGCGCGCTTGCAGCTACACGCTCTGCAGATGAAAGGCGAGGCACAGCACAAGGGCACTGCTCCCTGCCAGTGTCACAGCCAGGGGACCGCGGGGCAGCTGCCCCCAGGCTGTGCTCAGCCCGGCCCCGGGGCTGCCTAACCCCGCCTGGCCCTCAAAAGCCACGGCGNCACAGCAAAAAAATGTGCGTCACTGCAGATTATTTTAGGCCCTGGTCCATGCATAATGCAAATAAGCAGCTCCCGGGGTACATGCCTGTAAAAACCATCCAGTCCCACAGCGCCCGGCTACGGGAGCTTTCCAAACAGGTGGTGAAAAGCTAAAATTATGTGTCTGTGTGTCCTCACCGGGGTTAGGAAAGGCCCTGGCTCTCAGGAAGGCTCTCCCCGTGCCTCCACAGGGCTGGTATGAAACAGGACCGAGACATTAAAAAATTCAGGAGCATTTCTTTCCTTTTGAGGCAATCCTGTGCTCCGGCTCAGCAAACCTCACTCAGCACCTCCAGGACCCCCTTTGATCTGCCTGACCCCGCTGCCCCCTTGCACCGGCTCTTCACACACAAGAACTTTTTTTTTTTTT
>VZTR01006147.1:561914-617457 GCA_013400775.1 Chaetops frenatus | reverse complement strand
CCCTGCCTTGCCCTGCGCTACCGCCCCTGCGTCCCGACAGCGCCGAAAAGGAAAATAAATAAAATAAAATGAAATAAAATAAAATAAAATAAAATAAAATAAAATAAAATAAAACAAAATAAAATCGCCCCCCAAAGCGACACAAGCACACCACACCGGTCTCCGGAGAAAGCGGCAGCCGCGGAACTTCGGAAATGTTGGCGGGAGGGGGGAATAAAAGAAATAAGTGAGAGTCGCTAAAGTGTGGCTCTGGGGAAGTGGCGGTGCTGCAGGGAAGTTTTGGGACCCCATCCTTGGGGGTGTCCGGGGTTTGGAGTCACTTGCTCCAGTGAAAGGTGTCCCTGCCCATAACAGGGGGTGGAACTAGATAATAACTTTAAGATCCCCTCCGAGCCACACCATTCTGTGCTTCTATGATCAGCAGGAAATTCTTTCCTGTCACAGGTTCCCAGAGAAGCTGTGGCTGCCCCTGGATCCCTGGAAGCGTTGCAGGGAGCAACCTGCTCTAGTGGAAGGCATCCCTGTGCGTGGCAGGGGGTGGGACGATGATAACTTTAATGTTCCCTCCAAGCCAGACCATTCCATGCCCGTGCCAGCCCGTGGACGCCAGCACTTGCACAACCCCAGGGATGATAATGGTTTGTGTGTACCTGCCAAGGCAGAGCTCTCCTGAAGGGCCGTGGTCACTTCCCTGCTGAGTGCTGAGCAAGTAGAGGCAGGCTCAGCTGATAAAAGGTGCATTTACCAAGATAAGGGAAGAGCAGAGCTCCAGCACTGAGCTGCTGCTGTGGCCTGCAGAGTCCTGGCCGCTCCACCTCGGCAGGAAGTGTTCCAGGAGGGCACAGAGAGGTTTTACACGGGTGATGGAGACAGGCTGTCTAAGGCTCACCCCCATCTGAAGGTGTCTGTTTTTAGCAGGAAGAATCCCAAAGGGAAGTCGGAGCCTCAGAAAGATGCTAGCCATAAATGTAAGGTCTGTAAAACCCCCAAATCTCCTCTGCAAGCTCCCAGCAGCCTCTCCAGTGTGAACACCACAGCACTGTATCGGTGACACGAGGCTCCCAAAAAGCAGATATTTGGGTTGTCCCACTCAACAGGGCCAGGGTGTTTGACATCTGAGCCTGCAAACCTGGTGATTACGGCCAGGATCACGGAATCCCAGAATGGTTTGGGTTGGAAGGAACCTTAAAGACACCTCAGTGCAACCCCCTGCCACGGGTCCATCCATCCTGAGGGTCTCTGTGGTGCTGCAGCCCCAACACTCTGTGGAGGAGAGGACTTGGGGCTGGGCATGGAGCTCTGGGTAGCACGGGATCACAGCTCCGAGCTGCGACCTCTCACAGCAGAGCTGGCCTTTCCTGCAGCCACTGAACAAATTCAGCAATGCCATCAGAAGACACGGGGGTGATGTGCTTGTCCCCTGCTGCAGCTCAGGGGACCGGAACCAGCCCCAGTAACGAGCCCTGGAGCAGACAGTTTGTTCTCTCTGTGCCCCCAAGACCCAAGCTGTTATTTCCCAAACAAAGGGTGAAAAAAACACAGACAATTTTTCATCTGTCCCATCACTGACCCTTTGTCCAAGGCAACAGAAATAATTAGAGCTTGCTGCAGCCTTTTGCTAATGAAAAATGAGGTTTGGGGCCAACCTGCTCTGCATTTGAAGTTCAGGCTCCAAGAGTACGTGGACGGCTCCATGCCCGTGGATTGTCTGACTCCTGCATGCTCCTTCAGATATTCGGTACATTCCTGCAGTGGGTGGTGAGCCACAAATCAGGGTCAGAGGTAATCCCCAATTATTTAGCCCTTTTACTGTTCTCGTCCTTGCCAAACAATTCTCCATATCAGGATTTGCTCATGACCTTAAGGGACATTGCCAGGGATTTAGGAGTCCCCCTAAAAGGAGGATCCAAATGAAGTTATTACATTCTTGGGCATCAAGTGAGATTGCTCGAGAGTTGAGTTACATTTTCCTGGGGATCAGTTTTCATAAGCAAGGGCTGATGCAATCGTCAATTCGCCTTCTCGCTTGTGTTTGCTGAATTATTTCTACATGGAGGGCTCCTTCACACCACACCATCGAGGCAGTAACAAAATGTTTAAAAAGGCTGAATTCCCTCAAGCCATCCGTGGAGCAGCAGCTCTCCTGAGCACTCCTCCAGCAGGGCTGGGAGTCACAGGACAGCGACAGCTCGTGTCCAAGGGGATTTGCAGTTATTTACAGAGGCACCAGAAGGTGAGAGCTTGGGGGGCTGGTTTGGGGGTGGGCTGGGAATCCGAGACTCAGGATCTGCCCCCAAATCCCTGGGACTGTCCCCTTCCGACCGCAGGGATTTGGGGGGAAACGTTCCAAAAATCCCTGGCACTGCTGTCTGATGGAAGCCTATGTGGGCAGCGCCGGGAGTTAACAGATGGGTTGTGGATTCGAGCTTACGATAAGGTTACTGAGGGTGGTTTTGTTTTAAAATGTCTCTTACTTAATATATCCATGAAGGCCAGGCATGTGCCTGTGGCCTGTAATCAAACCGCTGACTCTCGCTCTCTCCCATTTCCAGCAATCCCGGCTCGGGTTACCGGCACCGGAGGTGAAAGCGCTGCCGTGCCGGGCCCGGAGCGGGCGCGGTGCCGGGCGGGACGCGCTCAGCCCTCGGCATCCTCGGCCCCGAGCCTCCGGCAGGAACACCCCGTGCTTTCCGCACCAGGAGAAGTTCCTGTGGGAGCCAGGCTGTCTCTGACAGAGCCGGGGTCTCTCCTGCGCTCAGCAAAACGTGACGGTTCTGCTGCGAGCCCGGCGCTCCGCAGCCCCGGCACGGACGGGAGGCAGCGGGCGGGCAGCGGGCTGCGGGCAGCCGGGGGCACGGCACCTCCAGCCATCCCCACCGGGGCTCTGCTCCGGCAGAGTGGGACGGACACACAGGCAGGAGCTCCCAGGAGAGCTGCAGGTCTCATTTCCCACCCGCAGCGTCCAGGGAAGGCTCAGGACAGCCCACGCCCCTCAGCCGAGGCCGGTCCCAAGGGACGCCGCGGGACCTGACAGCGCAGGCTGTGAGGAGCAGAGTGACACCCACCAGGGCTCTGCCTCAGCCTTCTGGGAGTTGCAGAAGCCCGATTTGGTGCGAAGCGGGGTGGTTTCAGCTGAGTGTGACTCTCGATAGCACAGCTGGCCGCGCTCGCTGCCGTGGAACCGCCAGGAACCGTCACGAGTCAGAAGTCGAGATTTAATATTGCAAATATGTGCATCCATCTCTGCTTAATTGCATCGGTTTAGGCTGCCGTGGGCTCTGCCTGGATAAAGCACTGGGCAAACACAGCAGGAGCTGTTGTCTCTGTGCCCTCCCTCCGGCACGACCCTGGAGCGCTGCCGGGCACGTGAGAGCTGCGGGAATGACGCTGGCAGCGCTCAGCGAAACTCGCCCCAGGGCTTTGCAAATGAAAGCCATTCCCCTCTGTGAGCAGAGATGTTTGCCAGCACCCAGTGCAGCAGTGGGAGGAACATGTAGGTGGAAACTATTTGGAAGTGGCAAAATTTGTGGACATTAATAAGAGACTTTAGGCCACTTTGATAGTGTGTTTAATAAAACACGCCGGCTTCCCGGTGACATCCTGCCCGGCCAAGCCCCGGCAGCTCACGCTGTTTAACCAGTTCCCCCCCGGCTCTTGCACCATCTCGTGAGAAAGAACCCCGGGCGTGCACAGGGCTCAGCTCTGTCTGCTCCCAGCCTAATCACGGAATCTGGGACTCACGGCATGGGCTGGCTTGGAAGGGACCCTAAAGCTCTCCAGTGCCACCCCTGCCATGGGCAGGGACACCTCCCACCATCACAGGCTGCTCCCAGCCCCGTCCAGCCTGGCCTTGGGAGTGCACAAGCCAAAAGCCGTTTCAGAGGTGACATCCTGGCTGCTGCGGCTGGGGCAGGAGGGGTGACCCGCGGTTTGGAGGGGCAGGGAGGATGAGGAATCACTCCTCCTCCCGCTGCTGGGGTGTCTGGTGGATGCTGTGCACAATGGGATCTGATCACATCCCTCCTCCTGCCTCACATCAAACAGTGAGTCAGCGCTGGAGCCCCATCAGATGTCTCTGCCTCGCCTTTCATAGCTGGGAAGCAGAGAGAATGGTGCTCTGAGAGAATGCAAAGCAAGGAAAGCAGGGTGCCTTCAGATCTGCCACTTGGAAAATACCACGTTATTTATTTTCCACTGGCACCCACGTACCCCGACAGGAATCAACACCACTGAGGCTCCCAGTCTGGGGAGATGTTGTTCTTTCGGGGGATGCAGGTAACAACAGCTACAGGAGCAAACTGCATCATGTCTGAGTCAAATATTACCATAGAGAATATTCTGAACTTTCTAACTGAGTCAAAAAAAATTACACACCCACCCCTAAAAATAATAAAATAAAGCTGGAATGGGCAGAAGAGCCTGGGACTCTGTTCCTGCTGCAGTTCATGTGAGGACGTGGGTTAAACCTTGACCTCTGAACTCGAGGCTTTGGGACAAGACCTGTGTGACCTCCCTGCTCCTGGGGTGTTGTAGTGGCACCCAAGGGTCGGGCTGGGGGGGACTTGGTCCAAGCTGCAAATGCCTTCAGCACAGGGTGAGCAGGGGCTGCCCATCAGGGCACGGGGCACAGGGGAGAGTGTGGCAGCAGCTGGGGGCTGCAGTGGCGTCAGCACCTCTGCAAGTGTTCAGGAGCTGTCTGGATGGGTGTCCTCAGCCCAGTCTGGTCTTTGTGGGATCCTCTGGGATCAGGATTTTGGAGGGCCCGGGACGTCCCTAGGCTGGCTGAGGGCTGCAGTTGCTGGGATTACCCAGGGCTGCCAAAAGTGGGTGGGTGGCTGTGCTGGGAGAGGAAAAGAGATTCCTGGCACTCCAGCTCATCAGGACTTAATGAACATTTGGCCCCTTGGAATAAATGGGATGCAAAGAAAATGAAGGCAGAAGGGGAAGTGCAGGTGCATGAGGCCAGACAAGCCATACACATGAGATTGTTTCCTTGTCAGGCAGACTGAAAAAACCCTTGGCCAGGAATATCATTGAGCTCTGGGGCAGTCTGGAGCAGCCGTGGGAGAATGCAACCCGTCATTTTCTAAATAAGAAGCCAAACCTCTGAACCCAGATCCACCTCCTCCCAAAGTCCTGGGCTGATCCCATGTGCATCACGAGCCAGATGTGGCTTGGGCATTACTCCTGCTGCACATTCAGCTGAAATAAGCACAAACAGGAATTAAATGGAGTAGGAAATATTCATGGTGGATTTCTGCCTAATCAAGATTACTCACAGTCCTGCTGACTGGACCCTCCTACATCACTCCTGGAGCCCTTGGTGCCACACAGAGCCCTGATTCCAGCCCCTGAAACAGCACCTGGAGGGGAACCTGCCCCGTGTTTCGGTAGAAAACACAGCCCACCAGGACAGAGAGAAAGGCCAAGGACACCCAAGGCATCCCTACGAGGAGCAGTATTTGACAGGAATGTCTCTCCCAGTGCCCTTCCCTCTGTATCAGCAGGGATCTGGCTGAGAACTCCTGGAGCAAACCACAACTGAGGGTGTTGCTGTCTTCCCCAAATACTTTCTCTAATGAGGTTTTTAAATAGTTTTGCCCCGCCTACACTGGCAGCCAGAGCACTTTCATCTCCAGGTGAATGGGAGCCGAGGTGGGACTCAGCTGTCTGCCGGGAGCATCATTTCCATACTGCAACCGCCGGGAAGAGCCCCGGCTCCTCCGGGAGCTGATCCCGGCGCAAACATTCACCCCGTGCATCAGTGCTGGAGATGCAAAGAGCTCTCGGGCAGTGTGGGCTGGCAGGACGGGGGGGAGACTTTGCGTTCCACCTGGGCCGATGAGAACGGCCCCGGGCCCGCAGGTACCCGCTGGAAAATGAGGTTTGCGAGCAGGACTCAATTTGTTACAACCTGCTCGGAGTAACCACACACCTCTCGTTCTTAGGTGGCAAAGATCACGTCTATCCCGGAGGCTTTTGGGTGGGTGTGGAAGTACTTTCCAGAGAAAGGCAGCTCGCCCCCTTCTCCTCCCCTGCGCTGCTGCCGCCGGAGCGGCGCTGACGTTGCCGAGCGCTCGCCCACCCGCAGCAGCCGGGAGCAGCCCAGACTCCCGGAATTCCAGAATCACTCGGGCTGGGAACTCCTCCGAGGCCATCGAGTCCGCCCCGTGCCCGATGCCCTCCGTGTCCCCAGCCCAGAGCTCTGAGTGCCACCTCCAGGAATTCCTTGGGCACCTCCAGGGATGGGGACTCCAAACCTCCCTGGGCAGCCCCTGCCAAGGCCTGAGCACCCTTTCCATGGGGAAATTCTTCCTGAATTGAGGCCGTTCCCTCTCCTCCTGTCCCTGTTCCCTGGGAGCAGAGCCCAACCCTCCCAGCTGCCCCCTCTGTCAGGGAGTTGTGCAGAGCCAGAAGGTCCCCCCTGAGTCTTTTTTTCTCCAGGCTGGCCTCGTCCCTCCCACAGGGATCAGAAAATCACAGGATACCCTGAGCTGGAAGGGGCCCACAAGGATCATCGAGTCCAGCTCCTGGGCCTGCCCAGGACACCCCAACCATCACATCAGAGTGGGCACCGTGTTGGCCTCACACACAGGGCTGAGTGAGCTCTGGGAGGTCAGGCAGGGTTCTGAGCTCTCCTAAGGGAAAAGGAATCATTTCATCCCCAAAAATTCACATGGGCTGTTCTGCAGTAGTCTGGGGAAATAGAAACGGCCACACAAGCTCATTACAGCTGTCCCTTCTGATTTTATAAACTGCACGTCCCTGTGATGGAAAGAAAGCCCAGCCCTGGAGAGCTGTGAACATCTGCAGCTGCTGCCCAGATGTGGCTGCCCGGAGCTGAGCAGAGGTTTCAGGGGAAAAGCCCCGTCTGCCTCGCACGAAATGCCAAAACACAGGACAGAGGTTTCCCTTTGTAACCTTCCACCAAGGAGACATTAGGTGCCTTTGATCTCCAGCTAGAAAAATGATCTTTTGATTTCAGATTATGAAAATGAGGAACCATCTGCTAAGAACCAGCTCCGGACCCACGTTTTATTGAGGCCAGATGGTGTCCAGGGTTCCTACGTATGAATTCAATTAGCTGCTTGTGTCTGCGTCAGTGAGTCTGGATCCACCCTGTCATGTTTTTGGAACAAATATTGTAATATTCCCATGGATCCTCCAGACAGTGGGAGGTGTTTCCTTCACTGTGAAGGTTTTGGGAAGTGGTGACTTTGTCTCGTTTTCATCATTTTCATCCCCGCTCTGCATTTCTAATCCCTTGGTTCTCAAGGCTCAGGGCTTTCCCTGGATCTCTGAGCCAGCTGTGCTGAGAGAGGACATCCCTGATTCCAGTTTGTCCATCAGGGCTGAGGTTTCGGACCCTGGGAACCTCTCCCATTCACCTCTCCTTCCCTGGGACTGAGTTTCAGCATTATTTGGAATATAACCCATTTCCAACACAAGCCAGACCATCTCCAGTCTCCTTTCCACGGTGCTTACCAGGGGTTTACTCAGGGTTTAGCTCTGCTGAGAACAGGGTCCCTGCAGCCTGGAAGGGTGGCACAACAGGAGGCCTTTCACAGGATGCAGAATGTGGGAATGAGCAGCTCCCTGAGCAGCCAGCAGCCCCTGCACGGATGGGTTTCCTGCCTGGACAGCCAGGCTCTGCAGATCCCAATTAACTCCCCTCATCTTTCCAGTCCAACAATCTGGAACTCCCTGTTGGTTTTTTATACAGGTGTGGCTCAGCACCACACGCTTCCCTCAGCAAGCTGTATGTTTGCAGCAATTTCCCTCAGGACAGTGTTGGAAGAGGGGAAATCCTGCCGTGGGAATGGGCTGGGCAGCAGCCCCAGGAGCAGCAGGTGGTGATTTGGGGCTGGAAGGGCCTCACTCACAGCCCACACCTTCCTCTGCATCCTGGGAGCTCACCTGCCTTCAAAAATGTTCCTGAGCAGGAAGTATCCCTGGCAAAGGGATGGCATTTGTTGTTTTCCCTGGACTTTTTGGGGAGGGTGGATCTGTCAAGCTCGGTTGCTGTTTACAGACAGGCAGGGCACAGGGTCTGCCAGTGCCCACGCTGACATCTCCTGTTTCAGGGTTCCTCACCCATGAGCTGTGCCTGACTCTGGTTTTCCATCACAGGGAGGGCTGGGAGGTCCATCCTCTCTCTCCCTGCCCCTCCTGCCATGGAATCCTGCTCTGTCCAGGCACGCTGTGCCTGCTGTGCCTGGGAATCCCCAGGGCACCTTTCCGGGCTGGCTCTGCTCCTCACCCTGCACCCCTGTGATTACAGCCCCATTACCAAATTGCAGGATTATAAGCATAATAACACACAGAGAAACTACTAATTTCCAATCATTTCTCCTTTTAAAAAGAAAATCCAAGCCCTTTAGCAGATGAGGTTTGCAAAGAGCTCTGAAGGAGCAGCCATGAGGGAAGAGCTGCGGAGTGGATGGATGGGAAAAAGGAGCAGGTTCTCATTAGGGTACAAGGTGTGTAATAATTACTTGAGGAAGCAGAGGGAAGGCAGGGCTGGGTTCACCCCGGATCCCACAGCCACTGCAGGCTCCTCGTGGGCAGCTGCTGCAGGCCTGGAACACCATTCCCCAGCTCTGCCCAACCCAAGCATCCCTCACTCCTTCCTTCCCAGGAATTCTCAGGAATCCATACCTGCTCCCACATGCCACTTAGGGTTTTTCCTTCCTGCTGGTGCTGAACTGCTCAATAGAGCTGTTACTGCTCCAAAGCCAGGATTTTAGGCAGCTGGTTCAAGTTTGCCACCCCTCAGCAGGGATTAGTCAGCTTTGCACCGTACTCATCGCTCTGCTCATTCAGCCTCCCTTGCCTCACAACCTCACCCCCACCAGCTGTCCTGGTTTTCCAGCCTCACAGTTTGTGTTATTCCAAGGACCCACCAAATCTCCTTGGATCTGCTGGCAGGTCCTTTGGGATTCCCTTACAGCAGCAGGCTGCAGCTGCAGGGCTCCCAAACCTCGATGCAGAACCTTCCAGAAACCCTGAATCCGCCCACCCGTCCCCATCTCCATCACACATCACCAACGTCACCCCTCGCAAACCACTTTGAGGAAGGTTAAGAGTTGGCTGGTTGAAGCCAAGGTTGTGACTAATATTTTTTTGGGGAAAGTACTTGATGTCAAAACAAGTGAGAAGTGAAGCGGAGACATGTGGTAGAGAGATGTGGGAAGGGATGGAGGGGCTTTTTGATGCCAAATTTCCCTGTTCCCTGAAGGGAGAACCCAAGTTGCCTTATTTCTTAACGTAGAATGAGACAGAGAAGGAAAACAGAGAAGGAAAACTTCCTTCTTTACTTCTTTTAGATCCTTTCGTTTCTAGAAAGCTGCTGAATCACCCCCGCTATGATAGAGTGTCATGGAAAAGGGTCCCCTGGTCACACCAGTGGCCATGGGCCAAGCCCCTGCTGGGTTCCAGAGCTGCTGGAGCCCCTCAGTGTCACCCCCCGGCCCCTGCCCAGAGCTCCCAGCCATCCCTTTTCCTCGTGGCTCCTTCCCACAGCCACAGGCTGCAGGTTTCAGGTTTTCCAAGCCTTTTTCCAGCCAGAGCAAGGTGTGCAGGCAGGCAGACACCTGGAAAAACAGTCCATGGGGCCCAGCCCCAGGGCCAGCCAACACATCCAGGTTCATTCCTTACTGGGCAGCCGGAGTCAGGTGTGTTCCACAGAAACCTCTGGCTCCTGCCACTTTGGAAGTGAAATAAAACCAATTATTTTCAGTCATTTGGAGCAGGCAAAGGACTCAACCCTCAGAACTCCTTTGCTTCCAGGAGTTACTCAAACCCTCTGGAGCCACATTTGCTTATTAACGAAGTGCCTGTGCTGGCCGGGCCCGCTGCAGGAGGCAGAGCCCTCTGCACCCCGTGGAGGCTCAGCTGCAGAGCTCATTTCCTATTTACATCCCAAAAAAAGGCCAGTTCAGCAGCGCTGCTGCCCCTGCAGCCAGCGAGGTGCTCTGTGCAGGTGTGGGAGGGTGATTCACAGGTTATCTGTGTCCTGTGGCTCCCGGTGCTTCCCCGCACAGGCAATCCCAAGCACACCCAAATAAAGTCCCAAATCAGCCCTGTCTGGCCTCACCCTCTTTCTCAGCACAGGGTTTGGACAGCTTCCATGTCTCTTTTTCTCTTCCTCCCAGAGGAAGTTGGCCTCACAAGCAACTCCCAGTGAAGGCTGAGCCAGAAGGTGGGACCTGGCCTGCTGTCCTGCTCTGCTGATGGGAGTAACAACCTCCAAGCCTCTCCTACACCCCAGCTGGGCTTTCCTCTTCCCCACACTCAGCAGCTCCTTCCCAGAGCAGCCTAATTACCCTTATGAATCCCTTTTTGCTCTGGGCTGCACAGCCTGGACAGGGGAAGCCCCAGGTGAGCTGAGGGGATGGGTGGGGGCTGATTCCTGACCCCATGGAGAACTAAAGGAGGCAGCCAGGAATGAGGAGCTGCACATGGAAACCAAACATCCCACCACATTCTCCTTCCAGCAGGGCCCGTTGCAATAGGACAAGGAGGGAAGGTTTTAAACTTGGGAGAGATTCAGATTGGATATCAGGAAGGAATTCCTCCCTGTCAGGGTGGGCAGGCCCTGGCACAGGGTGCCCCTGGATCCCTGGAAGTGTCCCAGGCCAGGTTGGACAGGGCTTGGAGCAGCCTGGGATGGTGGAAGGTGTCCCTGCCCGTGGCAGGGAGTGGAATGGGATGGTTTTTAAGGTCCCTCCCAACCCAAACCATTCCATGACTCTATAAACAGCTGGCTGGAGCCCGTCAACTTTGGCTACTCTTTACAAACTCATCGGAAATACTAAAATACCCTGATTCTGGTTTGCCATCCCTTGGGAACAGTGGTATTGTTCCCCAGCAGCAGCCAGGAGCTGTCAGGATGCCCAGACCATGACATGACTGGCTGAATGCCCCTGACAACCCCAGTTTCACTGGAAATGACGGGGCTGGGCTGGACCTCCGGGTGCTGTGGCTTTGCCAGGCTCCAGCCCTCTCGGTGCTAAGTGCAGCTAAAGGCACTTCCTGGCCACAGACAGCATAAAAACTGAGTGTGACCACTGCCAGCTCACCAGGACTCACTGCAGATAATCTTCAGGGACAGGGACCTCAGGAACAACCCACCTGAGCAGAGGCTGCTCCATTAATCACTTTGGCTGCCCCCAAAGCGAGCCAGGTTTGAGGCTCCCTCCTCCACCCGAGACGCCGTGTCACACTGTGACTGGATCCTGTGCTGAAATGCAGCTGCCGGAATTATGGAGGTGGGAGACCTTTATTTAGCCCAATCTTCCATCGTGAAACCTCCTCCAGACTTCCAGCAACCCCCTCCCAGAGCACTGAGTAACAGGACCAGTGCAGCTGCCTGCCGTGACCTCCCCCGAGCCGCCGAGCCTTGTGTATTTTGGACACCAAACTATTTCCATCAGAAAGTAACTTCCTCAGAAAGACAGTGGGAGATCTTGGGGTTTATTTTTCCTTATGGGATTTAAAGATACAGATAAATTCTATTTATGTCTGCAAAGAAAACTCTGAAACCTCCTTTAGCCATACAACAATTCGGGAGCCTGACCTGCCCTCGGGCTGTCCCCAGCCGTGGCTGTCATTTTAAGCATCACTTAGCAACATTTATGAGCAAGACTTTGTGCCGTGCTGGGGTCACCACACCCACCACCACATCACACATCCACACAGCCAACTTTCCAGAAAAATGAAATTAAAAAACCAACCCAAAAAAAAAAAAAAAAAAANAAAAAAAAAAAAAAAAAAATCTCAACTCTTTTGGCGGCTTTTTCCCACTACTCAAATGTCACTGATTTGGGGTGGAAATTCCCTGGCAGGAGCTTCTGTTTCCATTCTGTGTCTTGTTGGGACATGTGGTGGGGAGGGTTTTGGGAGATGAGCTGGGGGTGCCAGAGCTGCAGCCTCCCCCTGGGGTCTCTCAGACCCCTCAGAGGTGACCCCAGCACCGACAGCTGCAGGACACGGTGCTCCCTGATGCTCCCGGGCTCCACTGCAGGAGCAGTTCTGTGAAGAGGTCCTGTGAACCCTCCAGCTTCCCTGCACACACAGACAGCCCTGCCACAGCACACTGGGCTGGCAGCTGGAAGGCAGAGCCTCCATCCTTGGTGAGGAGAGCATGGACACACACGGACCTGGCACTCCCACAGCAGGAATCTGCTCCAGCTCCCACCCAAGGACAGGATGCAGTGGCCAAAGGAAGGCCTGGCCCCCATCCCACCCCTCCCAGGACAGCCAGCAATTTGGGCAACTTCTCCCAGTTAGGGAGCACCTTCAACCACCCCCATCTTTCCCTGTGTGACACTTGGAGCAGCCATGGTGATGCCACCAGGGCTGGCAGGAGGTGACAGACACCTCCCACCCCATGGGACACTGACGATCCACACTGCCCTATCTTGAATCTTTCCAACTGCAAGACACGGGAAACCCCTGGAGCCTGACATGTCCCGAGGGCAGCTGGGCAGGAGAGCAGTGACTCAGGGCAGGGGCTCGCAGGCCAGCCTGGTCACGGGGCCCTCCAGCCCCCCCGGCCCCGGGGGCAGTGGGGTGGGGAAGGCACCGGGTCAGGTGGGCACAGGGGCACTGCTGGGCTGCCTTCCAGCTGGGATTGGGAAGCAGTGCTCCTTCTCGTGTCTCTCACGAGGCTGTGTGGTGTGGCTGTGCAGATCTCACACACAGCTCTGTCTGGGTGCCCCCCTCCCTCAGCACCCAAAACAGAAGGTTGTTCTCTGCTCTTCTTGCCAGGCACTATCACTCAATTGCTGTGTTTTAACTCCATGCACAGTTTTTGTGTGGAATTCTCTGCTCTGGGACTCTGGGATGAGAAGCCCTGTGTATGTGTAAAACTGTCTCTGAGTGCCGTTGGAATTACCTAGAAATGCTATAACCCCTGCAACTGTGGAACCTCAGCAGGAGGCAGGATTTAATCTTTACCTGTCCTTGGCCAAGCACATTCCTGTGCTCACCAAGGTGTCTGAGCACCTGCCCTGCAGTGACACCACACCAGGGTTCTGCTGCAGGGCTCGTGACTGATGGATTTTCACTGCTTGGGTAAAGTAAGGAAAGAAGTGAAATACTGAAATGAATAGAAGTAAACCCACAGCTTTGTTAGAACTGCACTACTCCCTTTCCATCAAAAATCTGATTTCTGCAGCCTGGCTGGCAATGCCTCGTCACTTCAATGTCACATTATGGCCCACGACACCCAGAAAACCACAGCAGTACAAATCTGTGCTGTTCCCTGCCTCCCTTCCCCAAGGCAAAGAATTAGGAATGGTGAAAACAAAATCATGGGACTGAAATAATAAGAATTAGAAAAAAAAAAAAGGAATCACAAGACCAGTGGTTTGGAGCTGGGTAGTGCAGGGAGGGAGCCCACAGCCATGCAGGGACCTCTGGGTTTCTACCACCTGGAAATACCACACAGAACCTTCTCAGATGGGATTTCTCCCTCCTTTCTGCCTTTTTCCAGCTCCTCAAGTCTGTACCTGAAAGAAGTCATGGAGAAGCCAAACTGATTTACTGAATTTTATCCTTTTTTTCCCCTATAAGGAAATATTCTTTTTTCCCCCATGAACATTTCAAACCTTTCACATTTTGGGGATGAAAGCTCCTGTGTGTCTCCAGCTAAAGAGGGACTTTGACTTCCCACCTGCCACTCTGGGACTGATGCAAGCAGGAGTGCGAGCAAGCTGATTCCCATTTCCCAGGAGACAGATCAGCCAGATTTAGGAAAAACTGAGCAGTCTCCTGTGCCAGGACCCATGGCAGATGCTGGGGGAGTGGCAGGGATGGAGCTCAGACTGTGCTCGTTGCCAGGGATGCAGCACAGGCTGTGCTTGGCTCTCCTGGGGACCCCTTTGGGCTCTGCACCCAAATACCTGAGCTGGGTGCCCTCACCTGGGTCTGAGTGGGAGGACAGGTGATGACCACACCTGGAAGCCCTGTGACTGCCCAGTGGCTGTGGAGGGACCCTGCAGGTCAGAGGAGAAGCTTGGCCAGGTGTGTTGTCCCCTCCCCAGCATGGCTGGAGTCGGGGGGGGGACAGGGTGACACCTCCAGCCCAAAGAGGCCCCGGCAGGAGGAGAGGCCAGCTCTGTGCTCCCCGTGTGTGCAGCAGCCCAGCACCTCACACACTGCACAGCAACGGCTCCCTGGGCATTCCTGCCTCAGGAAAGGGGATTCTGGGGCTGCAGGAGAGAGAAACGACCCTCATGAGCTCGAGTGCAGGGTTTGATGGTGAGATGAGCACCCTGTGAGTGCCCTTTCACTTGGGATGCCTGTGGAGACTGATATTCACCTGTACTTCATCTCCCTCCATTACCCCTCGCCCACCCATCCTGACAGCCTTTTGCCCAAACTTCAAGACCACCAAGTGTTCTTTGCTTCCATCCCAGCAGAGTCCATCACTTAAATTATTTTGCTAAATCTCTTGAGCTGTTGCTCCCCAGCAAGACCATCCCAAAGAACCCCAAGCATGCCGTGGCAGAAGGCAACCTGCCCAATCCCAGAGTGCCCGTGCCCGTGGAGGTGTCAGGGCTCCTCACTCCTGTTGGCAAATCCAGCTCTGCAGTAACCCACATCTCCTGACTCCTGGTCTTGTGCCCTGATCACAAGATGATCTTTCCCTCTGCAAGAGCACCGGGAGCGAGGGATGAAACATCCCTTGTGTTGCCCAACGCCTCCCCCAGGGACGTGCTCCTCTCAGAGCTGGGGATGTGGCCAGGAGCCAGCACTGCAAGGACACAATTCCCGGGCAGCCTGGAGCCTCCAAGGGTTTCCACTCCCACCTTGGCAATCCCTGGTTTTTACAGCAGGGATTTGGGACTGAGGTGAACCTCAGGCAGCTGAGTCTGTACCGTGAGCAATACCAGCATGGGAATCTTGTTTTAGTGGGAAAAAAGCAAGATAATATCCTGGAAATTAAACAAAACTTTCTGTATTCCCTCCTTTTATTCTCCTGAGGCCAGGGAGGCCCCACTGTATTCTTGACAAATACAAATGCAATAGTCCAAATTCATTTACATGGAAACTGGCCCCAGCCTACAGTAAGGCTTCAATATCAAGATAAATTTACTCAATGGAGCATCTTTATAAACTGAAATCCTGTGAATTCACCTCTTCAGGATATCCCCATTTCTCACCTTGCCCCAGAGACTACTCAGGAATTTGGATCAGATCTGAGTGGGGACTGTCAGAGACTGAAAATAATTCATGCCTCAAACATTGACATTAAGTTTTGTTCATTATAAAAAGTAAGAACCAAAGAAGCCTCCCTGAAGACTGGGACTTTGGACTGAAAGTCAAACTGCTGATTAGATAAAGGGAAAACTACTGTTCAGTCATCCCAGACTGAGGGAAAGGTGTGCATCCACCAAAAGGCCGAAGCCACCAGCTGCACTGGGAGAAGCATCCCTGGCTGAGTTTGGGGAGTGGGGAGAACACAGCTCACAGAAACCAGGTTTAGACAAAATTCCCCCCCCCAACTGAGGGGGGGTGGGGAGGAGGTTTTTGGGTGCATAGCATAAACCTCTGATCAGAGGCACTGAACACCCACCCTCCCTTTGAGCACAAACTGGCCCAGCTGTGAAACCCCCCAGCCCCACAGGCCACATCCAGGGGACGTTCACGTGAGAGGCAGCTGAGGGAGAGGCACAATCCATCAAAGAGCCCCCCAGAGGGTCCCCCAGAGGCCTCACACCACAGGACTGCAGGTGATACAAGAGATCCAGAGTCTGCTGCAAAACACAATGGCAAACTCCAGGGACAGGCCTGGACATCACCCCCTGCCTTGAGGGTAGATTAACCCAGGGCATTCTGTGCTTTTTGGGGGGACCTGCAGCATCAGGAATACCAGCTGGAGAGGATCATCAGGACACCACTGGGGCCCATGGAGCAGTGATACTCTTTTTATTTTGCCTCTGTCACTTCTTTGTCCCCCCACCCTTTCCCCCTATTTCTCCCTTTCTCTTCTTTCTCTCTCTCTCTCACATTTACTATCAAATAAAACCCATCCTACTGACTGGCATATGTTCTCATTTGCACCTTAATTCAGGCAGGGGCATTTTTAAGAATCTTAGTAATTGGATCATAACAGGGATCAACCCTCAAAGTGCAGTAGACCAGTCAGCCCTGGCTCCTTAGGGGTACTGAGGCCAAACTGGGGAGAACTGGGGAGAACTGGGGAGCCCATCCTGCGGTGCCTCCTCTGTGGATGCCATTGCTGGCACTGCACAGCTGCACAAGCTCTGCTCTGCTCTGCATGGACCAGAGATGCTCAGGGTCTTCAGGTGCCACAGACAGACCTGCTTGCTCCCACTTTGGTTCTGATTCCTAAACTGTCCCAAAATAAAATAATGATCTGTGGATGAAGCAATGATCTAGAGAGCAGAAGCAAAGCCAAGGACTGTGCTGGTGGTGCCAATGCTCTGGGTCAGGTGCTTGCTGTGCCTGTATTTACACACTTTGGGGAGTCATTCCCTGTCTTGCAGAACTGCTTCTGTGCAGTGTTAATATTTCTTAGGCTTCCTGGAGCTTTACTCCACATTCTTTCTCATTAGTGAAGTGACTTTTTGTTTCTATAATTAATAATGGCCCTCTCCAGAAGCAGATAATTTGAAATATAAATGTTTTATTGATCACATTTTTACTGATCCCAACTGCACTGTCTCCAGAGGGGACAGACACCATGGCTTTGCATTACCCTGCTCTCTCCCCCTTGGCTTGACCCATTTTCCCCTCTCTTTCCAACAGAATCCAATCCTGTAACTAACCTTTACGGCTTCCTTAGGCTTTATTTTGTTCCTATTAACCTTCTGCTTCTCTGGATAATTCTGCAGCCAAGAGTAGGTGTGACTCCCACGGCTCAAGTCTCGCTGTGCTGTTGACTCATGTGCTGTGCTCAGCCAGCTCCTGGGATGGGAGGCTTATGCAACGTAGCGAGGTCTCCCGGAGCATATGCTGCTCCTGGAGCTGTGAGATCCCGCCGTGCTCTCCTGCTGGATGTGCCCGTGGGATGCACGAGCTGCCACCAGCCCTGCCTGCGCCCCGAGCACAGCCCTGGGGTGGGGATTTGGGCAGGGTCCCCCCCTCCTCCAGAGCTAAAAATCAAATATCTGCACAGAAGAGGCTGCTGGGCTCTGGGTAGGGGTGGCTGTGCAGCTGCTGCCCGCCCTGGGCTCCGGGAGCTCCCAGTGAGGAGCCCTCCCTGGGTTTTTAAAGGGCACTCAGTTCTAAACAGATTATATAAAGTGAACTCAACAGACGGTCAGATTTGGCCTGGCATCTTGGGAGGGTTCTCACACAGATCTTTTTTTTTAGGAGGGAAACTAGCAAGACATGTGGTGAAAAACACCCTATAGCTTGTAACTCCTGTCTCTGAGATCCAGCCATCTGTTCCCATGAACTTCAAGTGAGAAGCAGCCACCATTTTGAAGGCAGACACTTAAAAAAGTGAGAGGATCCAGCCCTCAATTCCCTGGGCAGAAAGCAGCTCTGATGCCTGTCTGAAACTGCAAAACTCTTTGGGCAAGATCATCTTCCCTGCACGGCTGAGCAAAGGCTGAGCTAATGGCTATAAAATTAATAGAATCACAGGATAGTTTGGGTTGGAAGGAACCTTAAAGCTCATTTCATTTTCCATCCCTGTGCCATGGGCAGGGACACTTTCCACTATCCCAGATTGCCTGAAGCCTTGTCCAACCTGGCCTGGGACACTTCCATGGGCAAGACAGCCACAGCTTCTCTGAGAAACCTGTGCCAGGGTCTCACCACCCTCACAGGAAAGAATTTCTTCCTAACATCTAATTTAATCTCCCCTCTTTTAAAACCATTCTCTCTTGTCCTAGCACCACCTGTCTGTGCAAATCCCTGATGCCCTGGCCCCCCATGCAGCAGGGAGTGAGCCAGGGCTGATGTGAGGGGCACCAAGGCCCAGGGCTGGCAGCAGGCAGGGAACCCTGGCATCCCCGGCAGGCAGCCAGGGCTGAGCAAGCCACAGCTGCTCAGGGGGGAGCAGCCCCTTCTTCCCCTGCACAACTCGCTGCCACCCAGCCCATAAACTCACCAGATTCATAAACGCAAAAATAAAACCTCCTTAGAAGCCCTGCTAGGGAAAGGACAAACCCATCTCCTGCTGTGCAGCCCGCTGGCTTCTGAAGGCAGCATTTCCCAGAGCGAGCTGAAAAGCCCAGCTTTGGGGTGAGGTGGCACCACGTCACCGCAGCCTTTGCTGGAACTCCTGCTGGAAGGCGGCTGAAACATTAACCTGGGCTGGCCGTGGCACCTTTCCCAACAGGAGATGAAAGGCAGCAGCTGCTGATATGGGAAGCAACTGTTGGAGCCGCCGAGCACTGACACACGCGATCGCACGGAGCCACCGGCTCCTGCAAACGTGCTGCAGGAAATGACTAAACATCGAGTGCTTGTTATTGAGCAGGATTCCTGGAGACACGTAGGTGGTGTGGACAGCGTGGTATGTGCATTAAAGTGCAGTTTAGGTCAATGATTCTTTGAAAGGACCATTCTCACTTTTTTTTCTCCCCCCCTTTCTCCCTTCAGGGACGTTTGCTATTCAAAGATTAACTTTTCCAGTTCTTTTTTTCCAACAGCTCCCATCAGCTCTAAATAAAGCTCAGAAGAGGGAAAAGACAGTAAAAATTGCCCTGGTTTAATATTGAAATTTCTCTGCCTTTTTTTTCCTCATTTTAGCTGTTTTTGATGGTAGAACAGGATTCCAGAGAAGCTTTAGAGGGAACAGTGCGTGTTCAGACAAAACCAGTCCTATTTCACGAGGTGTCTGAGTCTCACTTTTTAACAGGTGAACCCAAAACGAGAGCCAGCCCTGGAGGGACTGGACAGAGTCGGGCTGTGGGAAATGTCAGCACAGCTGCAGCTCACGCTGGGGCGTGCCAGGGCTGTGATCCCACTTTTCCATGGACCCTCTGCTGCCCAGCGGTTCCTGAAGCATCTCCAAGAATGTGAGGCGGTGCCTCCAGCACTGCCCCAGCACCCAGACACCTCCTCAGGAAACACAAACCTTCTCCAAAAGCTGCTGAAAGCTGCACAAATCCATCCTTAGAGCACTGATTATATTTGCTTCACTGCACAGAAAACCAGATGCTCACAGAGCCAGAGGCTCCCAGCCCTCCTCAGAAACATGGAGACCCACAGGTTTCTCCCCACCACAGAGGGACTCTGTTTGCAGTGGGAATCAGAGAAATTCCAACCTGGAATCGGTGGGAAGTCTGCAGTGGGGCTGGGGGAGGGAGCTGGGTGTGCTGCAGGACAGCCCTCTAACACAGGCATCACTATAGAAAAGGTCTCCTTGCTGAAGAGAAATAAATTATTGATGGCAATGCAATTTCCTGCAGTGAGAAATTCCAAAGACCCTTTCTAAACAGGAATGAGACCTGGCAGAATACCGGTCTTCTCAGGACACCTCCTTTTTTTTTTAACACCCAAGGACCAGCTAAACAAAATCCCAAGAAAAGCTCATTTGTATCCATTTAATTATTTAATCAATAGCTCTGCTTTCAAAGCTCCTCCTCACCCTCACTCCAGCAAAGCTTGATGTCCCACAGATCCTTGGATATCCAGAGGACAGCAAAGAATTTTAGCGGGCAACTGTTGCAAGAGTGAAATTTAAATAAAATTCAATTTTAAAAGCATTAAATTAAAGAGACAGAGCAAGGGGAAACAAGAGCTGGAAGCCTCTCCAAGCTGACAGGAACGTTTGGGTACAAAAGGTGGCTTTGAGGATGGTGAGCACAACTCTGGGGTGCCCAGGTTACCCCAACGTCCCTCCAAAAGCCTCAAGGGTCGTGCAGCTGCCAAGTGGGCAGCGAGGAGGGCAGGCAGGAGGGTATCAGGGGATTGTCCCCTGGCCAGGACATCACCTCCAGCAGCCTCGTGCCCCAGGCATGAACCCGTCCCCTCCTGACCCAGCAGATCCCAACACCAGTTGAGTCATCCTGACATTTAACGGCGCCACTTGCCGGCTGCTGCTGCTGCTGCTGCTGTTCTTGAACCAGGAGAGGGATCACAACAAACCAGAAGTCCAGATAATTTAAAGAAGATTTTTCCTTGCTTTGGCCAGTCTGTCCAAGCGTTTCCTGCACGCACTTGGAGTGAGGGAATGGCTGTGGCTGATGCAGAAGTGCTGCTAATGGTGGCCAGGCACTGCTTCTAAAGCAGTGAACAGTTTCTGGGAAAAATTTTTCAAATCATTGGAAAATCTCTGCTGAATTTGAGACGTGTCTCTGGAGGGTCCCATCAGGGGGGATGCAGATGCCCTTGGTTAGGGAGCCTACAAGGAAGCTGGAGAGGGACTTTGGACAATGGCCTGGAGAGACAGGACAAGGGGGAATGACCTTCAGCTGACAGAGGGCAGGGTTTGACTGGATATTGGGAAAAATTCTTCATTCTGAGAGTGGGGGGGCCCTGGCACAGGTTGCCCAGAGAAGCTGTGGCTGCCCTATCCCAGGAAGTGTCGAAGGTCAAGGGGTGGGACGAGATAAGTTTTAAAATGAAACCATTCTATGATTCATTTCAAACCCAAACCATTCTCTTATTCTCTGGAGCCAGGATGGGTCAGACCCACAGCAAAGGGATTGCACAAGCCACAGTTTCAATGGAACTTCCTTGTGACCATGGGCTGGGGAAACACGTTGGGTGTGCATCTCATAGGAGAGTCCAGGGGCATAAAAACCCAAAGTAAAATGCAAAAGGGCTCAAAACTACTCCTTTGAGGATGCAAAACACTACACAGAACTGCCATTAGTTTTCTCACATCTCACATTTCCTTCCCACCTTTTCCTTGCTCCCCAGTTTTGGTTTGCCCCTGATTACCATTGCTCCTGAGTTTGAGACCAGACACTGGCAACACCAACTTCCCAAAAGCAACCTTTGCCTTGGCCAATTTTCCAGCTTTAACTGCCTCCCTCCTCATTTGTTCTGAGGTATAAATCCTTTTTTTTTTGTCTCTGGGAATTGATCTGGCAATGCTTTCGGGACTGCTGCCAGGGAAAGTGTCCCTGTTGCTCCTTCATTACCATCACAGCTACCAGGACCTCTGCTGCCTGTCTCAGGATCTTGGCTGCAGTTCCCAAGCCTGAACAATCTTTCCAAATGCAGGGAATTCCCTTTGGATAAAGGGACAGGGACAGTCATGGGAAAGCTTTGACTGTCACTCCTCAAACATATTCCTTCATGCCCTGGCAGGGAGCTGCCAACACGGCTGGAGCCAGCCAGCATCTCCAGGCTGGCTCCATCAGGCTCCCACGAGTCCAGGGTACAAACATCATTGAAACCCCCAGTGAAGATGCAGAAATCACTGTGCAGCAAAATCAAAATATAGGAGATCTTCACTTTTTTTCTTTTAACCCACTTAACAGCCTTACACAGAAAAAAAAAAAAAAAAAAAAAAAGCGAAGCTTTCCTTTTTTTTTTTTTAACACCCTAAAACACACAAAAAAAAAAAAAAAAAAAAAAAAAAAAAAAAAAAAAGCATTACTGGAGAGAAAAATTATGTGCAAATACTGAGTATCATTAAAACAGGATCAACTCGTACACGTGGTAAGGAAAAGGAGCTCCAATATTTCTTGTGCTCTTAGGGCAGGGAGAAGCTGTGGTGATCCTGCAGAGTTCCTGCTCCTGGCAGCTGCTGTCCTGATTTCTGAATCAGAGCAGCAGCATCCCTCTCTCATCTGCTCTGTCACCACCCTGACCTTTCCTAATCCCCTCTCATATCTTGCCTGTTACTGCCATGTACTTTTCTCCCCAGACACTCTGGAGCAGTTATTACTCACAGATGTAATTGCTTAGTGCTCCCTCCAGTCACAAACACAAGACATCAGAAGACATCTAAGAACGCAGTTCCTCCAAGGCCCTGAAGGATGGAGACAAAGGATGCCTTTTCCCAGGAAATCTTAGGGCAAACCATAGTTATGATGAGCTGCCTCCATCCTTATTTTAAACAGGGATGGCTTTACATTAACAATAACATTTCCCTTTTGCAAAAGACCCCAAGTTTGGGTTTCACAGAATCATTGAGGTTGGGAAAGACTTCCAAGCCCAACCTTTCACCCTTGGTTTGGGAGTGGGGAAGGTGCAGTGTGGCGCTCACGTGCTCCCTGATAATCACGCTTGACCACATGAGTGAGCAGCAGCCATCCCACGCTTCCCATGGCTGCTCCTTGCTTCACACACTGATCTCTGCTTTCATCTCCCAAACATAACATGGGTGGGATTTGTTTACACTGGGTGGAAGGACTGCGAGAGCCAAGCCTGCAACCACAAGTGTTAGAAACTGGCAGAAAGGGCAGCAGCTGTTATGATGCAAAAGTACATATTTGCCTGAAGACTCTGGCTAGGAAACCATCAGAGAAATCCAGACTGATTCATGCTCTGCACCCTCCCCAGATGATCTCTGGGAGTCACGGCAGCCCTGCTGCCACAGCTGGAGCTGTGGTGGCTGCCCCAGGCCAGCTGCTGCCACCTGAGACACCGGGCTGGGACCACCCTGCTGCCTCCTGTGCCAGTGCAACACATCAGATAGATTTCTCTTTAATCAAACTTCTGAAGGAAGATATTAAATGATGGTTTAACTTCAGCATCAACAGCTGAATCACAACGGCTGAGCAAGCAAGCAGTGCCAGACAGTGCTGCTGCCTGGGGAGCCGCAGGGGAGCAGGTGAAACCAGGCAGGAATGCTCAGGGCTCCAGACCTGCACTGCCAAATCCACCCCGCCACAGTCCCGTGGCAGGGCCAGCAGAGATCTATTCCCTGTTTGCTACCACGAGTAAAACACTCTGAGCCTCATCTGTGTGACTTGATGCAGAATAAACCTCCTCCTTCAAGGGACAAAAGTCAGGGAAGTGGGAGAAGAGGCTCTTCAAGACATGAAGTCTTGGAAACGTGGACTGAAGTTTGAGTTCTAAGAAGAAGACACCTTAACTTAATTTACAATCTCCAGACACCCCTCCCTCAGCCAGAGCTCCCAGTTCATCCCTTTTGAGGATGAGGAAAAGATAGAGAAATTCTTCTCTGGGGTTTTTTGAGGTTCCAATTCAGGTTTCTGTGTTTGCATGTGATATTAAATGAATGTAATGTGCTGCCTGAAGAAGCTTTCACCATCATATGTCCTGGCTTTGGCTGGGCAGGAGTTATTTTTTTTTCCCAGTAGCTGATACAGGGCAGTGCTTTGAATTTAGGATAAGAATAATGCTGATAACACACTGATGGTTTAGTTGTTGCTGAGCAGTGTTTACACTAAGCCAAGGACTTTTCAGCTTCTTATCCCAAAATAACTTCTCCTATAAAGCTCATAAATATGACAATTATCACATATTGATGGTGTGGCTCAAATTTCCACCACTTGCCAAAGACTGGCAATTGTGGTTGCCACATCTCAACTCTCAGTGAAAAGTGGGTTTTTCCTCCACTAGCCACATATCCCAGTATTCCATTGCTAGGTGCTTTTCCTAATTCTATCCAGCAATATTCTCAGACTAAGTGCTAGTCCTAGATAAATCAGTACCAATCAGCAGGACCTTCCTCCACTTCCAAATGGCTTGACTTGTGCCTGCAAGTCAGGACAGGAATCCTCAAGTGAAAAGGGCAATCCATCAGGCTTTGGGATTTTGGGCAGCCCATCCTGGGATGGGACAGGCTTTCCCCTGCCAGGTGACAGGGCTGCAGATCACAGCCAGCATGGTCAGACCTCAGCTCCTGGGAGGACAAACACCTTCATGGGGTAAAGTGACTGGTTACTGCAAAAGGGGAAAAATGGGCTCCTCTGCAGAGAAACAGCAGCAAACCCTCCCTGAATGTCCTTTTCAGAAATGGATGAAGACTCCTTGGGAATATGTGGTATGAGTAAAACCTGCTCCAGGGTGCCTTGCTCTGTTCTGCTCCTGGCAGAATGACCTGCAGAGCTCCGTGTGTGACAGCAGCAGGGTGAGCCACACCACGCTGGAGCCAGGGCTGGATTTTATGCCCATGTTTTATTCCCAAGATACCCTCCTTCCCTTCAGGTCATGAACAGAGTTTGGGGGGAATTGCTGCTGTTTTTCTGGGGCGATTGCAGCCTATTTTTCCCCTCAGTGCTTATAACAAAACCTCTACTCACAGTAACACCACAAACTCCCTTACCCAGCCCGGAGCAAACACCTGAGCACGTTGCTTAACCTGACCACAGGCAACAAAGCCATCAGCTGACAGTCCCAAACCCTCCAGCACAGCCCTTGGAGTGGGATAGGACAGGGCCAAACACCAGCCCAGGGGCACATGAAGCCCTTGGCAGCTGCTCTGCCCTCCCTGTCTGGTTTGCCTGTACAGCTCACACAGACCCACCTCACCCATGGGGGGCTCCAGCACCAGCACTGGTGACAGAGGCCCTCGAGTCCAGAGGGGCTGAAAAGCCCTGGTTCAGTGCTTTGTAGGGACTCCTGGCACAGTGCCCTGGTGTCCTCCAGCCAGGGGAGCTCTGTGCCCCACTGCTGCCCACGCTCCCTGGCACGAGGCTGCCCCACTGCTGAAAGCGGCTGCTGGGGATTCCACACACTGAGGGTGCTACCTGCCCGTTCCCACCCAACCACAACCCTCTGGGTTACGGCCTGTGGAACACACGTGAATTGCATTATGGGGTCCAATGCATAAGAAAGAAATGCAAGATATTTCCCTGCTTTTGTCTCCCTCCTCCTTTCCAGCCTTGCATCGGCATTTTCCCCCTCTCCTGCATTAACTTCAAACTCCCTCCCTCGCCCTGAGAAGAACCCTGCAGCAATGCAGTGTCTCTGGGCTCTCCAGCTTGAGGAGTTTACTGCCCACACTGGATTTATGCTGTGTTTGTTTATTTAATGGCCCAGTTAGGAAACTCAGAGTGGGATCTGTGCTTGGGATATGCAGGAATGTCAGCAAGACCTGCCTGGGAAATCTCTGGCCTCCAACCAGTGCAGCATCAGGCCAAGCTACATTCACAAGGGAAAAACAGGAGAATATCACTGCCCTTCTCTGTGAGAAAAATCACCTATTTCAGCAGGGCTGTGCACTGAGCTGGGCAACCAGCACCTGGCCCTGGGCCACAAGCAGCCAGTGGTTCCCAGCCCTGGGTTCTCCATGGGCTGGCATGCCATGGGCCTCAGCCCACAGGAGCAGGCTTTGCCTCCTCAATTCCTGCCTCACTGCTGTGAAAACTATGGCACAGAACTGTGGAATCACAGAAGAGTTTAGGTTGGAAGGGCCAGGGACACCTTCCCCTATCCCAGGGTGCTCCAAGCCCCATCCAACCTGGCCTTGGGCACTGCCAGGGATCCAGGGGCAGCCACAGCTGCTCTGGGCACCCTGTGCCAGGGCCTCACCAGTCTCTGAGTAAAGAATTTCTTCCTAACATCTACTCTAAACCATCAAGGATGCTGTCCCACATCTCCAGCCTTTGTAACCAGTCCATAGTTTGTCACATCCAGCTCACAGGCTTTGCTAGCATTGACAGCCCTGCTCCTCCACTTTCTGTCCCTTATGTCACAACAAACTGTCTGGACACTGCAGGAAGCATTGAAGACACTTCTCTTCATTTAATATAAACTGAAACTTCTGTTCTGGAGCTCTCTGGCTGGATTAGCTTTGCTTTACATGACACAGAGTAGCACACCCAACACAGCAAATGACAGAACCGTGCCCACAAGCATAAAAATTCAACATGAAACAAGGTCTCCATCAACCTTCCCTGCTCTGGATTCAGGTGGTGGCCAGGCAGGCACAAGAAGAGGTTTCTCCTCTGGCCAGCAGCCAGCACTGAAGAAACGCCAAAGCTGAGCACCTGGCTCCTACCACACTCATACCAGTTCCGCTCCCACCTCCAAGGCCCATGACTTACTTTGATCCTATTCTGAAATCTTCTTCTCCCAGCTCCAAACCAAGACTTGAAATTATTAGAGGGAGTAATGCCTCTCAGGGCAGAATGCAAATTTAAAACACTTGTCCCAAATAACAGGAGGCAGTAATTAGGCTCCAGGACTCCAAAGCAGCATCCCTCAGCTACACCCTTTCCTGACTGCTCCACTGATGTAGGACATGTGCCACGCCATGCTGTCAAAACACAGGTTGCACGAGGTTGTTTTTCTTTATCTGTGTATAAATCAGCTCCCTGCTTTTCATTTTCCTCCTTCACTCTGTGCTCTGGTCTACGAGCTTTGCTCCCTGCTTGTTTAAACTTTTTGCCTCTTGTTGCTCCCTCTTACCCTGGTCCAACTTTTTTTTTTGTTTTGTTTTATCTGCTCAAAGTGCCTGCTTCCTTAAATAGTTCTTTCTCTCTCTCCCTTATTCCTTCCTCCCTTTCCTTATCATCTTCTCTTTCTCACAGTTACCCAGAGTCTGCTTCCTCTTCTCTGGGCTTTCCTGCAAGGCCATTTGCATTCTTTCTCAATCACATCCAACAGGAATTTCAATCTAGCAGCAATCAGGAAAACACCTCAGACATCCACACGGCATCAAAGCCTGCTGCCACCTCCATTCCCCAAATCCCCCTGAAGTGCGGGCCCGTGAGGCAGGAGCTCAGGTTCACATGGCACTGAGGTGACAGAGGCACTGTTGTGCCCCGCTGCCACCGTGCCACTCCCGGAGCCACTCTCTGCTCCGCGGGACCGTGTCCTGGCTGAGCACAGCCACATCCTCCTGTGCATCTCTTCAGGCCAGCGAGGGCAGCCCTGCTGCTCCTGTGAGGCAAAAAATGAAGCGAATGATGCTGATTGCCACAGGGTGAGGGCTGAGCTTAGGGCTCAGCAGGATCGGATGCCCGAGGCAAAATAACCAGGACACGGGTACCTTGTCCTGCTACTGCCCGTGCCTTCGGGGAGACGCAGAAAGATAAAGAAGCCTTTACGTGGCCTTTAGGAATTGGGTATGTTCATCATAATCTGATTAAAATTCCTTACAAATACACTTTAAAGTTCGCTCCGGAATCAGGGAATGGTCGTGGGTCTCCTCAAGCACAGGATTTGTGTTTAAGAAATTCTATTGCTATGGTAAATCTATGAAGAATGTGTCCAGCTGGGTTAGTGCTGCCACAAGAGACTGGTTTCACTGCTCATCCCGACCGCCAGGTTAAAGATGGGCAGAGACTGAAATTCCAGGCAAAAAAGGCAAACTAGAAATAGATGTTTTCAAAAAGGCAGATGGAAGCAAAATGAGCATGGGTTTTCACATCACTTTTTCACTCTCGAATTGTTTAAGGTAGAATTTGTAGGGAAAAACATCTCCAGCACCTCTAAATTCCCCTCAGCCAAAGGTTCGTGTACTAAGAAGGCAGAAAGGAAGGGAAGCAGCCTGGTGCTGATTACACCAAGCCGAGGCTCCAAGACTTGTTCTTCAGGGCAGCCAGAAAATTCACTGGAGTGATGTATCAATTGCCAGAATATTTTCAAAGTTTTCTAATTCATCTGGAAGTTTACTTGCTCTGAGTATCAAGATGCTCGTCTGCATTTTGGATGCCTTCTGCAGCCACCAGGACAGCTCGAAAACTGGGTTTTTTTGAACTGTCAGCAGAGCTCTTGAGACATCTCGCACCAGGTGTGGGGATCTGGCACGCCGTGAGCCTCGCAAAGCCTGGGCAGTGCTGCTAGAGCAAAGGTGGGAACATCCCTGTGCCAAGGACGTGCCATCACTGCCCGTCCTGGGGGCGATGAGCTGTGGCAGCCCCGTCCTGTGCTGCACCATTCCCAAAAAGAGATGGGAGGGTGTGGGCGAGAGGGCAGGTCTGCACCCCGGAGCGAGGGGGGCACATGGGGCAGCGCTCTGCTCTCAGCTGCAGCTGCAGCAGGAGCTCTTTGGGAGGCTTGTTCCCACAGTCCCGGTGCATCCCGACTGCGGGACCAGCCACCTCCTCCCAACCAGCCCAGGGCTGATTTCACATCCTCCAGCCCGGCGTCCCTTCCCAAAGCTGCGGGAATTGCTGGAACGCAGTTCCCGACGTCTGGCCACCCCGCTGCCCAATCCCTCCTGGTGGCTCCCTGTCTGGAGCAGCTTGGAAAAGCCGCGGCCGGAGGAGGGTGTTTGCCGTGGCCGCAGGGAGCCAGCCCGCTCCCCGAACCCGGCCGAACGCAGCGCACGGGAGCGGGGCGCGCATCCCCGGCAGGAAACGCGGCGCACAACGCGCTCTATTTTAATCCCACAAGGGTCTTCTCGGGAGCGAGGCAGAGCCCGGCTGTGCAGAGTTAAGAATGAATCCCTATTTTTAGCCTGTCCTGGGTGAGGTAAGTGCGCGTGAGTCAGACGCCGGCGTGGGATGTTGCATAAGCCGGGCCTGCGCCGCAGCTCCCGGCGCACGGGGGTGCGAGGAGGAGGATGGAGAGAGCCTTCCCTCGCCGCTTCCTGGCATTGTCATTTCAAGAGAGACCCTTGACGGTATTTAAATGNGAAAAATTTAATTAGAAACAGCAGTAGGCTGGTTATGTAATGTGATTAATTGCAGCATTAGAGTGAAGAAATATAGGGCATACAGGTCTTAAAGATTCACATGCAAAGTCATGTGTGGGAGTGAGAGAGGCAAGGGTGAAAAGCAAGACTTATCTGTTTGATTAGGTGCTTTACATGGGCCAGTGATTTATTCCCCGAGTAATTTTGTTGGAGGAACCTGCAGATAGCTAAAGCAAAAAAAATAAAAAAAGGAGCAAATAAACATCCAGGAGACAACGGGCCAAAAGTGCTTTCACAGCACCTCTAAAGGTTAGTGCTGTACCTGGGAGCAGGATGTTCCCTCAGCTGCAGACCTGCCCCTTAACAGCACTCACTCACACCAATAAAAAGGAGCTTTTCCACTGAGTCATGATGAAGGAGCTGCAGACACCGCAGCTAAACTTTCACTGTGCTGGAACTTTATTCCAGGGAACATGTGAAGCTTCAGATTAATTCTTTTCCCCCTGCCTTTTGTGAGCCTCTCAGCAGGGAAGCCCCGGATTCCAGGCTGGCATTCCCTCCCTCCGGTGACCTCCAAGCACCCGGCGCTGAGGGCACAGCGCTGGAAATGCTGCACTCGCCACGGCTGTTGGTTAAATCCAGCCTAGCTCAATAATGGCAAGAAGTCAGCAGCGTGTTTCATTGCTCAAGTGCCCTACATGTCCATGGCTCTGCTGCAGAGCAGTGGCTGTCAGGGTCTGAGTGAGCTGCTCTCTGCAAAGCAGAGCTCAGCGAGGCTGAGCCTGTCCTGCCACGACCGAGGAGGCATCGCTGGCTGGGTTTTAGAATTGCAGCTCTTCAGAGGGAAACAACTGCTGTTAATATTCATGCAAGGGGGGAGATGAAAAGGCACCGGAGAAGGGAGCTCGTGGCAGGGTACCAAGGATGTCTCAGCAGGTTTTATCCTGTGCTCTTGCTGGGAAGAGGAGAGTTCACAGCCTGAGTGCAGCTGTTCTTATACCACAGATATTCTCCAGCGTTGCCTTAATGCCAGCTATCCCTAAACTCAATTCTGAGGCTCCACAGAATCAAGTATTAATTTGAGGCAGCCTGAGCTCTCTCTGAAGTGAAGGCTCTTCCCTCAGTGAGCTCAGTTTAGCTCTAGAAAGTTTAATTCCTGGCAACCTTAGCTGTAAAGTCATGGCTGGAAACACAAAAACCTCCAGACTTGCTCTCTCCTGAATAAGAACTTCATTTGTTGCAGCTCTGCAATGATTTCAGAGGCTTCTGATTTGTCAAGCAGCAAAATGCCAACATTAATTTAAAAACAGCTTTACAATTACCTCAAGTTTGCATCTTGTTTCTTGCTTTACTAATAAGCAAAACACTAAATGATTCATATTAGAAAAGAGATTTCAACAGTCTTCTCTGCCTTCCAGGCAGGCCAGGCACTCACTCCAAGCGATAAATGCAGAAATTCCCTCCCATGAGGCTTCCAGTCTTAACTGGAGCTGTAATGTCAGGGAGTGTGAATGGGCCAAGCAGTCCCAGGCCAGGAGCTGGGTTTGTGCAGCTACACAGCCTTGCAATATTCCTCAGCTGCTTTCCTGCATTTCTAAAGCTTTCCTCCCCCTGCACATGATAGCCGAGCATGAAACACATCCCTGGAGTCAGTATTTGACTTCACCTGTCCCAGTGCATGTGTTCCTTATCACCTGAGCACACTTCCTCCTGCAGAACCTATTTGGAGAGAATTACAGGGACAGATCCTGAAGATGCTGGTTGCTGAAACTTTCCCTGGAACTATCTTCCACTGGAAACTTTTTTCCTCTCTTAGAAACTGGACAAAGAAAAGTTGTTCAGGTCTCTCAGTGCTATCTAAGTGCACAGTAAAATATCTCTTGAAGAAATCAAGATCAAAGCTCACACAATTAGAGACAACCCAAAATCAAGGGCACCTTTACTGAAGCTCATTAAAAATATCCTTTGTACCACTCTCCTGTGTGGCACCCAAAGTCTCCTGAATACTGTGGTCTAATGAGAATGCAGTGAGGGCTTTTTCCCTCCAGTATTTTTCTTTTCCATAGTTAGCAACTGTCATAGTTTAATTAAGGGATGTCACAGGCACGGAGCGCTGGCCCAAGATAATCAGACCCTGCTGGTAGATAACTGCTGAGGTGAAGAAAAGCAGGAACAGCCACTGTGCAAGTGCCAAATCATCATGGGAGGGCAGAGTTCGAAAATGGAACTGCCAATCCTTCATTTATAGAGGTGGGAGATGCTTTTGCCAGCCTTTGTGAATGGGCCCCTCCACCCAGCTCCGCCTCACAGCCCTTTCTGAGCTCCTGACTCCTCTCCGGCCTCTTTTTGCCCCCATGTTGTCCCTTGCAGGAAGATTCACTCCTCAGGATCTCCTGGGTGTCTCCAGCATCTGCTGGCACAGCCTTTCCTTGGAGCAGCCACTGACACACCCTAAGGAAGGATCCCAGCTCCCACCTGGCCACCCCTCGGCCAGGAGCCTGTGTAACCTCACTAAGAACAGACCCCCAGCCATTCAAATTGCTACAAAGGCTCCCACTGCCTTTAATTTAATCTTTCAAAGCATGCAGGTCTTTATTTATTAATATTTACCACAGCCCTTCCAGTCTTTGGCTCTTTGATTTTACAACCTTTTATGATTCTCACTAGATGAAGTTTTCTTTTCCTGAAAAACAACCCAGCCACAACCCTACCAGCTGTCTGCTCCTCTCTCCTGCTGTCTGTGCTTGCCTTCATGGGAAGGTTGTCTCCCTCTCCCATCTCTTTTCCACCCAGGTCATTATTGATCTGGTCACTCCAGCAGCAGTTTTGTGCTAACAGCTGCCTTTGTGCTGGGCCCTCCAATGAATCCATGACCTGCAAGCCACCCTGATTTCTTGCTTGTTGCCCCTGCTTGGGTTCATTCCCACATCACTTCACAGAATAGTTTTATGAAGGGGTGGTCTACTTTATTTCACCAATTGTTCCCATTTCTCAACTTCTGTGGCACAACACCTTACAGGTTTCCCATCTCTTCAAAATTATCTTTCAATTTATGTACAGGTACTGTATTTCCAGCAAATATTTCCTTTTAATAAAAAACATGCCCTAAAAATGGCATGCTGGAATACCTGTACAAGTTCATCAACACAAACTGTTCTGAAGATGGCTGGAAAGGGCTCAGGTCCAAGCTCAATCCCTGCTCCTGATGAGGAGCCCACCAGCCACACAGAAATAAAAGAAAACATCTCTTTGGAATTATAACACTTCCTACAATTTTCCCATGGTGCTGGGGACAATGCCAGCATGGGGCTTCAGCATTTTCAGACTCCACAGGTCAAGCAAGACGGATAATTTTTCTTGGATCCTGGCTGATCCCTCACTGCATTATTAACAAGCAGCTATATTTTGACTGGCTTTGATGTAAACTTTCTCTGACCCAGTGGTGAGGTTCTTCAAGTGAGACCACCCCACAGAGGTCCCTGGGTGAGGGGTTCAGAAAGCAATTGTGGGTAACAAAGAAGAGCCAAATGAATTCCTTCACTATGAAAAATGCTGTGTGTCTTCTGAGCCAGGAAACAAAAGGATTTCCACGGCATTCCCGTACAAAACTATCAATGATTTCATTTCATTTCCATGAAACCAGCTTCATAAAAAATTCTGTGGCTTTACCAATAAACTGTGATAAAACCAAGCCCCCATACTGCTTAATTGCACTTATTAGCAAGCCAATTGTCTGTCACATTTATTTTGTTATGCCATGCTTGTCAGAAAGACCATGAGATTTTAAATCAAACTTATAATAGTCACCACAAGACAGATTTTTGAAGGGCACAACTTTACCCAAACAAGCACATTTATCATTGCTAAGGACACAGAAGAGGTGGCCGTATCTTGGTTTATGAAAACAGCTGGTTGTATAAAGATTTATTTCCTCCATCCCACTCTGACTGTAATGTATTTGCAGACCTGCTTGACAGACCTTCGGGTGAGCCAGGGGCTCAGGTCCCTGCCCAGGTGAGGGGAGTCAAAACACACAGCCAACCCCAGCATATAAATCATTGACAGGCACACAGATTTCTGTGCTCAAAGACTGTCACGTTGCGTCTCTTCCAGCTGGGACAGCTGCATCTCTCTCTCTCTGTGTCCCACCAAACTTCAGCCCCACAGCTCTGGTCTGTTCAGAGTGCCTGGTGCAGCGTGGACGGGCTCAGTGAGCAGAGGTCACAGCAGCACTGCCTCCCTGGCAGACGTGCTCCTGGCGGACTCTGGCCTCTCCTGGCTGCCACACCACCCCTGCCATTGCCCGCAAGGTGCCCAGCACGAACGTTTCCTAGGTTGCAGAAAGCACCGTGATTGAACTTTCCTTCCAGACATTTATCTTAATAACCCACACACATCCCTAGCACACCACCCTGTTCTTGTTTGTTCCGTGAATATTCCAGACTAGATCAGTACACTGATCACAGAGGTTGTCCAACACTCTCCACCATAAAGCCTCTGTCTTAAGTTGATTGCAACTTTGAAAAGGTTCACTGGCTGTCTCTGCTGAGGAAGCAAGGGGGCAGGGATGTCTTATCCACGCTAAAATGATTCTAAAATTGTTTTTTTGGGGAAAGGTCTGATGCCAACATGCCTCAGGCTTGCACCCAAAACCTGGCAGTGGAGGGAAGGGTGAGTTCTGCCATCTTAACAATGAGGCCATTGACCTGTTAAGCTAATAACTGATAAGCTTCTGAGAAGCTGCAGTTGTTGCATTTCTCAGCAGAGGTTTGATAGATGTTCCCAGCTGAATTCCCCAAGGATCCCATCCATGTGAGGCACAGTGCTCTCTGCAGCTGCAGATGCTCTGGGCTCAGTCTGGGCACTCAGACTGAAGATGGGTATTTAACTCCCTTGTTTTCCTAGGGATCTTTGGGGGTGGAAGCTGCCCCACTCAAGCATCAGGACAGGAACACCTGCACTTGTATTTGAGAAACTTCCATTTGCTTTAGCACAAACTCACAAACTAATTTTTTTTCCAGAAACTGGTAGAGAGCAGTAGGGCTGAAAGGGAGACTGGGGGCCAAGCAAGGATGTAAGCACAAGCAGCCATGAGAGGGGAAGGCAGAGGAATGGGCTGAAGGACAGGGTCCTGATGGGCCCAAGCCCAATGTCTGTCAGTTCCCTTTCAGAGCTTGGACCTGATCCAAAATCTTCCAACTCCCATTGCACTTCCACCATCTGCAAGTGTCCATGAAACCTTCTGGCCCCATATAAAAGGCTGTGAGAGCATGGCTGACTGCCCCAGAGCTGGCTTGGGGCATGTGGGTCTCTCACAGCCACAACAAGGCAACACCCTGAGTTACAAAGGTAGAACAGAATACCAAGTTCTTGCTCATTAAGAAACACCCCCTGCTCTGCTCACCGGCTAGACAGGGCTCCGTGCAAAAAGCAGGAGATGAATATCTAATAAGGCTTCTAATCCATGCCCAGAGATAAGCCAAATTAATTTTGCACAGGCATCTCTTTTCAGTCCCGGATTTGGCAGTCACCGAACTGGCCTTTGAGGAATGTTTTGTGTCTGTGCTTTAATCATTTGGGGCTTCACTGTGCCAGCTGTGGTACAAGTGGGGAAAATAATGACCAAGGAGACATTTATGGGTGGCAAAATAGACCCAGGAGCCACTTTTGTGTAGTAAAAAAAAAGATCCAGGTGGGTACGAGTGGCAGGAGGACATTGAGGTACCACAGGTGGGTGAGGGATGATCACTAATGACTCATGGAGGCTATTTAGAAATTGCATGGAGACCCCATAGCAACCTTCCAGTATCTGAAGGAGGAGAACCTGGAGAGGGACCCCACCGTGATCTCTAGTGACAGGACAAGGAATAATGGGTACAAATGAAAAGAGCGAAAATTTAGTTTAGATATTACAAAGTACTTCTTCCCTGTGAGGGTGCTGAGGCCCTGGCACAGGGTGCCCAGAGAAGCTGTGGCTGCCCCATCCCTGGAAGTGCCCAAGGCCAGGCTGGACGGGGCTTGGAACAGCCTGGGACAGTGGAAGGTGTCCCTGCCCATGGTAGAGGGTGGCACTGGATGGGATTTAATGTCCCTTCCAAGGCCATAACATTCTATGGTTCCATTAATTTGGAAAGGACGGTGGGTGACCCTTGTGCACAGCACACGCAGTGAGGCAGCGCTGAGGACACTCACACACACGCGTAGGTGCAAAGAAGGAAATGTCACATTCATTTTACACTGTTTCCCACGCTCTTCCATCAGCAGGATCGCTGCTCGCCCGGGACATCCACTGTGTCCCTGGGGAGCGGAATTCACACCATTTCTGTGCGAAGCTGGAGGAGGTGAGGTGAGGAGTGAGCGCTGTGTGACCGCCCTGGGACCGGCCCGGCTGTGAGGGCGCGTTCCCCGGCACTGTCCGTGAGGGGTGAGCGCTGTGTGACCGCCCTGGGACCGGCCCGGCTGTGAGGGCGCGTTCCCCGGCACTGTCCGTGAGGGGTGAGCGCTGTGTGACCGCCCTGGGACCGGCCCGGCTGTGAGGGCGCGTTCCCCGGCACTGTCCGTGAGGGGTGAGCGCTGTGTGACCGCCCTGGGACCGGCCCGGCTGTGAGGGCGCGNCCCCCGCGGGTACGGCCCGTGTCCGCCCGCCTTCCTGCCGCCCCCGCCGCCGCCTGGCAGCCGCCCCGCGGGGCTTTCCAGCGCCGCCGCCGCGCCCGGCACGGGGGCTGCACGGCGCGGCCAAAAGGCGAGAAAAGCCCCCAAAACTGACGGGCTGCGCCAGCCGCGGGGGCCCGGACCGCCTTCGGCCGACCCCCGGCAGGGGCTGGGGACGGACGGGGCGCAGATAGCGGCTGCCGCGCATCACCGCCCGTCCCCTGAGCCCGCCGCCAGCCAGGCTGTTCTCAGCCATTCTAAGATAAAATAAAAACACAGCACGGATTTTTTACAAGCTAAACCCCGGGGCTGCCTCATGGGCAAGATCACCCGCAGCCCCCAGAGCGAGCCCGGGCGACCGCGCAGCCCTGGACGTGCCCGATGTGCCGGTCCCGCACAGCGCCAACCCCCGGATTCCCGAATTCCCGGCCCGGCGGAGCAGCTCTGCGCCTTGTTGATCTCACCTTTTGCTAAGCACATTCCCCGGGGATTTCGGGAGGTGCAGCAGGCATTTAGAATAGAACATGTGAGACCTTGTTCTTTCCTAAAGGCCTAAGCGTGCACTTGCATAATATTCAAGTGTTATCCCTGTAATTACATTAGGTTTTACTTTTCACAATATTGGGGGGAAAAACCAATCAGAACTTCACTTTGCAGAAACTAATATTTCCACTTTTTAACATTTTATAGTTAATATTTTACTTTAAAAAAAGAATAAAAACACTGTTTCTCATGCTGTTACCTTGAAGTTTATTATTTATCAGTGCAGAACTGCAGTTACTTGGGATCTGACTGATCCACTTGACTCAGGCTTGCAAGGACAATGTGATTTTCCAGATTTTATTGTGCTGGGACTTATATATCTGCAAGCCAGTGGTCAATTTACAGCTGCAACGTCACGTCTGATGTGCCAGTGCATTAGTGGCATTCTGGGCTGGTCTTAAATGCTTCATCTGCCCCAGCCGATGCATTATTGTGGCTCAGTAGAAACTGGTAATTTAGCACAATCGATGTCTTGCTTCCTTAAAGAAAGAATCCTTTCAGGGTTTTTAGTTCAATGTCTCCTAATCTGCTGGAGGTATTGTATTTCCCCAATATAATCCTGCAAAAAAAAAAAACCCCAGATGTTCTTAAATAAAATATGCTTAATATATAAGTGATGCTTTAAGTAAACCTTGAGCTCTGCCAGGGCACAGAGAGACATGATCTCTCTTTAAAACAGTCTGAAATGTAGTCCAGAAGTGTTCATGTTTGTTCCAGTAATGAGGGAAAGGTGGTGGTGGTTAACAAGAACCAAGAGGAAAACCCCCGGCACAGTCATTTTTTAAGTCAAACAGAGGTTATGCCAAGCCGAGAGGGAAAATGTTTTCTGCTGTATTTTCACATGACATCGAGGGGGTTGAAGAAGCTGCTGCTGCTTGCCCTGGCACCGGGAGCATCCTGGGTTAAATGTGAGTGTTCCAGGACGGGTGTCCTTGGCCAGCTGGATGCATGGAGGGGTCGGGGCTGGGAGCTGCTCCTGCTCCTCGGTGTCCCCTCCCTGCAGCCGGACCTTTGGGGGGCTGACCAGTCCCTCAGTTTGCTTCACAGGGGGATCACGCCCCTAATTCCATACATCATTCCATACATAACTATTAGAGCTGATTCTGTGAGTAAACAGCTTGTGGAGCTGAGTTTATTTTCATTCTTCTCCCTACTACTGTAGCAACTAAAACTTCCATGGAAGAAAGCAAAGGTTAGATAAGATTTTTTTAATATCTGCAACATTAAAAAGTAAGTTTAGGGCCACACAGGTCTTCTTACTTAAAAAAAAATTTTTTGAAGTGCATCAACAAATGTTTACTGCAAGCACCAGTGACTTTCCCAAATGCATTTTGGTTTCATTGTACCAATTTTTCTTCTCGATCCACTTTTTATAACTCATGTGTATCTTCAGAATGAGCAGAAAGCTTTTTCTGTAGTGGAAGAGATGGGAAATCCAAATCCCAGCAGGGCTGGCACAGAGAGGTGATGGTAATGTGGAGAAACCCGGAACAATCTCTAGCATCCCATGCCAGAGAATCACCCTTCCCATCAAAACATGTAGAAGAGAAATTGGTAGTACAGGAATGGAGGTCAAAGAAGTGAAATATTTGACCATTTTGTATTTAAATCACTTCTCTGTAGCTTGTATGCAAAGTGCCAGCCTGATGCAAATCGACACTGCTGAGTCATGGCCAGAGTGGGGGGAAAAAAGGTAATTTAAAGTATCAGCCAAAAACTATTGTGAGGGAAAGAAAAAAAATCGTCCTTCAGCTTTTGAGTTTGGAATTTGAACCACTCTGTGACAGTCACAGCTTACAATTAGGGGACAGTATATCAAGATAAGAAACGCTTAAAACAATTTAAATTAAACATTTATAAAGGCCAAATTATTGTAAATATCAGGTAAGAACTGCAAAAATATTTTTCATCTCAGCATCTTTCAACAGCTTAAAAAAAAGCCCTCAACTTCTTAAAATCAAAGGTACAGCAGAGCAGATGGGTAGAATTCTGAATAGTGGCAAAACCAGCTATCAGCTATGGGCATGTTTTATATAAAATAAGAATGTATCAGTGAAAAGGACATGATTATCTAGGTCATTCCGGGTTAATTAACTACAAATATTTGGGGGTTCATTCTGCAGAGGTTCTGGTTTAAGATTGCAGGTTTATCTTGACCCCGTTTTCCCCAGCGCTGAGGACGCAGGGCGGTGCTGGAGGGCGTTTGTGGAGACACAGGGGAGAAAAGCTGCTCTGCTACTCCAGAAAACAACTTCAGCATTCCGTGCCATTCCCCCTGCCCGGCGCTTTCCGAGAAGAGAGGCCGGGGCTGGCTCAGCGCAGGGGTCGGGGCCGGGGATGCATTTGGAGGGAGGGTTCTCACTGTCCTGGGTCCCGCTGGTGCTCGCAGGAGCGGGGCAAAGTCCTCCTCGTCACTCTGGCGTCACTCGGGCATTTATCTTCAGAGGCCCCGTCGTTCGGGAGCTGTAACGGGGCAGAGGGAGAGAGGTGGGAACGAGGACTTTGGGCTGAAGCGTGGCTGCACGGGCAGGACTGCAGCCCTCAGTATTGAACTTGGGATGTTCTCGGGGGGGGCTTTGCCAGCTCCCCTGAACTGTGTGAGGGTGCTGGCTCTCGGTCCCTGCTGCAGCTCTCTGCTTGAATTCCCATCCCAGTTGTTCTGGTGGATGGTGTTTAGAAATCTGTTAGAAGACAATTTTATCCCAGTTATTTCCTACCAGTCACGTCCTTCCTCTCAGGCACTTTCCTACCTTTCTCTCTTAGCTCGGGTGAGGCCACCTGAGGAGAAGCATCCCCGGCTAGAGTTTGGGCAAGAGCTCTGCCTCCGAGTGGGTGTTACGAGAAAAACCCCTGAGCATTCAAATGAAGGACAAGAGCAACAGCTGTAGCAGAGTTTATATTCCAGCGATCATGGGGCTTTGGGTCGTTTCCTATCTGTTTTTCAGTAACGTGTCTGGTGGTTATAAAATGAGCAGTATTTATCTGACCCGGGAGGCAGAGACATTACCTCATTGTCACGGGGTCAGTGGCAATTAGACTGCAAAGCCCAGCCAAGCAGTGCCGCTGGGTACAATAGTCTGTGGCAGGCTTAACCTTTACGGTCACCGCAGCTGAGGGGGACAGCATCGGGAGAGCCAGAGCAGAACTGCCCTTTCCTCCCCAAACCCCTCCCAGGCACCTCACACACGCTCCTCCCTCTATATGTTAAAAGACGGCAATATATTAATTTAGGCAGGATGGGTGGCTTAATGATTTATATCGGCTCAGTCTCGATTTGGAGTTAAAAATTAAGTTCGTCCCCAAAAAGGTGTAGTAAGGACTGAGGGTAACGCAAGAGCAATAATTTATAGCCATCAGCCAGGCCGTGGTTACTGTAAACACGGTGAACAAAGGTGAGCAGCCAGGTCAGCAGCCGTGCCCAGCCCCAGCAGCCCAATTTAAGCTGCACCTGGGGACGGTGACAACGGCGGCAGCGGGGAGCAGCAAAGGGCCCTTCCCACTGCTGCCCACCAGCAGCTGAGCCTGTGCTCGAGGGCATTTACAACTGAAACCAGGTGCTTTTCCTTTCTGGAGGTGGCACCCTGATATTTCTGGTCTGTTCACACGCAGTTGTTCGTCACACACAGCTCCTGTCTGTGGGTGACGGGCTCGAATCACAAGCCAAACCCCAGCTGTGAATTGAAGGGCCATTCACTTTCAGAGAGCACCTTGAACAGTCACCCCAAAGGAGGCCCTGGCTGAGGGATGCTGGTCACAGCTCCCCACTGTTACTCACTAGTGCCTGCCAGGATTTGTCAGGGGTGGGCAGGGTGCTGCAGGAATGTGCTGCAGGAGCTGTGCCTCAGCCTGGCCGCCTGCCAGCAGGGCTTTCCTGCTCCCTGGAGTCACCCAAACCTCTGATTCACTCTGTCTGCCCAGTCTGCTCCTGCACGAGTTCATGCACCTGGGCTTTGGTTTCAGCAAACTGAATGTTCTGCCTGTTTATTTTTCCACTGTAGAAAATGTGGGGTTTAGCATAGGCTGAAGTAACCCTGGTCTCCCGGAGAGAGCTGGGAGAGAGGGGAGAGGGCAGCACTGCAGGTATTGTACAAGCATATAATCTTCCTTCTTGCTTTACAATTCCAATTGCTCAGAATTAGGGTGAGGATATGGGTAAGGAGCAAGATTTTCCCCTACTGCCTTGTCAAACTGAGAACCAGACCCACAAAAAGACCAGGAACTAGGCTTAGAAAAAGTCTGAAAAACAAAAATCTGAGAGTTTATGTTCTTACCTTGCAGGCACCAACTCAGGCCCCAAGTCTGGGGATTCAGTTCTTAGGCAGGTGACAGGGACAGAAGGGTGGGAATACACGGGAGGCAGGAGAGCCTCTGGCACAGGGAGTAGCCTCTGGTCAGCACGGAACAAACTTCCAGCTGCTTTTCACCATGCTGGAATCACAGCCAGGTGGGAAGGAAAGCACAGTATGCACAGGGCAGCAGCCTGCAAGAGCCACACAGCATTCCCAAAATGGGAACCAGGAGCAATGCCCTCTCACGCCCAGGGAAGATTTCAATCTCGTTCTTCCAGGTAAAAGCTCTAACTAGCAAGATGTCCCTGAGATAGGAGCTGCTTCCTTCCTCCTTGGATACTTATTCCTTCAAAGCCTGTACCACGGGGCTGTTCCCCAGGTGAGGGGATCCTGCAGCCCACAGCCTGGCTATCCCTGCCTGCTCCAGGCAACAGCCAAGGATTTTTATTCACTCCACCACTGCCCTGGGCAGCTGTGCCACTGTTGGGGAGTAGTTGTTGGTAGAACATTCCCTTAATAAATGGATTTCTCTGTTTGGGCTGGTACAAGGTGGCTCCTTCAGGGCCATCCATTCATCCCAGACATCCTTTGCACCGCTGCCCTTGGCTCTGTGCAGGAAATTTTCACAGGGCCAGGAAGAAACTTAGGAGCAGCTGAGATGGCACTGACATCAAAGGGCTGCGAGGAACCTGCCTTTCCAACTCTTCCCAACATTTACATTGAGCAGGTTTTGGAGGCCACCATTTCCTGCTATTCCTCCCACTTCCTAATTTTAGGGAAAAAAGGGAACAAGCTCTGGTTGCTAACCACAAGCACACACCTTCGGGAGAGAGGCTCCTGACGCAGCAGAGCAGGATGTCTGCGAGCACATTCGGGACGAGCCCATCAGCAGCATTTCCCTGTGGATGACTCATCCCACCCGGCCAGCCCTGCCTGTTTGAGGTTTTCCATAGCCCTAGTCCTGGCTTCTTCCAGACTTGGAGCAGTTTGGGAGTGTCTCCAGGGTGAGCCCGGATTTCCATGCATTTTGGGTTTAAATAGTTTAATTCTCTCATCAACTCTAGAGCTAAGTGGACACAATCCAGGTTGCTCTCTGCAGAACTCTCCTGGACGTTGAGGTGACCTTTTTTGCTGGAATGAGGATCACTGGCAGCAAAAATTCAAATTAAAGGCAGTAAGTACATTTATCAGTAAAGGCAGTCAGTCACAGGGCCACATTGCAAAGGTCTACACCAAATTTAGCCTCATGTGGAGATGTTGAAGATGTGGGGCAGTTTTCCCACCGCTTTGGGGTTGGACACTGGGAGAATGTCTGTAATTTGGGTTCTGTGCTGCTGCACAACCTCAAGTTGCACCAGGGGAGCTTTAGATTAGATGTCAGGGAAATTTTTTCACAGAAAGGGTTGTAAAGCACTAGAACACACCGCCCAAGGAAGTGGAGGAGTCACCATCCCTGTAAGTGTCCCAAAAAACCTGTGGAAGTGGCATTGAGGACATGGCTTAGTGGTGAACATGGTGGTGGGGCTGGGTTGACCATCGACCTGATGATCTCGAAGGTCTTTTCCAACCTTAACAAATCTCTGATTCTACTTGATTATAACGGTTCTTTGGTTAGTGAATAATGAATCACCCTGGGATTAAATTGATGTGAAAACTCCCGTGGTGTGTAAATAGAGGCAAGCTGCAGTTTTTAGCTCCTTTTGGGGTTGCTAACACTGAGGGGATAGAATTTTCTTCCTGGAATGTGATTGTACATGATGTCTGCACCCATCATTCATAAGGAAAAGTTTCTTACAGACTTGACAGATTGTGTTTCCATCTCTGCTGCGTAAAAACAGTGTTATGGACACAAGCGAAGTGGAAATCATAACACAGCATCTCCACTATTTTAAGAGTTATATTGGAACACATGGAACAGAGATGGAATTCCACTCTTCGCTGCCTTCAGATTTGGTGTTCTGTGTATTTACTTAGCGCTAGAAAGGGAAAGTGAAAACAAACCCATTGCCTCAATAAAGCCCAGGAAGGGGCTTTGCTCCTGCCCATTCCCTTGGGACCAGGCACCATTTCCAGGCAGTGGAAGGGCTCTGGGCAAACAAGAGCTGCAAAGTCATTCCTGAGATGAGACAAGAAAGGGGAAAATAAGGGCTGAGAGTCAGGGTGAGGAGAGCCAGCTGAGGAGCACTAATGGGTGAGAAAGCTGAGAGACAGGTCTGAGGATGATAGTGCTTCTGGAGGGAAGGGCTGCCTGGAAATGGGTCTGGCTGTTCCTGCTCCGTGGGGCTCCTGGGGAAGCACCTGCCTCGAGGCAATTTATCCAGCTGTCAGCGTGTTCTCACACAGACTCTGAATGCATCCCAGCATTGTGACTTGGGCTGCTCACAGGGTGCTTTTCCCATCTCCTGCTTATTGTTGGATTTTAGGCTTTTTTCCTGTGTTGCACTGGCTTGAATGGCTCCTGTTTCTCCCATGGAGACCTGAGCACAGGGAGAAGATTTGAGCAGTTCCACACCAGCAGTCAAGCTCTGAATCAATCAGATTTTCTGGATTTTCTGTTGGTTTGTTTGTTGTTTTTTTTTTCCCCTGCAAATTTCTCCATGCAATTCCAGCTGCATCTCCTCAGTTACTTTGATTCGGTCCAGAGTTACTCTTTAATTCTTTTTCCTTACATAATTTCAATTCCAAGTGTCCCCCTCACACGGAACTGCAGCAGATCAGCCAGGACTGGGCAGGCTGCTCTGCTCCGAGTGTCCGGCGTGGCATCTCCTGTGTGCACGTCACAATTTCGGGGTGACTAAGCACATTGGCAGTGGTGTTCAGTGGCATCTCTAGAGCACTGCTCTATATTTGTCTTTCCTTCCTCTGTTTGTCTTGGTTTAAAAGAAAAAAAAGCGAGTTCAAGCTATGTGCTGACAAGACTTGGTGATTCTGGATGGCAGGAGGGGTACGAGGCTCAGCGCAGCGAGTACTGGAAAGATATTTGTCACTGCAGATTCTGCTTGTCATATGCAGAGATGACATGCAGATCTCCCTCTGACAGATTGATAGTCATTCCGAGATGCATCCACCCACAAAAACCACAGACATGCTGCTTGACTCAAATCTTGACTTTAACCACAACTTTGTGATGCAAAACTGGTGGAGTTTTTGGTACTTTTTGTTAAAAATGAAATCTTTATAGGGGTTTTCCAGCATCCTTGCTAGTTACTAAAAACAAACCAACATCAGCCTACTGGATGGGACAACTCAGTTTACTCGTGGGTGGTTTTGACATTCAGCTCATTAACATGTTTAGTCTGAAAGAAGGTTGGAAAGGTAGTAAATAAAAAATTGGATAGAGAAGTACAGCATCCCTCCAGAAGTTACTCCTTATGTCGCAGTGACAATGCCAGTTTCACTTAGAAGGAAGAATATTTGTGCTGATTTTACTCCAAATATCCACAGCCCATCCCGAGTGAGGCGGTCAGTGTGTTTGTAGGAGTCAGTGCAGGGTGCTGAGTGTAAAGGTTACGCTCGGTGCTGGCCGGGGCCAGGAAATTCACAGCTCGGCACGGAACTTCCAGCGCGGCGTGGGAGAACCTGGGCACGCTGGCCCAGAGCCAGGGAGCCTCCCAGGAAAACAGGGAGCCACCCCAGTCCATCAGCACCAGCTTTGTGTCCCCTGGTGGGGCAGGCACCTGCCGTGGAACTGTTCTGGCACGGGGTGGCTCCACAGGCATCCCCCGAGACCTCCTGCCACGTGCTCTGGCATGGCCCTGATGGAGCAGGGATGTTGGACCAGGTGATCCCTTCCCACCTGACCCGTCCTGGGAGCAGATGTGTGCCTGGAAATGCAGCCAGTGGGTCTGCAGAGCACAGAGAACACACACGGCAGCGTCTTCAGCTGCTTATGTTGGAAACGGGAAAGGGAAAGCACTCCAAATAAGTTTCTCTTGTTCGGAAATACAATGGGCAATTTAAAACCCCTATTAGGCGTGTGTGTAGGAGCATTTCCCATCCGGGGAGACGAGGGGGATTGTTCTGTGGAGCTGTATTATGACTTCCCCGATATCAATCAAGCCCCCATTATGTAACGAGGTCTCCATCACACGAGGCCCCGCCGCGAGCACCGAGGCTGCAATCCCGGCTCCTTTGTCCTGCCCTCCGCCAATTTGCTGCAAAATTGAGGATGAGGCTTGAATTTGCCATTGTGGCAATGCTGGGGCCGTGGCTGTGCTTTCAGAGCTGTTATTTGCATTGCCTTGATTAGCATGTCACCTGCTTCATTAGCGGAGAAAAGGCTCCTCCACACACTCAGCCAGTCATGCAAATTGAGGAATGCACGGAGATCCTTCCCCTCTAGGACTTGCCATTATTAGCAAAATCGGTAGATTCGGTTTGTTCCTTCCTCTTCAGAAGGTCACTTTGATTTCCACCTCCAGAAGAAAGTTCTTATTTAAGAGATACCCAAGTAATCGTGGTCCCAAATTTTAACATACAGCAGTCCTGCTTGATGAAACCTGATGCCAAGGGAAAGCCCAGGTGTGTGCAAGGCAGGTGGAACCACCCTGGTTTCAATCTAATCCTTAAAACAACAGCCATCTGTCTGTCACCCAATCATTCATTTTACTGCATGTCAGCAATGTGTTTTTACAGTCAAAAAGCTCCCTCCTGTGCAGGACCTAAACTTACATTATAGTTGCCAATCTCAGGTTTTGGAGGGGTTTTTTCACTTGACAGTCCAACAATTGTGAATAAAGCTTTTTGTGATGTCAGAGATACTCAGCTTTTGTGGAAAAGAGTACCTCAAACGGGGAAATTAGACAGATCTCTCACACAGCTTTTCTTTGAGATCAGGAAGTTGCCATGGGGCACCAGATCTCAGTCCAGAATGGGGAAGTCCTAACACAGGTTTGACCTCAGAAGCTGCAGGGACAGAACCACCACCAGCCCCAGCAGAGTTTTGGTCATTCCCCACCTCTGCTGGCACAGCCATGATGGGCAGAGGAGCTCAGCCAGAAAAAAAAAAAAAAAAAAANAAAAAAAAAAAAAAAAAAAAAAAAAAAAAAAAAAAAAAAAAGCTTAGAAAACCCAAGAGTGAAAGAAGAAAAATGAAAAATATGATGGTCACACATGAAGCGTCACTGCAGAAATGAATCCGCAGACCTGCGTGACCTGTCCGTGGGCTGAGGGGAGGAACAGAGTCACCTTCCTCTGCTGACCAGCTGCCACAGCCTCCGCTGGGGCTGGGGCCACCGTGTGACCCCCTGAGCCATCTGCGCCACCCCTGGAACCACCCAGCCGCCCTGCACAACTGCATGCCCGCTGCCGGGGTGGCGGCTGCGCTCTGCTCCCCTCCTGCAGCTGCACCCGCGGGACAGCAGCTCCCTCTGTGCATCTCCCCGCAGCTCCTGGCGAGGCAGAGCCGCAGGGAGAAGCCCGGGTCCCACCCTGCTGCGTTCTCACGGATCACAGAGCAGGGCAGGGCTGTGCCAGCGCTGAGGCACACGCTGCCTCTGCCTTTTTAAGGTAAAGATGAAGCAACACTGCAGATCCTCAGGGGTGCCCTCTCAGGCTGTGCTCAGCCGCCTCCCTCTCACCTGACTGGCAGAGGCTCCGGGAAGCCTGACAAATTAAATTTGTGTGTCTGCTGATCCCTGGCTGGCAGGAGGGCAAGCAGTGAGTCAGGTACGAGTCTCTGCTGCTCAGGGAGAATGAAATCCTGCTCCTCCACCACGCTCCCTCTGCACACACCTTGCTGCAGAGGGGAAGACAGATTTGCCAGGAGATATATATGGAAATACATGTGATTAAGGAGTCACAATCTCAGCGGTAAATCTGGCTGGGAGACTGCTGGTCAGGCTGCCCTCCTTCCTCCCTCCCCCTCGGGTCCCTCCTGCTGACCGGAGCTCGGGACACGCACCCACCTCAGACACTTGTGTGCACTTACCAGATTAGAGATGATTAATTGTGCCAGGTAGTTCCTGCTACATCTTAATCAAATACACATAATCAGCAACGCTGCTGTGCACACGATACTTGGAGCTGGAGGGGTTTTTAACTCTCACATGCTCCAGCCACAAGCCTAAACTATCAATGGGGAGAGTGTGAAGTGTCCCAACCCGGAGTGACCTCAGGTGAGGTTCCCTGGTGCCAGTGCCTCTCACTGCTGGAGGAAGGACATGTTCTGGTTTTTAAAAAATCAACCTCTGCCCCTCTGGGCACTGGGAAAAGCCCCATCCTTACCTGCCAGACCCCTGTGATGCCACATCCCAGGACATGTGGGTGTGACAGAACTGCCACACACCACCTTGGAGGGGATACAAACCACCAGCAGCCTCTGACCATAGAGTATTTTGCATCATTTATTTAAATACCTATATTTATGCATTTACAAATTTTCATAGCTCTGTCTGTAGCTTTTTTTCTTTTTTTTTTTTTCCTCTTTTGTAGACAGTATTGCAGAGAAGTCAGCTTCTGTAAAATGAGGTCCATGTATAAAACTATGCAGCGGATTGGAGGGGGAAAAAAAAAGAAAACAACCAAACAACAACCTGACAAGTTTCCTTTCACACTCTGGAAAATCAGAAACCAAAGAAAGTGACCGAATGAAAGGGGACAGGGAGAGGAAGGGGTGGGACAGAGCAGCCTCAAACCAGTGGCTCTCACACAAGCATTACACACATCAGTGCTCAGCTACAGGACACGTTTCAGTCGGTGCGGTGCCTGTTTGCTAAAGCTTTAGCAGGCACATAGGTCTCTAATGAAAAAATAGAAGGAAAGGATCCTACACACAGAGAATGCAAAGCCTGGACAGCCTCGGCTCGGTCCTGGGAGACTGCACTGACTCGCCAGCAGTGCATCCTCATTCCAAACTTCATTTTGCATAAAAAGTTCCCTTTAAGAAATCTTAGCATTTAAAAAACCCCGTGTCTGAGCTCTTCCAGTCTCAGTACTCTAAAGAAATCTCTTGAAAAATACCTCCTTGCTTTCCTCACTCGGAAGCTTCAAAATATGTTTTTGCTTTAATCAATACCAATTGAACAGCTCACAGAGTCCCAGCATCATCCCTGGGAGGAAGAGGCAACAAATATGGCATTGCAAGATATTTACACACATGGTACAAAAATGTCCAAGGGTATGAAAAAATCACCAGTTACACGATTTTGCAGCAGCCTCATTTACACCTGTAATTTTATACCATTTATTACATTGTACTAACACACCAGATCCAAAGATGTGCACTCCCTTTAGGACATTCAGGAGTTCCAAATATATTGTGATTGCATAATTCATATTGCACAATTGTATAAAAACATAAATACTAGCTATTCTATTATTTATTTTTTTTTTTAAATACAAAATACATGTCACATAGTCAAATAATCTTTTCAAGTGCAATTCAGGTGCTCTCTTTAGTCCTTCCAAGGAAAAGGCAATTTTGATAAGTTTTGGCACAAAGTTTAACCTCCGTCCCGGTGCCAACAGTTCTGATCCCAATCCACACGCCCCCAGCTCGATAGAGTGGCAGTCATATACATCTAAGTATAAAACCAGGGTATTTACAGGATGCACAGAAGGTTCAGGGAGCAGCCCCCGGGCTGGGCATGGTTTGGGGGTCCCGGAGGGGCCGTGACCCTCCCGGCTCAGGCCGGCTGCTGCTGCTGCTGCAGGTTCACATTCATGGGCGGGGGGTGGCCGAGGAGGCCGATGCGCTGCTTCTGCTTCCTCTGCTCCGTCATCTGGAAAATTAACGAGTTTGCTCATTAGGCCTCGGCGCTTCCTGTGCGTCAGCTCGCCCCAGGGCCTGCTGTGCTTGGTGTTTGCTCCCCAGCACTGCCTCCAAGCCGGGGTAGGGGGGACTCCAGCCCCGGCCGTGCCCACCTCGGGATGGCCCCGGGGCCGGCTGCGTGCCCGGGCACTGCAGGGCCAGGGACAGCTCGGCAGAGCCCGCGGGGCACGGGGAACCAGCCTGCACAAACCTCCCCCGGCAGGAATTCTTTGTAACCCGTCCAGCAGATGAGACAGAGAGGGTGGAAAAAGGGGCGAGCCCTGCAGTCAGGCTGGGAATACCCTCGGCCTTTGCTGGAAAAGGCTGAGCTCTCATCCGGAGTGAGCCAACAGCCCTCCTCATCTGCCAAGGCAGGGCTTAACCACCTCACTGCCACACACCACAAACCTCTGCACTCCCCATCTGCTTCCCAGTAATTAAATAACCTTCCCCTCATCAGTGAACCGTAAACGGAAAATGGATCACTCTTTGTTATTGCTGATATTGAGAAATGGCCACAATCCAGTGGCTCCGCTCCGGTTTTTTAGAACTTTGGGAGGTTCCTGACAAGTTACATAAGCCATGTAAGGAATGACTCTGGCTGGGCAGGGTCTGGGGAGTGAACAGCTGGATCCCACAGCTGGATCCCACAGCTCCTGTCATGTCCCTGCCGTGGAGGAGCTGACACATGCCAGGACAGCATCTCATCCCTGCACCACCGAGGGCACCCGGGCTCCCCAAAGAGCCCCCACACCCTCAGGGCTCAGCACACGTGATCCTCATTGCCATCCTGCTCCTTCCAGCTACATCCACTATATAACTTCTCCAGGCTTTGCTGTTTAATGACAAACGCCAGCCAATGTCACTGCTTGTGGCAGCAACCCCAGCAGAAGGGAGGTGGCCTGTGCACCCTGGGTTCATTTGTAACACACTCGGGATCACAGAACTGTTGAAGTTGGAAAAGACCTCTGAGATCAAAATCACAGTCAGCCCAGCCCCACCACCATGGTCACCACTAGAAACCTCTTGGGTTGATCTGTTTAAAAGCCCAGTTTGAGAGCTGCTGGAGTTTCCCAGCTGGTGCAGGGTGTCCTGGCAGGCTGGGCTGACTGGCCAGTGGCTCTGGAGCTCTCTGTGGGGAACAGGATTGTTCCCAACAGGCAGTGCTGGACAAGCCTCCACAAAGCTCCTCCGTGTCCAGCGGGCCGGACGTGCTGCACACCCCACACCTCCCTGTGTGTCCAGGGGCACTCCTTTAACCACCAGGAAAAGGGCTCAAACACCATCATTCCTCCTGAAACCACAATTAACCCTGACCTCAGGCCAGCACCTTGCTCACTGCCTGGCCCAAGGGGAGGCAGAGCTGCTCTTTTCCCTTTGCTGAGGGCTGACTGCAGCCTCCCGAGGCCAGGGCACACCTCCTGCTCCTCTGCACAGCTGCTGGAATTCTCTCCACAAACAGCTCCTGATGCTTCACAGGGAATGGGAGCAGGAGAGGGGTCCTCCCAGAGCCCTCTGAACACACACACACACACAACCCCCACTCCCTGCTGAACCTGAATGTTCAACTGCTTCCAGGATAACCCACAAGTGGAAATGCAGAGAGGCCACGAGGACCTGGCTTAAAAATGCCCCTTTACATTAATTATCTTCACTGAGCAATCTGAGAGTTACAATTTCACACTGCCCATAAACTGATTCAGAGGATGCATGGAACAAAAATGGAAAGAAAGAAGCATAATAAAAATAAAATAGGAATAATGAGAAGGGGCTGTAGAAGGTATTTTTCAGGCTGTGTAAAAAAGGCATGGTGCACCCTGGTCCAGGTGTTTGTAGAAGATGTGGCTTTAAAAAAAAGGGAAGAATAAAGCAACCAACCCTAAATAAGAGGGAGAAATGCAATTTTAGTGTCGATGCAGAACATAATCAATCCTGCACAATGTTTAATGCCTGTGTGGAGGACACAGGGCTGCAGGAGGGAGCAACTCATTGCCATCACATTTACTGGAGGGTGAATCTCCTGCAAAAGCTTTCCAGTGACAGCACACCTGGGCTATCAGGCCATAAAAGCCAGGCACAGCGAGTGCCCATGGAGCTGCCAGGCCCTGGAATTGTGCTGACAGGATCCCAACACTGCCCACGGGGCCTGGGGTTCAGCTGGGCCATGGCACTGCCAGAGGCCACCTGGCTGCAAAGGTGTGGGTGAGTTGGAGTCACCTCCAGGAGCAGGAGCAGGAGCCCCAGTGGACACAGCACCTGCCCGTGGGGCAGCTGAGCCACCCTGAGTCACACCTGGAGCTCAGGGGGGCTGTCCCCAGCCAGGGCCCGGCCCCAGGAGCAGGGCTGGCACTCACTGGCACCGGGAGGAGGCACTGGGAAGGATTTCTGGGTGATTACATCTAATCCCCTGCTGCTGCAGACAATTACGGTGCAATCTTTTCGCACAGAATTAAAGTGATCAGGATTTTAATGGCTCTTGGTGCACACTTTGGGGAAGCAGGAGGGCTGGAGCTCAGTTTCTAATAATTAGAGTCTCCAGAAACCTAACAAGCTTGAAGAGCAAATGAATGAGAGGTTTTCCCTTTATTTAATTACAAGAAAATAAATACAAATAAAAATTCCCTGAGTTAGTTCCTTTCCTGGAGACAGTTCCTGATCAGGAGAAGGGATCTACTGGCTTTGTCACATAATTGGAGCATCCTGCATCTTCAGCAGGGCTCTCAATAATGGTACTTAGGGGAATTCCTAAAAGCTATCACCACATTAATGAAGCTGGTTTCCTCTCTTGCTTTTACAGTCAAATAGCTCTCTAAAAGCAAAACCCTTCATTCTTATTTTCACAAAGAGCGAGAAGGGGTTTTAGTGCTTGGTCAGCCAAGAGGGCTGCGAGCCTCAGGAAGAAATGTGAGGCTGTGGCCAGCGGGGAGGCTCCTGTGCCTGCAGAGCACTCGGAGTCAGAGCCTGCAGCAGGGGGACACAGGACACGTGGGGCAGGACAATTGTTTCCAGGCAAAACAGCCAAACCACTGCCCGGCAAGAATTAAAGCCCAGACAAAAGAGCAACTGCCTCTGCCCTCCATGTCAGAGCAAGTGGAGCAAGGGGCTCTGTGGCAGCGTGCCTGAGAACTAATTACAGCCCGGGGCAGCCAGGCTGTCAGCTCCCAGTGCCCCCCATTCATCCCTTCCTTGTGCTCTGCAGGCTGCTCGGGACAGGGCCCAGCTCACAGTGTGATGGGAAGGCAGGAGCTGATCTCAGGCAGAGCTGCCTGCCAGGGACTCCAGACAGAGGAGAGGTTCATGGAGACACCCAGGCAGCAGGGCTGGGATTGGTGTTGGGAGAGGAACTGACCCAGAGCTGCTGGGCCACTCCTGCCCCAGGCAGCTCCATCCACCCTCTGGGTGCCAGTCAGCAATTAATCTTACCCAGTGCCAATACCTACAGAAATGCACTAATTGAACCATCTGGCTCAGGTTATTAATGCACAGAGATAAGGAGCCACCACAAACAGCTCCCACCAGCACAGGCAGCAGTGCTTTCCCTGTTCCCTCCAATCAGACTGGAATCCCTGTGGGCACAACCAGCTAAAGCCCTGCTGCCTCTGTCTTTCCCAAAGCTGGGGCTGGGCTGAGAACCAGCCCTAAAACACCCTCGAGCCCAGCCAAGGGAGAAGCCAAGCAGCTCTTGCTGCAGAGAAGCTGCTGCACCAGAAAAGCACTGTGAGGTCTGTGCAGCACTGGCTGGGTGTGCAGCAGCACTTGGAGCAGTGCAAACCTCTCCTGGGGATGTGTGTGCTGCAGGCTGAGGGTGCCAACAGCCACATCACATCTGCACAGCCACAGCACAGAGGGACCAGCACCACCAGTAACCACTCGAGTGCCTCTCCAGTTTCTCGGTGGGTTTTGAGGTGCACACAGTGACACAGCCCTTGTGACAGTGTCACACCCTCCTCTGGCTGACAGCACCACACTCAGCGCTCTGGGTTAAAACCCCAAACAACAACACCACCACACACGGGCTCCCTGCACCAGCCAGGACTGATTTAAGTTAACTCTGGTGATTTTTTGAACACAAGTTTTCCCTTTCTGGTGTGGCCACTTTGGAACACGCCAGGTGGGTCAGCACCAGGCAGGCCAGCTGGGCTCTGCTTTGTTCACTGCTTTCCTCACCACGAGGTAATGGGGGAAAGCTCTCCCTGGGGTTTGGAGAAGCCGTGGAGCTGCTGCAGAACCCCAGCTGGTCCTGGGGGCTGGCAGGAGCCGTGCCCTGCCCACTGTGGTGAGTGGCTGCTCCTTACCTGATCTTTGAGCTCTGACAGCTGCCCAGAGAGGTTGGTCACGAGCTTCATGGTGGACTCCAACTTCTCCTGCAGGTTCCTCAGCTCGTTCTGCTCTCCCTCCGAGTCGCTGCTGACCAGGGACATGGCCCTCATGCGGGGGAACCAGTCCAGGTTTCTCTCCTGAGGATCACACACCAGGGCACAATTAGCGTTTTCCACATGAAAACCTGCCCCCAGAGCACAGCAGACAGAGCTCTAAAGCCACGGGACATTCCTCGGATGCAGCAGCTCGTGCTTATCTGCAGTTATCTGCATTTGCATCTCACTGGAAAGTTTGCAAAGTGCCAGCCCGAGGCACTGCTGGGAATTGGGGCTGCTCAGTGCTGGTGTTTCCTCTCCAGGTACTCACTGCCCCAGCCCTTGCTCCCTCACACACACCTCAGGATAAATGCACAAGCACTGCACATTAAACTAGCCAGGATTTCCCACTGCTAGAAATCTTCTGCCATCTTACAGTCTTTTGATTTGTGCTCGAGAAAGATTTTCTGCTTTTTTGATCAAGCAAAGCTTGGCTGTGCTCTGTGATGAAAGAAACCAAGTTCTACCTGGAAATTCTTCCATATCTGAATTACTTCCTTTTTAATGAAAAAGAAAATCATATTTTGACTGTCTGGTTCAGGCTAAAAATGTGGGACAGATACATTACAATGCACTGCTTGTAGAGTTTTTGCTCAGCCATACAAATTCTCCAATATTCCATGTGGAAGTTACAGCCAGGAATGTCACTGGACACACACTCAGCTTGAGGAGCCTGAACAGAGGCTCACACAGGCACTCGTGTACATGCCAGAGGTGTTAAAAATAAAGGCAGGAGCGGAACAGAAAGCCACAAAAGAGGAGGAGGGGTGCACCCCACGTCCTGACACCTTACAGTTCAACATCAAACTGGTTTCCCATCTAGTCTGGTTCTCCTCCCACGCTGGAGAGATGCTCTGAAATGGAAGCTGAACTCGGGCTGGCTGAGATAAGGGTGTGTGTGCTCTCACAGGTGCCACAGCTGGGGAGGTTCAAACACACCAGGCTCGGTGATGGGTGGCTGCATTAACACCAAGGGATGCTCTTAATCAAAAATCAATCAGCACTGCTGATTAACACCGACCAAAGCTCACCTCACTGTGCTCTTCTCTGGGCTCTCAGCTTGTTTTTGCAGCACTACAAACTCCTGGCTTTTTCTCATTCCCTGCCTAAATCTCCAGCCCCAATCTGCTTCCCCCCCATTCCCAGGAGCATCCACCCTGCTTAATCAGGGCTGTGCACCTCTACAGAGAGCTCCAGTCACATCCTCTCTGCAATTCAGATACACTGCCAAGACTCATCAGCTTAAATTAGCTGCTTCTGATCTGCCTGGAGTTTCCTTTTGCCAGGATGAGAAGGCAGAAAGCAGGCCCTTTCCCATGCAGGCACCACAGCATTCCCACGTGATGCAGAACTGCCAGGAAGGCTGTTTGCTCCTGATCTCTGTTTACAGGGCAGATGGTTTCTGCTAATAAAAGGGGGGAGAAAAAAAATCTATGTACAAAAAAAATATGCCTTTATCAAGACAAGTGCCAAAATATTTTGGACTTTAGAAAAACCAGTGCCACAATTAAGGTTTAATAGTAGGAACAGGCAACACTGCACTGTGTTCTTCCAGCTGTAGTAAAAGCCTCATTCGGGAGGAGGGGGCAACTCAACATTTGCTTGGGTCCAGCATCTCCCATCCATGGAAAACCAACTGCACTTCCCTGTGTTCTTCTAGGGAAGAAACAGGAACAGAGAATGAGGAAAATTAGATTAAAATGGAATTTATATTTGCAGGTTTGCCTGGAGCCTCAGGCCCATGTCCTGAGGTTTCAAGGCAGACACAAGAGCCCTGAAGCTCCTTCCTGCCCCTTTCTTGCTCCAGAAATATTTTCCTTGTTCCCAAAAACATTTCTAAGGACATCCCCAGAGCGTTCCCAGGCCCCATCCTTGAGAAGGATGAAAGGGATGAGGGAAGCACCAACTTTCCCTACCTACACTGTTTCATAACAAATACCCCAAGCACTTTCCAGCATTACTCTGCAATTTAAGCCAACGCTGCAGCTGCTGCAGGGGCTGTGACTTGATCCCTCCAGGCCTGGAAGGTGAAATCAAACAGCACCCACAGCTTCTGCAGCCTCCTCATATCTTCCATATTCACTGGGTTTCTGAAAGCCCCAGCCCTCAAAGTCAGTAAATCTTGGCTTTGATTTGAAAAAAAACCAAAACAACAAAGCATCTCTAGTTCTCATGGCAATGTTCAAAGATTAAAACCAAACCAGCTTCACGTGAACTCCACGGGCTGAGAAAGAGGAAGGCTGAGGACAAGGAGACACAGCTCTCTGGGGTCTCCACAAGGTGACACAGCTCTCTCTGGGGTCTCCACAAGGTGACACAGCTCTCTCTGGGGTCTCCACAAGGTGACACAGCTCTCTCTGGGGTCTCCACAAGGTGACACAGCTCTCTCTGGGGTCTCCACAAGCAGACACAGCTCTCTCTGGGGTCTCCACAAGGTGACACGGCTCTCTCTGGGGTCTCCACAAGGTGACACGGCTCTCTCTGGGGTCTCCACAAGGTGACTCGGCTCTCTCTGGGGTCTCCACAAGCAGACACAGCTCTCTGGGGTGTCCCTGAGCTGGAGGACAGGGCTCACAGTTCAGCTGGAACTGGCAATGCCCCTCCAAGTGCTGACCCACCTGGGAAAGGGTTCACAGGCACCTGGAAATTCCCTTGGGGAAGGACCTGGACATCCCTGTGCCCACCCTGACTGGGCTGCACTGATCTGCCTCTCCATTCGTGCAGCTCCTTAGCACCACCCAAATCCAGAATTTATGTGGACATGTCCAGCTGCCAAACAAGGGGGTGCCCACTCAAACAGGCTGGGGAGACACGGGGAGAGAGGTGCAGATAACTCCCCGTGGATGCAGGAAATGCTCAGGCTGCTGCTGGGCTCTCCAGAGAGGACAGAGGGAAGCTGCCAGCACAGCAGGGCACAGCTCTGCCTCCTGCACAGCTCTTCATCCTGGATTTCACTGGAAACCTTCAGCCTGTTCTTCAGCCTCCCCTGGCCCCGCAGAGAGGAGCTGGATGTGACCAGGCTGCTGCCTCACAGCCCATCCCTGTCCCTGCTGGGAGTGTGGGGGTGTTCTCTTTCAAATAAATAAATATTTAAGGGGAGCCAGCAGCAGCAGCCTCCTCAGAGCTGGAATGCTGAAAGGTCAGGGGATGGTGATCCTGCTGGGCCAGCCCGGCTCCCGGCACTGCCACGCAGGGGTCAATAAAAGATTTATATCTCCATGATCCAGTTTCTGCTGAACTTCAGCTCAGCCCCAGGTGCCTTTAAAGATACGGCCTCAGGTCCCTCCTGGGGCTTTGGAGGTGTTTGAGGCACTGGGTGAGCCGGGAGAGGGGAGGCTGCTCCTGCTCCTGTGCAGCTCTGGCAGCCACAGACCCAGGCCCTCTGCACCAGGACACTGGGGTATCCTCAGCCCCCCAGTCCCAGGATCCCGGGGTACCCCAAGCCCCCCGTTCCCAG